>JAOTOL010001603.1:250000-705000 GCA_034440575.1 Imbricaverruca yamaguchii
CTTAGGTCAAATTTGACCAGATCAGGTGGGACTCGGATATTGACACATATCTCAGGACGTGTAACAGATAGAAACAAATGGCGAACGCTATTCGACAGTCCTTGAAATGCGCTACCGGAAATAGGTGGTGTAATTTAAGGTCTGGTCAACCGAAACGTAAGTCAAGGTCATGAACTCATGACCTCAGGTCAAGGCCTAGGGAGGTCATGTAAGGTATCAATCGACACGTCTTGACGATACAAGCACAATGACGGTAATTTTCGCCTTCTAGCTCAATGCAGTGCGACGTAATGCGCAGAAATGTGTAGTGATTTCAGGTGACCTCAGAGACCTTGGTGAGGTCACTGAGCAAAAATGTCAGCGGTAACATTGAGCATAGCTTCCATCTACATGCCACAACCGTTGTGAGATCATTCCGAGCGCAAATGTGTAACTAGGAAACATTTGTATATTTTACCATAGCCTTATAATGGGGAAGCCATGGCAGCGTCCAAGGTCTAAGGTCAATACTACGAAAAAAACGATATACATATTATGGTCCCTGGTGAGATGATGACATGCTATAAGTTTGAAATCAATCGCCCAATTATTGTGGAAGTTATGCCACCTAGAACTCCGAGTGTAGTTGGGTCACTTCGCCTGACCTGGTGACCTGACCTGAGATGACCCAGGATTAAAAATATATGAGGACATGCAGAAAAGACCAATGAACAGCTGGGCGAGGTTTGGCCTTGCTAACCCTATTAGTTTGGCGGCAAATGAGGAAAAACCGGAGGGGGGTGGCAGATATCTGCCCCCCCCCCCCGGACGTGCGGGGGTTAACGTGTCGTTTATCAGGGAAACACCAATGCGCTTCACCAATGGAACAGCGAATAATAATCATCGGAAACGTTCACCCCTAGTGCTCCTAATCCCCAGCCCGACCATCCCCAGGTCCCGAGTGACTTGGCGCGACTATTGACAAACCCAGCGCCTCGTGCTCCTAATCCCCAGCCCGACCATCCCCAGGTCCCGAGTGACCTGGCGCGACTATTGACAAACCCAGCGCCTCGTGCTCCTAATCCCCAGCCCGATCATCCCCAGGTCCCGAGTGAGTTGGCGCGACTATTGACAAACCCGGCGCCTCGTGCTCCTAATCCCCAGCCCGACCATCCCCAGGTCCCGAGTGAGCTGGCGCGACTATTGACAAACCCGGCGCCTCGCCGCTTCTGCACACGCCGAGATCCGCCGCCGGCCGTCATATCGCGACCCGCGTCTGACACTCGCTTCTGGCAGGGGGAAGCGGGCGCCGCCTGACCGGAGATTGACCTCCGGTCAGCGCTCCGCGTATCGTGCATGCGGCCGCACCGGCCGGCCGACTATTCATTTCCTTGTTTTCCCATAGCTCGCGCGCTTATCGCCGGCCGGCCTTATTGTATTGCTCAGAATCGCCAGTTAATTTTGGACGGTTTTATTGAGCCGATTTAGCGGCGGGATGGGGCGATAACTCTGGCGGCCGGCGGGTGGCGACCGCGCGTTCATACATCACGCGGCCAAACAAATAAATCGCGCCGCACGGACCGGCTGCGGGCGGGCGGCCGCCGCACACCAGACTGATCACGGGCCGACTTCAATTACCGCTCTCATAAACTGGGCGACATCTGATGTGTGGCGAGCTCGGCCGGCGACCGAAACACCGCCGAAACACTGCCGACACTGCCGACACCGCCGACACCGCCGACACCGCCGACACCGCCGACACCGCCGACACCGCCTACACCGCCTACACCGCCGACACCACCAACACTGCTGACACTGCCGACACCGCCGACACTATGAACACCGCCGACACCGCCGACACTATCAACACCGCCGACACCGCCGACACCGCCGACACCGCCGACACACCACCGACACCACTGACACCGCCGACACACCGCCGACACCACCAACACTGCTGACACTGCCGACGCCGCCGACACCGCCGACACCGCCGACACCGCCGACACCGCCTACACCGCCGACACCGCCGACACCGCCGACACCGCCGACACACCGCCGACACCGCCGACACACCGCCGACACCAACGACACACCGCCGACACCAACGACACACCGCCGACACTGCCGAGTCGACCGGACGCGGGGTCGGGTGGAGTGGCCCGGCAGGTGCAGACGGTGCATCCGAGTGTTGACGTGCGATGACAGGTTGCGGTTTCACTGCATGCGAACATATTAAAAACATATCCAGTTAAGCATATTCAGTCCCCATATCACTAGGTCAGCCTAATTTTGAACTCCCCGGTAGACCACTAGATGTCATAGAATGACGGCAATTGAACCTTCACTAGGCCGACCGGCAAATCCGCGTTCGCTGGGCGGGGAAGGAGAGTCTTGAAAGCTCCTCCACTAACTCGCGATCTAGGTAAGCTAGGATATTATGCAAAGCATCGTTAGACAACGTTAGATACTGAGAGCCCAAAACATAGCTTAAATTAACCTTTTGGCCGACAGTGAGGTCACCAGGGGATATGTTAGGTAATATGCAGATATTTTCTTAAATTCATGGAAATGGTTAAAAATAGGCAGAACTTCTTTTCTTTCGGCATTGTTTCTCAAAACTAAAACAAATGTGTGTATCTATATTGGTCATAGCAAACAAGGGTCGAGACAGGGCAGGTCAGGTCGGGTCAGAATCAGGCTTATAAAAAACATGTTTCCGAAACAGAATCACGCTGGAAAGCACAGGTAAACCGGCATTTGGAAGCCATTGTACCCGAGAGTTAGTATGACTGTTTGTATCTTCTTTTTGGGATTGCTAAGAGACTTAAAAGCGATAATATGTGAACCAAACAACATGACCTTAATCTTTGGGAACGGCATGGAAAATGATAATTTATGTATCGGGTCCTTTCAAGAGAACATGTCAAAATATGATGCACGCATCTGTTTCTTACATCAACATCGTATTGTCAGATCAGGTATCATCATTTCGTCAGTTCAAGTAAATCCAAGCTTAAATAAAAGCAAGGACATCACTTTCGTAGCGTACAAATTCTGCTTTCAAGAAGAACTGATTTGATTCTGAAATATATTTGCAAACTATCAAGCTTATTGCCATATGGGCAGATGTTAGGTCATGCTGGGACAAAACATAAACTGATCAAGTACACACTTCAACTCTGGTCTAAGTATGGAATGTTTGGGAAGTAATTTCATGGAATAATCAAATTAGATCAAGTAAATGAGATCCTACGAAACCACATCATCTCAAGTCAATGGTTTGCTACCCAATGTCATATTGCACGACTTAGGCGACTGTGAAACTTAATCGTGATGGGACTTCCCAAAGGAACAGCAACATTCTGTAAACATGGCATTATGTAGAATGCATATGCTATTTTACCAGAACAGATGTCATTAGCCTTTCAGCTATGTTTAACCAGGACGCATATGTCATGCTCATGTTCGCTGGCATCACAAATTACCCAGAAATTCCTAGCTCTCTGCAGAAAAATACCAAATTTGATCTGATATCAGGTCAGTAGTCTCGAAATTGATTGAACAACTCGACATAACATAAATGTGTGTCTTGATTAAAGAGCAAAGCTATTTAAGTTTAGCAATCATGCATTGCAACTACTCCGAATGGCGGCACTTCGAAGATTTTGGCACATCACGATCTTTGACCTGTCCTAGGTTCTAGGTCCTAGTCCTAGCCATTGTAGATTCTGACCTGAAATTTTCCCGGAACATGCCAAAAAGGTACGCAAGAAAGCACTGAAAGTTGCATGACCCTCTACGTATTTCTACGTTCGCTATCGTGAAAAAAATGACGGGGGGGATGGATGACTTCCTTAGCCCGTGCAAGCCCAGCGACGGCTAAATGAGAAGAGTTTGTGTCGTAGGCTCCTTCCTCAGTAATTCTGTTCTCCGTTGCGTGAGTCCACTCAGCACAGTGTGCAGGGTAAAATGCATCCTGCTCATGCTTTTGGTGGCACAAAAACAGACATTTTGATGTGGAGTAGATGCCTCTGCTTGTTGACGCAGTTATGTGGGAACACATCGATATTTTGTTATGATGCACATGACTTACACTGTGCCACCAAAGACCAAGCAAATGTTTGAAGTACAATTGACTTTGAACCATTCATACAAGATTAAGCACGTCGCTGTGCTAAAAGCACTTACACTGTACAATCCCAAAAGGTGCAAATGTTTCTTGGATCCAAGCTGTCAGATGCATCCGAACAGCCAATGCCAGAGCCGATCACCACTCTGCAGACGACTATTGGGCGGGTCGACACCAGCCAACTGATCACCACTCTCCAGACGACTAGTGGGCGGGTCGCCACCAGCCAACTGATCACCACTCTCCAGACGACTATTGGGCGGGTCGCCACCAGCCAACTGATCACCACTCTCCAGACGACTAGTGGGCGGATCGGCACTACCCAGCCGATCACCACTCCCCAGACGACTATTGGGCGGATCGGCACCAGCCAGCCGATCGGCGCCGTTGTCTCCTGTGCGCCGCATCGCGGCAAAAAGCGACGCAGTCACCGGGTCGGCTTCTGACGCGCTCCGACAGAAAAACGCGCCCACCGACTGACGGGCGCGGCGAGGTTCGAGTCGGTTCGTCCGGTCGGCGGCGGCGTTGATGAGACGTCGCCCGGGTCGGCAGGGTGGCTGCTGCTCCGCCGCCGCCGCCGCCGCCGCCGCCGCCGCCGCCGCCGCCGCCGCCGCCGCCGCCGCCGCCGCCGCCGCCGCCGCCACCGCCGACGCTGCTGACCATCTGACAGCCGATGTTTTTGCGCCGTCGTGTCCGGCGCCCCGTGGCGCCCCGCGGCGCCCCGCGGCGCCCCGTGGCGATGCGGCCGTGTCACGCGGACAACGCGGCGCTGGGGCCGTCCCGCCGTCAGCCCGGCGTGTGGTCGCCGCGTCAGCTTCCGTCAGTCTCGCGCACGGCCTGGTTGTCACCTGCAGCTCGTCACCACCCGCGGCCCTGGTGTCACCCACAGCTCGTCACCACCCGCAGCCCTGGTGTCACCTGCAGCTCGTCACCACCCACAGCTCGTCACCACCCGCGGCCCTGGTGTCACCCACAGCTCGTCACCACCCGCAGCCCTGGTGCCACCTGCAGCTCGTCACCACCCACAGCCCTGGTGTCACCTGCAGCTCGTCACCACCCGCAGCTCGTCACCACCCACAGCCCTGGTGTCACCTGCAGCTCGTCACCACCCGCAGCCCTGGTGCCACCTGCAGCTCGTCACCACCCACAGCTCGTCACCACCCACAGCCCTGGTGTCACCGGAGCTCGTCACCACCCACAGCTCGTCACCACCCACAGCCCTGGTGTCACCGGAGCTCGTCACCACCCGCGGCCCTGGTGTCACCTGCAGCTCGTCACCACCCACAGCCCCTGGTGTCACCTGCAGCTCGTCACCACCCACAGTCCAGGTGTCACCTGCAGCTCGTCACCACCCACAGCCCTGGTGTCACCGGAGCTCGTCACCACCCGCGGCCCTGGTGCCACCTGCAGCTCGTCACCACCCGCAGCCCTGGTGTCACCTGCAGCTCGTCACCACCCACAGCTCTGGTGTCACCTGCAGCTCGTCACCACCCACAGCCCTGGTGTCACCTGCAGCTCGTCACCACCCACAGCTCGTCACCACCCGCGGCCCTGGTGTCACTTGCAGCTCGTCACCACCCACAGCCCTGGTGTCACCTGCAGCTCGTCACCACCCACAGCTCGTCACCACCCACAGCTCGTCACCACCCACAGCCCTGGTGTCACTTGCAGCTCGTCACCACCCACAGCTCTGGTGTCACCTGCAGCTCGTCACCACCCACAGCCCAGGTGTCACCTGCAGCTCGCCACCACCCGCAGCTCGTCACCACCCACAGCTCGTCACCACCCACAGCCCTGGTGTCACTTGCAGCTCGTCACCACCCACAGCTCGTCACCACCCACAGCTCGTCACCACCCACAGCTCGTCACCACCCACAGCTCGTCACCACCCACAGCCCTGGTGTCACTTGCAGCTCGTCACCACCCACAGTCCAGGTGTCACCTGCAGCTCGTCACCACCCGCGGCCCTGGTGCCACCTGCAGCTCGTCACCACCCACAGCCCTGGTGTCACCTGCAGCTCGTCACCACCCGCAGCTCGTCACCACCCGCAGCCCTGGTGTCACCTGCAGCTCGTCACCACCCACAGCCCTGGTGTCACCGGCAGCTCGTCACCACCCACAGCTCTGTCACCACCCACAGCTCGTCACCACCCACAGCCCTGGTGTCACCTGCAGCTCGTCACCACCCACAGCTCGTCACCACCCACAGCTCGTCACCACCCACAGCCCTGGTGTCACCTGCAGCTCGTCACCACCCGCAGCTCGTCACCACCCGCAGCCCTGGTGTCACCTGCAGCTCGTCACCACCCACAGCCCTGGTGTCACCGGCAGCTCGTCACCACCCACAGCTCGTCACCACCCACAGCTCGTCACCACCCACAGCCCTGGTGTCACTTGCAGCTCGTCACCACCCACAGTCCAGGTGTCACCTGCAGCTCGTCACCACCCGCGCCCCTGGTGTCACCGGCAGCTCGTCACCACCCACAGTCCAGGTGTCACCTGCAGCTCGTCACCACCCACAGTCCAGATGTCACCGGCAGCTCGTCACCACCCGCGGTCCTGGTGTCACCTGCAGCTCACCGTCTTGTCACCACCCGCAGCCCAGGTGTCACCTGCAGCTCGTCACCACCCGCAGCCCTGGTGTCACTTGCAGCTCGTCACCACCCACAGCTCGTCACCACCCGCGGCCCTGGTGTCACCGGCAGCTCGTCACCACCCGCAGCTCTGGTGCCACCTGCAGCTCACCGTCTTGTCACCACCGACAGTCGACGCCAGCGTTCTCACCGGCATTCCTGCCGTCATTATTGCCGTCCTCCTGGTCGCCAGTATAGCCGTCCTCCTGGCCATCAGCATAGCCGTCCTCCTGGCCATCAGCATAGCCGTCCTCCTGGCCGCCAGTATAGCCGTCCTCCTGGTCACCAGTATAGCCGTCCTCCTGGCCGCCAGTATAGCCGTCCTCCTGGCGGCCAGTATAGCCGTCCTCCTGGCCGCTGGCATAGCCGTCCTCCTGGTCACCAGTATAGCCGTCCTCCTGGCCGCCAGCATAGCCGTCCTCCTGGCCGCCAGTATAGCCGTCCTCTTGGCGGCCAGTATAGCCGTCCTCCTGGTCGCCGGTATAGCCGTCCTCCTGGCCGTCGGCATAGCCGTCCTCCTGGTCACCAGTATAGCCGTCCTCCTGGCCGCCAGCATAGCCGTCCTCCTGGCCGCCAGTATAGCCGTCCTCTTGGCGGCCAGTATAGCCGTCCTCCTGGTCGCCGGTATAGCCGTCCTCCTGGTCGCCGGTATAGCCGTCCTCCTGGTCGCCAGTATAGCCGTCCTCCTGGCCATCAGCATAGCCGTCCTCCTGGCCATCAGCATAGCCGTCCTCCTGGTCACCAGTATAGCCGTCCTCCTGGTCACCAGTATAGCCGTCCTCCTGGCCATCAGCATAGCCGTCCTCCTGGTCACCAGTATAGCCGTCCTCCTGGTCACCAGTATAGCCGTCCTCCTGGCCGCCGGTATAGCCGTCCTCCCGGGCGCCAGCATGGGTGTAGCCACGATTTCGAAATGCGGGGGGGGGGGGCAAGGTCGTGGTAAGTTTCGACATGATAGAGGGATAGCCCCACTTCTCCCCCAAAAAAAAAAAAAAAAAAAATCCTTCAATGTCAACCACTCTATTTTCAATGTCTGGTTTTAAACAGTTATCCTTTCAACTTGGAACTGGTCCTTACCATTATAGCTTAGCGGTTGCTGTTGTGTGTCGACGCCACATATTCTGTCATCGATGGCGCGGCCGATGTCCAGCCATCGCTCGCCTGCTGCTGCTGCTGTTGTCGCTGTTGTTTGCTGTTGTATAACGATGCCACGGCCCATACCTGGCTATCGCCCGCGAAACACACCTGAACCTCTGGCTGAAAATAACGTGAGCATACCAAGTCATAATCAACGCATACACGGAGCAACGTTTAGCAGCAGTCAGCTCATCCGATCAGTGGTGTCCATGAAATTTTAACTTCCCACAATTTGTGACATGGAGTGCATAGCTCGCTGTCACTCCAGGAGAGTCCTCGTCTCCTGGAGCACCGCACCAGCGTGCCCCTGCAGCCGGGCGGTGCCGCACGAGCAGCGCGCAAACGTGCCATTTAATCAGACTCCATTCGAGGCGTGCATACACGTGGCGCAGTCGCCCGGGGCGCTCGCTCTTTACATCACAAAGGTGAGCGGCGACTGCCAGCTGCCGGAATTCGTCCGCGAGCGTTACCGGCGAATAGTCTCGGCCTAATTACGCGTCCGTCACCAGTGGCTCGCTTCGACGACAGGCACGTTGGAGTCCGTCGTGGCCGCCGTTCAGGGCGCCGCACGTCCGTCGGGCGCTGCACCGCACTGTCGGAACTTCGCCAGCGTTCAATCGCAAGTGGACAAGCCAGGAGCTTTACGTGCGAACTATCTCGAACATCGCTGTCGATTGGTGACGTAACTCTGGTTATCCGAGTGATGGTAGATGCTGTTGAGTAGGCGTCTGATAACCACTACAAAACGGCTTTGAACATGGGTGTTGCTATATACTTTGTGGATATCTTTTTTTTTTAAATGGGCAAGACATTTCAGGTCACTGAACGCTGACCTCATATCTGGAAGCATGTTCGGAACATTTTTGTTAAGTTTGTAGCGAACCTTTCTTGCTGCAAATAATAGGCTCACGTAATTGACATTTCATATTTAAATGTTTTCTCGCCATGTAACACCGGCAATTTCAAGGTTCACAAAAGCTGTGGACCTGAATTAGCCCCCAATTATTTTTGGTGACAAACCACACATGTTATTGCATATCAACTTCCCAGGCTCGAATTGAGCAATCGTTTGACCCATGTGAACTCGAAACACGTCGTTAATGGAAAATATGCTATACAATATACGATATGCGAGATACGTGTATTGAACACGTGTTTCACATGAACGGCGAGGGTTTGGCCTGAACTGGAACGCCAACCATGCACGTTTAACATGAACTGGCACCCTAATCATGCACGTTTGACCTGAACTGGCACGTGAACCATTCACATTTCAAAGTCACATACGCTGTGGACATATTTGCGCAAACGTAAGCTAAATTATAATACATTGTTCGCAGTTCTATTCGAAATAGGGAGTGCAAGGATGCTGTCAAGTTCCCGATTCGCGATGTTACTAGAAGTTGTGATTATTATCTACACAGGAGAGCTACTATTGGACATAACGCATATGATTGGATCATTTTTGTGACAAGCAACGCGCTGGTGGTTGTTCCATGGCTCCAATTGAATTCTAGGCGAACTGGCGAAGGTGTAACAACGGGCCTTCTCGGATGGGAGTAATGACGACCACCACTCCCAGTTGGAGGGGCCACAACTGACCCTCGCTGGTGGGATGGATGGCGGCTGGGCCTCACCGGTGGAAAGGAAGGCAACCTTGGAAGGGTGGCGAGTGACCCTCTCTGTTGAGAAGGTGGCCACCACCGCTCTCGGGTTTAAGGGGTGACAACTGACACTCGCCGATGGGAGAGGTGGGAACCAACACTCTCGAGTTGGAGGGATGGCGACTGACTCACTCGGATGGAAGTGATGGCGAAATACCACCAGGAAGACTTCGACAAGCATTGCTTAGGTGACAATGTTCTCATAAGCAAACCTCCAGAACTTTCTGAGGGGTGAGGCGTTAATTGGAACAGAAACGCCAATCAACGCGAGGCAACCCGAATCAACGCGAATGATGTTCCAACTCGTATACCTTGAACACGGAGAGCGCAATGTAAAATATCAGGTAAGGACAATTGAGGAAAACTCGCCACTCTTGCACCCTGGAGGGTAGTCATTTAGTTTGCCATCTCACATAGGTATGGGACGGCCTCCAAGAGTTACGCAGTTGGTGTATTGCGGAATACGGTAATGGTTTTCATCTGTCACAAGTAAAACTCATGGATGCTGACTATATTTCATTCAGATGCCATGCCAAGTAGCGAAATTTCTATCAACCATACGTCAACACAATCAAGCTCACACACTTAATTTGCAGAGATTTCCAGAGGCCAAGGTGCGCAGGCATGACAAATGGCAGGATATTATCGTTGTGGTTCCACTATCCTTGTGGTTCTACTTTCATGCATCATCTGCAGGCGTAATGTCAATGTACGACAAAAAGCTCAGTGTTCATCCGTTCCTGGTATACTTTCTGGAATAGTTCACGGGTACAGTTGCCGCCACAAACATGCCAAACAACATACAGTTGCCGCCAAACTGCCCCGATCGCCGAGCCTATCACCGCAACTCAGTGGCACTCAAAAATGGTCACCGATGTCTGGTGCTAAGTGGGAGGAGGTCATCGAGGTTTAGTGATGAGCTTGCGGCGTCAGCGACATCTGGGGGAGAAGTTTAAATGATAGCGCTGGTGGAGGATGAATGACGTTCAAATGACGGTACCGGTGGAGGATGGATGACGTTCCGGTGACAATGCTGGTGGAGGGTGGATGACGTTCCGGTGACAATGCTGGTGGAGGATGGATGTCGTTAAATGACGGTGCTGGATGGATGACTTTCAAATGATAGTGTTGGTGGAGGATAGAGCTCTGCTGCTGGAGCTGAGACAACTGAGCTTTGGGGCCGTATTGGAGTGTTGGCCGGTGGTGTGCACCGTATTGGAATGTTGGTGGGTGATGTGGGCCGACCTCGTCCTCGGTCCGCCACAACTGATGATCGACATTCAGGCCAGCACCTGTGCATCATGGGCGAGGGTCGCCGGAAAACTCCTCCCCCACTATCTGGTTCTGTTGAGGTGGCCAGAAGCAGAGCTAGGGAGGGTGGCGTGGTTTCTCAGCTACTGACAGCGTGTGCTCCCGATTACCGCCTGCGGGCATGACACGCAGACAGACGTCGCTGATAGGCATGACGCTTCCTGACAGGCGTGGTGTGTAAGTGGGCCAACCAGTACGGCCTCTAACCACACCGCACCAACCAGTACGGCCTCCAGACACACCGCACCGACCAGTACGGCCTCCAGACACACCGCACCAACCAGTACGGCCTCCAGACACACCGCACCAACCAGTACGGCCTCCAGACACACCGCACCAACCAGTACGGGCTCTAGCCACACCGCCCCAACCAGTACGGCCTCTAAGCACACCGCACCAACCAGTACGGCCTCCAGACACACCGCACCAACCAGTACGGCCTCCAGACACACTGCGCCCGTCAAATCGGCTCTGGCCGGTCTGAAGATGAAGGCGAATTGAAAACCCGAATATTGAGCAGCAAAAACCGGGTGAAGGAACAAAAGGGAATCTGCCAGATTCCATTTCGTTCAAAAGTCAGATTCAATCCGACTTTCGAATTGACTGAATGAGACAGAATACAATGACGGAATAATTAATAGTTATTGAACTAATTTGCCTGGTTCAGCAAACTAAGCCGAATAAATGAGTTGCATTGACCAAAGTAAGTAAACTTCGCGGATTAAATCCATTCATTGCATTTTTTATCTCCATGGAATGTGCCCATTTCACTATGTCAATGAACTAACAGAACGCGATTGTATGTACGAACTGATGAAAACAACTACCATGATTCACGGCGATTGCTAATTGGTTGATGAATATCATGCGCATCACAGCGGATGCTGCTGTGTTTTGTCAGGCGACAGCTGACGACGCGCTCTCAGGCAACCACATCACACATCAAGGATGACACCGCAGAGCAGCGTGGAAATAGATTGTCGCCCAGCAGGAGGCGCGTGTGTCTCGCGGCGCTCGGTCGCGGCGGTGGGCTCTCCGCGCGCAGCAGTCTGTCACCTTTGAGCCGTGTCGCGCCACCCGAGCTGGCGCGCCGGCGGTGGTGCTAACGCGTCGGCACCGGGCGGCGTTGAGGTCACCGCGGCCGGCCGGCGGTCGCCATGAGGCCGGCGATAATTGGTCTCATTTGTTGCGCTGCAATCGCCGGCGGAGGCGCGCACCTGTCGGTGGTGTCGGCGCGCGGGTGTTCCGGCCGTTAGCGGCGCACCGTTAGCCGCGATCGTGGCCTGGCGTGACGCTGGAGCCGCCGCCGGTCCAGCGTGGCCGGCCTGCCAATCCAGCGTGGCCGGCCTGCCAATCCAGCAGGGTGGCATCCGGTCGGGTGTGCGATCTCCCGGTTCAGCGGGGTGTCATCTGTTCAGGTGGCCTGCCTGCTAATCCAGCGGGGTGTCATCTGTCCAGGTGGCCTGCCTACTAATCCAGCGGGGTGTCATTTGTTCAGGTGACCTGCCTGCTAATCCAGCGGGGTGTCATCTGTTCAGGTGGCCTGCCTGCTAATCCAACGGGGTGTCATCTGTTCAGGTGGCCTGCCTGCTAATCCAGCGGGGTGTCATCTGTTCAGGTGGCCTGCCTGCTAATCCAGCGGGGTGTCATCTGTTCAGGTGGCCTGCCTGCTAATCCAGCGGGGTGTCATCTGTTCAGGTGGCCTGCCTGCTAATCCAGCGGGGTGTCATCTGTTCAGGTGGCCTGCCTGCTAATCCAGCGGGGTGTCATCTGTTCAGGTGGCCTGCCTGCTAATCCAGCGGGGTGTCATCTGTTCGGGTGGAGCGTCTGCCGATCCAGCAGGGTGTACTCTGGCCGAGTTTCCAGGTCGCCCCGGCCAGTCACAGCCGCGACGCCGATAGCGGCGCCAAACGCCTCCAAATCGCGGCCCGATCGTCGTCAAATCGGCCGACAGGCGGTTTTTGTGTCGGCCAGCGCGGCCGGCCGGCCGACATCGGCGCATCTGCGGCGACGCGCCGCGCGCCGCCGCTAATCGCTCTGTATCGGCCAGCGCCGGCCCGGATTACCGGCGCCGCACACCTCGGCTGACACGACGGCGCCGCCGCGATAGTCGGCCGCGCGCCCAGCCGGTCGGCAGATCTGACGCGCCGTCGCCGCTCGTGTGTTCGATGGTGTTCTGATTATCGGCCGCCTGTGGCGGGGCCACTTCGGCCGCTGGAGCAGACCGCGAGCTGGATATCCGGGCGTGTATCCGTTGGTGTGTATGGCGGAGCGGATCAAGTTTCATCCGTGTTACATTTTTTAAAAGTAAGTTCCATGACCGATGGATATATCTATCTAGTCTGGGTTTCGATGCGGATTAGATTCCTTCATACCGATACGAATTGTACCGGTGCTGCTCATTTAAATGCGCGTTATGGTGTGTCGGCCGTGCACAGATAATATTGGCCGACTATCGCAATACGACTGCGGTAGGAACGGAATCTCCAGACCGATCTGGCGGAGCGGCCAGGGGACCAGGGTGGCGCGATGTCTATCTACTGCCCGCGTCAGTCTCCCCATCCATCATCTCTCCTGTCTCTGCCCACGTCAGTCTCCCCATCCATCATCTCTCCTGTCTCTGCCCACGTCAGTCTCCCCATCCATCATCTCTCCTGTCTCTGTCCACGTCAGTCTCCCCATCCATCATCTCTCCTGTCTCTGCCCACATCAGTTTCCCCATCCATCATCTCTCCTGTCTCTGCCCACGTCAGTCTCCCCATCCATCATATCTCCTGTCTCTGCCCACGTCAGTCTCCCCATCCATCATATCTCCTGTATCTGCCCACGTCAGTCTCCCCATCCTTCATCTCTCCTGTCTCTGCCCACGTCAGTCTCCCCATCCATCATCTCTCCTGTCTCTGCCCACGTCAGTCTCCCCATCCATCATCTCTCCTGTCTCTGCCCACGTCAGTCTCCCCATCTATCATCTCTCCTGTCTCTGCCCACGTCAGTCTCCCCAGGCACACTGGCAGACGTTGTCTAGGACTTCGGTGTGGCAGGCACACTGAGAAACGTAGCCGAGGACTTCGGTGTGGTAGGCACACTGGCAGACGTAGCCGAGGAATTGGGAGCGGCGATATGCCTTGAAAGTGGCAATTGCCGGGTGAAGATGGGGCCATAGTCAGTGGGGAGCTGACATGCAAAGACGTAAACGTTGACTCCTGGCGAGATGCGCAGACGCCTTTGTGTGCAATGTCGGGGAAACATTGACATAGTTGCTCATGTGAACTATTCTGGATGTTCCTAGCTAATAAATGCATCGAAAAGCCATTGTGGCCAGCTAGACTGCACTGTCCGCCAAAACACCACTGTGTTCTAATTATACTGCACCGTCCCCCAAAACACCACTGCGTTCTAGCCAGACTGAGGTAAACTGCACCATCCGCTATCATGCATTCAGCATATGTAACTGGTTAATATGTATCATGCTGGTGAGATTTGCCAGCATGCACCATGCCATCATCTATTACTGGATGACAGGCATGTGAGATTGCCTGCTGTGTATTCTGTCATCAGCAACTGCCGTATATTTAGCAGGTGAGATTCATTAGCATGTACAATTTCGCGTTCTGCTACTGAAGATCTAGTAGATGCTGCCGACTAGCATGCACTATGCCATCATCTGCCACTGGAGATCGAACAGGTGAAATTGGCTGCTGTACACCCTGTCATCATCTGCTGCCAAAGATCTACAGGTGAGATCGATCGGTGCACATTCTCGATGACTTCATGGCACACCGTCGGCCATTGCCGCATTCCTGGCCGAAGATCCAGCAGGTGAGATTGACCGGTGCATCTTCCCGACGACATCATGGGACGCCGTCGGCCATTGCCGCATTCCTGGCCGAAGATCCACCAGGTGAGATTGATCGGTGCACATTTCCGGCGGCGTGATGGGACGCCGTCGGCCGACACGGCGTCCCGGCGCACCAAGACAAACCACCTCCCGCCAGATGATGGACAGCCCGACAAGCAGACTGACAAAACAATGCGGAGTGGTGTCGCCACCAGTGATGCGCGTCGCTTGTCACTGAGAGCGCCGTTTTTGCCGCACCTTTCCATGGTGCATTGGCGGGCACGCACTGGGCGGAGCACGCCGGACCGGCCGCATCGTTAGTTCTCCGGGCAGCGTGACCCCACCACCAGCAGCGTGACCCCACCACCAGCAGCGTGACCCCACCACCAGCAGCGTGACCCCACCACCAGCAGCGTGACCCCACCACCAGCAGCGTGACCCCACCACCAGCAGCGTGACCCCACCACCAGCAGCGTGACCCCACCACCAGCAGCGTGACCCCACCACCAGCAGCGTGACCCCACCACCAGCAGCGTGACCCCACCACCAGCATCGTGACCCCACCACCAGCAGCGTGACCCCACCACCAGCAGCGTGACCCCACCACCAGCAGCGCGACCCCACCACCAGCAGCGTGACCCCACCACCAGCAGCGTGACCCCACCACCAGCAGCGTGACCCCACCACCAGCAGCGTGACCCCACCACCAGCAGCGTGACCCCACCACCAGCAGCGTGACCCCACCACCAGCAGCGTGACCCCACCACCAGCAGCGTGACCCCACCACCAGCAGCGTGACCCCACCACCAGCAGCGTGACCCCACCACCAGCAGCGTGACCCCACCACCAGCAGCGTGACCCCACCACCAGCTGTGTATTGCCCGAGTAGAGCGCGACGGTGCCTCTACGGCCAGACAATAGGCCATTGCAAGCAACCTATTGTAGTCTACGAATTTCTAACATTTCCAAAGCGAACGCACGTCAGTCCATTGACAGCTTGTTCATTTTGCAGTCGAGAAGACCACACGTGCCGCACACAGATCGTGAACGTTGCTGGAGTGAGCTGGTGGCATACATTGATTTGACTTTAAGTCTGAGGGTGCGTCAACTGGAGCATATGGCGCATGCTACCCTGTACAGCAGAATATCGGAATATCAAATACATCTTATTAATATGGTAGTATTATATAGCGACAGTATGCAACAATAACAATGTCCCAATAATTTCGATGATTAGTCAGCTAGATTGCATTTCATGGCACATCAGTAAGGTGGTTCCTTTAGATGAAAGCAATGTGCATCATTTTTAATTGGAAATTATGCAGCCCGAGAAATGAAAGGCTTTCGAAATTGGCAGCTTGTCGCGACGTGTCAGAGAACGTGGCACTATTTTCAGGTGACAGATTGGCAAGATCTCGCCTTGTCAAAGTTCCAATCTGCCGCGACAACACGGAAGGCTGTGCGGCAATGTGACATTCTGACAAGATCAAAGCTGCCAGGTGCACAGTCCGACAAGAGGAAATTGTGGAATCGTACATCCCTTAGCAACATGACAGGTTCGAAGATGACTATCTCCCAAGTATGCGAGGGGGGAGGGGGAGCAGTGATTTGTTAGGCGTGCCGAACCATGAAGGTCATTTGCACCGCCTTTGAAGCGAGTACGTTACATGTATCATACAGAAGTGAGGAAGTGATCAGGAAGCTTTACTGTGCATACGTCAGGCCACATTTGGAATACTGCATCCAAGCTTGGTCTCCTAGCTATGAAAAAGATTGTTGGCTTTTAGAGAGAGTACAAAAGAGGGCTACAAAAATGGTTAATGGCATAAGCAACCTGGCATATGAGGAAAGATTGAAGAAATTGAATATGTTTTCACTTAGATATAGAAGGCTGAGAGGAGATCTCATCGAGGTCTTTAAATTTGTCAATGGTCTGGAGAGGGGATACCTTGGGGAAATGTTTGAATTTAACAGAAATGATGCAATTAGAGGTCATAAATTCAAAATTAAAATTAACCACAGCAGAACAAGGTTAAGGCAAACTTTCTTCACCAACAGGGTAGTGGAACACTGGAACCAGCTGCCAGAAAACATTGTCAGTAGCAGCACATTGAACATCTTTAAAAACAGCATAGACAATCATTATAAGAATAGAGGGCTTGCTTTTCAGTATTACAGGGAGGGTTGATTGGCAGATTTGGTGGGCAACTGGTTCAGTGTACAGAGTGCAACCAAGAAGGGCCCTTGTGGCTCAGAGTTGCACTGATCTTTTATGTCTTTATGTCTTTATGTCTGTGTATAAACGCGAGTCTTTGCGATCAAGGTGCCAGCAAGTGGATAGTTACGTTACTGAAATTTTACGTTATAGTTTGTGTGAAATTGTAGGTGCTGAAGGCGGGGGGACATGTCTGGTCTGGGTCTGGTCTAGGTCTGGGACATGTCCCTAATGTCTAAGTGGTTTACATTTTACTTTACTCTTCCACATGCTAATTTGTAGTTTGGGATGGGGTGGGGGGTGTTTTGAGAGTGGCGAAAAGTTGATTTTGCCAGGGTGCCGGCTTTAGCCTACTCTTATCGAAGAGCACTGAGGGGTCTTTACCGCGCAAACAGGGAGGCAGTTGTCCACACCGCCTATCACGCCGACCGCCGCGTGCTAGTTGTCAGTAGCGGGTTAGTCTAAATATGCCATGCAGGGTTGTCAGTTGGTTTAGCACGGTGTTTTGCAATTCGGCTCTCCTACGTCCGCTGTACCTCTGGGTTGCCGTTTACGTTATGAGTTGGAAGGCAAGTCGGCTCATTTACGTCCGATGGTTCCTCTGGGCAGTCGCTTTACGTCATGCTAATTTTCATTTTTATTTTTTATGGTGTCGCTAATTGACTGGAGGACAGATTTGGAGTCCGAGCAAATTACTACGGTTCTAGCATTACTCCTCATGAAAATGGAGATAGCGACCAGAATGGCCACTGCTTCAGCGAAGTAGATGGAGGATTTATATGGTAGACGCTTGGAAGGTTTGAGATCTGGTCCAGTGATACTGATGTCTGCCTTTGCCTTGTGTTTCGACCCATCCGTGAATATGAATGATTTGTGATTGTTGTAATCGGGGAACTTTTGGAAGATGGCAAGAATTTCCGCCGATGTGATAGTGGATTTATCTCCGAGAGCAAGCACTCGACCTTTGGTTAACTGGAAGTCCAGAATGACCTAGTGGGCGGTTGAGCTGCAGTGGATGGCATTGCGAGGCTAAGATCTGAGAGAGCTGTGGCAATTTGAATGCTATACGGTGGATGTTTGCGCCAAAATCGCCTCTTATCGTATCTAGCACCCGCAAAGCAACACCGTGCCGGATGATTTATAATGGACTTGATTTTGCTGTGGTAGCAGTCCAGCTGTTGTGTCCTGAAGTGGAGTGGGGGAGGGGTTGAGTCCACTAGTGGAAGTACTGGCTATTGGTGTGGTGCATAGGGCACCTGTGGATGCTCAGATTCAGCCGTTTTGGGTGATTTTTAATTTTCGGCTCTGACTTTCTGAAATGTTGGCAAAAATGATGCTGTTGTATTCTAGAATGGGTCGTATGATAAATGTGTAGAGTCGCATTATTGTATCATATAGCCGCGCCAGCCTGTGCCTGCAAGTGCACCCAGTATGGTGACGCGCTACGCGCGTCGCTTCGAGATGGAGATGGTGTGGGTTTTGAAGCTGAGTTATTCGTCGGAATGCAGCCCTAAGGATTTGTTCTCACTTGTTTGATGGCTTTGCGATCAATTTTATGTAAGGTTTTGTGTGTGGGGCGGAAACGACTATATGTGACGGTGGCCGATTTTTTATACGGACGGGGTGAAGCCCCAAGTTTTGCATCACTTTACAATGTGGTCTAGTCCTACTTGAATGTTTTTTTTTCAGCTTTAGGGAAGCATTGTGGTGTTGTCCAAATTGTTATGTCGTCCACGAAAACTGAATATTGAAGTGAAGTATCCGTGTGATCAGCAAGTATGTCGTTGATCATGATGATGAAGGGGCTCGGTGAGAGCACACTCCCCCGCGCCAGGCCCTGCTCCTGAGTTGTGGTGTTCGATGTGACACTGCTGTATCGGAACTCAAGGGTCCTGTCTCTGAGGAAGTTGAAAATTAAGTGTGCCATGTGTCTGCGTAGGCCTTTCTTGTCGAGTTTTTATGTCAGTGCAGAGTTGCGTGCTCGCCCGAATGCGGCAGTGATGTCTCATAGTAAACAACTGATTGCAGATTTCTCTATTGCTAGAGTTAAAATTTTATTCGGGGGCAAGGGCGTTTGAAGCGCTTACTATAGTGTTGTCGTAGTCGCTGTTGTCAGATACATTGACGTAATGTAGTTCAAAGTCGTCTACGACTTGTTGTGGGTCGGTGATGTGCTGTCCCTTCACCGTTTCAGGTTGAGACACTTCATCAGGTCCCAGACTCTGCCGGTTGAGGTGAACCTATTGAATCGAGAGGAGAAAGACTGCCAACAGTTTTGACATGCCGTTCGAATTGTGTACCGGCAATGTTTCCGAGATTGTTTGTATGGTGACAGGTGTGCTTTGCACACACATCTTTTGAATTGTTTGTGGGCACGGCGCCGTGCGCCGATTGTCCTTTGACAGTCCGGGGTCCACCATGAGTAGGTGCCTTTTTCTTAGGTTTGGTATCCCCACGTATGTCAAAAAGATAATGAGAAGGTAACTAGTCGGACAAAATGGTATCCTATGAAGATAATGCTCCAGCATGATGACGTCCAGAGATTGGCCATCAAGAAGAATGCTGTAATATGGGGGTGGGAGTGAGAGGGATTTTTATAGACGTGCCTGGCCGCATGGCCCATTTGCGCCGCCCTTTGAATACAGCGGTGTACCAGCATAATAAGTGGCCAGTACGGTATACAATGACAATCATGCAACAGCACCTGACTTCCCTGAATCTAAACGTCCCTCGAATTGTGTCCTCGCCCACCCATGATGTGACTGGAGGCTGCAGGCTGATCCCATTCCAGAGTGGCGCTCGCGTCGACTGCCTCTCAGGCGTTCCCCGGCTGGTGATGACGAACGTGGCACGGTCCGCTCCGCCCGCCGCCGCCTGGCACGCCCGGTGACGTCACGCACAACTTGGCGACGGCTATAGACAGCCGTCACATCGGGGCCGATAGGGTGATGTCCCCCCCCAGCGACAGGGTCCAACGGGTGTCGCTGTCGCCCGTTCGTTTTATCGCGGTGCGAGTGGTTTTCTGAACTCTGTGGGCCATTGCCATCGTCGAAATATCTTCGGCGCGCTGTTCGGTATTTGTTCAGCAGCGCCCAACCTGTAGCATGCGCTTCTGCGTGATGAGTTACTAACGCGCTGTCCAGGCGCTGCAACTTTGTCGATAATGAATATTATGACATGAACTAGGTAGGCAGTAGGTCAGCTATTACGGTTGGGAAGTGTACACGGGATCATATGCAATTGTCCCATTGTTTCTTTTGCACGACGTGCACGGGGAATGTCGGTAAGCGACTGTGAAAGCAACTCTAGGTGAAAGCAACTCTAGCAACTTCGGCCTGCCTGCTCTAGTAAAAACATTCTGACGCTCACTGTTCAGCATAGCCTGCACCCAATAGGTTCTGAGGTATTTTCAAGAGCATACTGGCGTAAGACAGTCATACGTATAGAAACTGCACAATCATTCTGAATCATTTCATATTCGATTATGTTTCCGATATTGTAGGATATTGCGGGAAAGTGATTTTAAGATTTTTCGGAATTGCGGGTAAGGGTAGGACCTAAGTAAGCCTGCACTGGCTTCTCTCTCCGGCAATAATTCGGAAGAGAGACTGAACAAGTTCTGAAGCTGATTAGGCCAGGAGTATTGTCCATACTCCACGAGCTTAAAATCCTCTCATTAATCGTTTGCATGTATCCGTGGACGAATACGAGGAATGACCTTCCGTTTGCAAGTGGAGTTCAGCCTCAGGAGTGCAGGATCAAGTTGTATGCTACAGGACAATGACTGTCTTCTGTCCTCATTGCGCCCACCATCCCGCCCATACTGGACGTAAAAGACTCAAACGTCGAAAAGTTTTGTTCTAGAGCCCCAGCATTCTGCCTTTCTTATCTTGACGGCAGCAAATTTAACTTCGACTGTTCTAAAGTTCAGCCTCTGGTCTTCCAATGCTCATATGCTTCTGCCTAACCCAGTCCAACTGAGTCCAACTCCAGTCTGTCTAACTTTACATGCTGCCCACCGCCTCGAAGCGTCCACCTCATGTGACCTGCGATGACCTAGCGCGACCTCGCGTGACTTGCGTCGTGTTGGTTGGTTATTGGTTTTACGACAAATCGACCGTTCAGTCATGTAGCGTCGCCAATCTCTCACGGCGATTGGTCGCGGGCGAAGAGTAGCGACAGGTGAGACGCGAACCCACAACCTCTCGATTGTGAGACGAGCATCTTACCACTAGGCTACTCGTCCCCTGACCTGCGTCGGGCTACGCCGGCGCACTGGCCGTGCAGTTCGCACCCGTACATCAGGCGCCCCGCCCGGGGAAGAGCGCTTTTTCTCGCGCGTTTGTTTAGAGGCTGGTCGGCGACGAGACGCGGTCGGCGACAGGTCAGCCGGCCGACTCGCCCGGCAGTCTGTGACCGGCAGTCGGTGACCGGCAGTCTGTGACCGGCAGTCGGTGACCGGCGACAGGTCAGCCGGCAGTCCCGCCCGGCAGTCTGTGACCGGCAGTCGGTGACCGGCAGTCGGTGACCGGCAGTCGGTGACCGGCAGTCGGTGACCGGCAGTCTGTGACCGGCAGTCGGTGACCGGCAGTCGGTGACCGGCAGTCGGTGACCGGCAGTCTGTGACCGGCAGTCGGTGACCGGCGACAGGTCAGCCGGCAGTCCCGCCCGGCAGTCGGTGACCGGCAGTCGGTGACCGGCAGTCGGTGACCGGCAGTCTGTGACCGGCAGTCGGTGACCGGCGACAGGTCAGCCGGCAGTCCGGCGCTGACCGGCAGTCGGTGACCGGCAGTCGGTGACCGGCAGTCGGTGACCGGCAGTCGGTGACCGGCAGTCAGTGACCGGCGACAGGTCAGCCGGCAGTCCCGCCCGGCGGTCGGTGACCGGCAGTCGGTGACGGGTCGGTGACCGGCAGTCGGTGACCGGCAGTCTGTGACCGGCAGTCGGTGACCGGCAGTCTGTGACCGGCAGTCGGTGACCGGCGACAGGTCAGCCGGCAGTCCCGCCCGGCAGTCGGTGACCGGCAGTCGGTGACCGGCAGTCTGTGACCGGCAGTCGGTGACCGGCGACAGGTCAGCCGGCAGTCCCGCCCGGCAGTCGGTGACCGGCAGTCGGTGACCGGCAGTCGGTGACCGGGCGGTGACCGGCAGTCGGTGACCGGCAGTCGGTGACCGGCAGTCTGTGACCGGCAGTCGGTGACCGGCGACAGGTCAGCCGGCAGTCCCGCCCGGCAGTCGGTGACCGGCAGTCGGTGACCGGCAGTCGGTGACCGGCAGTCGGTGACCGGCAGTCGGTGACCGGCAGTCGGTGACCGGCAGTCGGTGACCGGCAGTCGGTGACCGGCGGTCGGTGACCGGCAGTCGGTGACCGGCGGTCGGTGACCGGCCGACGCACGCCGTCCGTCATGACAACCCCGCCGACCGGCCGACTGCTGTCGTTATCGAGCTCTTTTTCTGGCCGAGTACGCGTCGTTTGTCTGAGCGCCCGGCCAGGCTCTGCTGGCGGAGCCGTGAACAGTCAGACGCCCGTGCGACATGGTGCGGCACTGTGCGCAGGCGGCTGATTCGAACCCCTCACGTGGCGCAGGTGTTACAGGGACTTATCTGTGCGGGGGTTACGACCGGCTGAGAAGAAGCCACGCTCACGCCATGGCCACGAACATGAGTATGGGTTGAACTTTCACAGTCGAAACGGCTTTCAGCTGATGCGGAAGAAGAGGTTGAGCATTTTCGAGCGCTGCTGCCGGCCGTTTTGCGGTACAGAGTAGGATGGACACGGCGGAATTCACCGCTGCTGTTTTGAGTGAAGGATAAGACAATACCCCGACGTAGAACACATTTTTCTAACACACGTACTAAATCCATTGACTCACTGACTGAAAACTATCGTCACAATCGAACAGCAGAAGTTGTGGAAGGACATATTCGCAGTTCAGGCTGTCGACAGAGAGGGCAGCTTAATCACTGTCATGAGAGGGGGTGATGATGGCCTAAGCACTGGGCACTTGTTCACCGATAGCCAGGCAATTTACATTGGAACATCCAGATATCGCCCTGTCGGCAATCACTGTTACAAATTATTTCCCGCAACATTTCGGCTTTTGGTGACGTCGAGAGTTGCTGTGGTTTGAGCTAAGTGAAGGGTCACCCCAATGCACTGGCAAATCGCCCCACTAGTGTCACAGGTGGAGGGTCGCCCCACTGGCAAACCGCCCCACTAGTTTCATAGGTGGAGGGTCGTCCCACTGGCAAACCGTCCCACTAGTCTCGCAGGTGGAGGGTCGCCCCACTGGCAAACCACCGCACTAGTCTCATACTCACAGGTGGAGGGTCGCCCCACTGGCAAACCACCGCACTAGTCTCATACTCATAGGTGGAGGGTCGCCCCACTGGCAAACCACCGCACTAGTCTCATACTCATAGGCGGAGGGTCGCCCAACTGGCAAACCACCGCACTAGTCTCATAGGTGGAGGGTCGCCGCACTGGCAAACCGTCTCACTAGTCTCATAGGTGGAGGGTCGCCCCACTGGCAAACCGTCTCACTAGTCTCATAGGTGGAGGGTCGCCGCACTGGCAAACCGTCTCACTAGTCTCATACTCACAGGTGGAGGGTCGTCCCACTGGCAAACCGTCCCACTAGTCTCATAGGTGGAGGGTCGCCCCACTGGCAAACCGTCCCACTAGTCTCATAGGTGGAGCGATGGTATTCACTACATACTCCTAAACAACTGCCCACCGCCTCATAGTGCGTTACGTGATAACTCATCAGTGGGTGTCACGCTGCATGCAAACGTAATATTCGGCAACAAGCAAGTGGCTTGTATTTTATGCACCACGATTTTCACCACGCAATATTTCATACAACCAGATGCGCCTAGGGAAGAAAATGTGGGAAGATTCCGAAGTTCATTCCAGGTGAACTTGAGTGCAGAACATTGCAAGTTGGATGATGGTATTGAATGCGGTTGGATGTGTGCAATGGATCCCTCGCTTCTAGATGCACCTTGGTGCTGTTTTGCAAAACTATGTTCACTGTTGTCCATGGGCGGATATCCATGATGGAGGAGGGCAAGGTACTCGATCCGCACCGACTCGGATCAAATTTAACAAGATGCCTCTGGCGCGCACAAAGTATTTTCGATCCAACATACTTGTGGGACTACCTGCCTTAAGTCTGATGAATATAGCAGTGACGTGGCGTAGCAGTGATGTAGCATAACAATGACGTCTGCGACAGTGAATACTTTTGGACAATGTCGCGTTAAAGTAGTGTCTGGAGTGGTAATGTTGCATAGAAGTAATATCGTGCACCAGTATTGTCGTCCAGCAGTATTGTCGTGTAGTAGCCATGTCGTGTAGCAGTAATGTTGTGTGGCGGCTATGCCTAGATCAGCGAAGTCGATAGCAGTAGCATAATGCAGCAGCATAATTGCATGGCAATGATGTCTTCAGCAGCTAACTGTCTGTAGCACTGTCGCGCAGAAGTGGTGTCTGCAGCAGCGAATTCTGCAGCAACAATATCGTGTAGTAGCATTGCTGCATGGCAGTGATGTCTATAGCAGCTTACTGTCTGTAGCAATGTCGCGTAGATATGCTGTCCGGAGCAGCGAAGTATACAGAAGCAATGTCATGCGGCAGCAATGTCGCAACAGTGGTGTCGCTAGCGGCACACATAGCGACAGTATTGCCGGCGGGTCAGGGCCCCCACGCGCCGCGCGGCTCGCTGGACCTGCCGGCGGCGTCTGGGACGCCGGTGACGGAGAGCGTGCCGCCGAGCGTGCCGGCCGCGCGCCTGGGTCCCGGCCGATGCCATCGCCCGTAAACCAGGCGGCCATGGCGGCGTTTGTCAACAGCAGTTTATGCCCACAGCGCGCCGCTCATTCCACGCGTAATGAATGAGCCCGTACGGCGGGCCGACCGCGGCGCGCGGCCAAAAAACGACGCCAGGTAGCCGGCAGGGTCGTGTCGTACATCGGTCAGCCGCGGACGGGCGTATCACCCCCCCTGGCGGTCGGTACACCGGGCGTCACTGGTGGGGGTGGGAGCCGGCAGGGTCGTGATGTACATCGGTAGCCGCGGCCGGGCGTATCCCCTGGCGGTCGGTACACCGGGCGTCACTGGTGGGGTGGGAGCCGGCAGGGTCGTGATGTACATCGGTCAGCCGCGGCCGGGCGTATCACCCCCCCTGGCGGTCGGTACACCGGGCGTCACTGGTGGGGGTGGGAGCCGGCAGGGTCGTGATGTACATCGGTCAGCCGCGGACGGGCGTATCGCCCCCCCTGGCGGTCGGTCCACCGGGCGTCACTGGTGGGAGTGGGAGCCGGCAGGGTCGTGATGTACATCGGTCAGCCGCGGCCGGGCGTATCACCCCCCCTGGCGGTCGGTACACCGGGCGTCACTGGTGGGGGTGGGAGCCGGCAGGGTCGTGATGTACATCGGTCAGCCGCGGCCGGGCGTATCACCCCCCCTGGCGGTCGGTACACCGGGCGTCACTGGTGGGTGGGAGCCGGCAGGGTCGTGATGTACATCGGTCAGCCGCGGACGGGCGTATCACCGCCCCTGGCGGTCGGTACACCGGGCGTCGCTGGTGGGAGTGGGAGCCGGCAGGGTCGTGATGTACATCGGTCAGCCGCGGACGGGCGTATCACCGCCCCTCCATGGCGGTCGAGACACCGGGCGTCGTTGGTGGCAGTGGGAGCCAGCAGGGTCGTGTTGTACATCGGTCAGCCGCGGACGGGCGTATCACCCCCATGGCGGTCGGCACACCGGGCGTCGCTGGTGGGAGTGGGAGCCGGCAGGGTCGTGTTGTACATCGGTCAGCCGCGGCCGGGCGTATCACCCCCTGGCGGTCGGTACACCGGGCGTCACTGGTGGGGTGGGAGCCGGCAGGGTCGTGATGTACATCGGTCAGCCGCGGCCGGGCGTATCACCCCCTGGCGGTCGGTACACCGGGCGTCACTGGTGGGAGTGGGAGCCGGCAGGGGTCGTGATGTACATCGGTCAGCCGCGGCCGGGCGTTCACCCCCTGGCGGTCGGTACACCGGGCGTCACTGGTGGGAGTGGGGCCGGCAGGGTCGTGATGTACATCGGTCAGCCGCGGCGGGCGTATCACCCCCTGGCGGTCGGTACACCGGGCGTCACTGGTGGGGTGGGAGCCGGCAGGGTCGTGATGTACATCGGTCAGCCGCGGACGGGCGTATCACCCCCTGGCGGTCGGTACACCGGGCGTCACTGGTGGGAGTGGGAGCCGGCAGGGTCGTGTTGTACATCGGTCAGCCGCGGACGGGCGTATCACCCCCCCCTGGCGGTCGGTACACCGGGCGTCACTGGTGGGGGTGGGAGCCGGCAGGGTCGTGATGTACATCGGTCAGCCGCGGCCGGGCGTATCACCCCCCTGGCGGTCGGTACACCGGGCGTCACTGGTGGGAGTGGGAGCCGGCAGGGTCGTGTTGTACATCGGTCAGCCGCGGACGGGCGTATCACCCCCATGGCGGTCGGCACACCGGGCGTCGTTGGTGGCAGTGGGAGCCAGCAGGGTCGTGTTGTACATCGGTCAGCCGCGGACGGGCGTATCACCCCTGGCGGTCGGTACACCGGGCGTCACTGGTGGGGGTGGGAGCCAGCAGGGTCGTGTTGTACATCGGTCAGCCGCGGACGGGCGTATCACCCCCATGGCGGTCGGTACACCGGGCGTCACTGGTGGGGGTGGGAGCCGGCAGGGTCGTGTTGTACATCGGTCAGCCGCGGACGGGCGTATCGCCGCCCCTCCATGGCGGTCGGCACACCGGGCGTCGTTGGTGGCAGTGGGAGCCAGCAGGGTCGTGTTGTACATCGGTCAGCCGCGGACGGGCGTATCACCGCCCCTCCATGGCGGTCGGCACACCGGGCGTCGCTGGTGGGAGTGGGAGCCGGCAGGGTCGTGTTGTACATCGGTCAGCCGCGGACGGGCGTATCACCGCCCCTCCATGGCGGTCGGCACATCGGCCGCGGCGAGTCAGGGAGCCGTGCGGCGCCTCGTCCTGCAGCGATGACTTCACCAGGATATCGCCAGGATGGATGTGCCCTGTGAGTGTGCTGGAATTTGGCGTTACCCGCTTATGGCATTGCGTCGAAAAAGTGAACCCACTTGGCCGTTTCGCTCACCTATGTAGGAAATTCGTGGTGGAGCTCACCAGCCAATTGGTCACCTGTGCGGTTGGAAGCTACAGCGGACCCAAACGTTCGAGCGGAAAAGCCACGTCATCATGACGCATACCATGTCGTAACAATTGGTGCATACAGTATGCATGATAACTGGGACGGTATCAATGTGATCATCGTTCCAAAATCACATTTTCCTTGCAATGTGAATTTCGAGAACGTAGATATTCGTCCGTTTACAAGACGTTTAGAATATCGGGTGATGAGGTGGGCCATGTGTCATTAGCATGTCATGTTGACTATATTTCATCAGTATGTCAACAACGGCGCCAATCAAACGGTTAATGTCATTCATTGTAACTTTGATTCGGAACTCAGAAGAAGATGCACATACTACGATAATAACGACGCATTTTTCAGTAGTCTATGCTCGGCATTAGCATAGTTAGATCAGCGAAGTAAGATCAGGAAAACAGATAGATGAGCTACTTGAGAGAAGCTTGTGATCCTGTAGAAGCATTCTGTGGAGACGAAACAAATTAGCAGATATTTTGTCAGCTTTTAGCTGATGCCACCGGTGTCTTCCGAATATAGAACTACAAACCCGAGAACCATACCGCATCATCCGGAAAAATATCGCCAGATTCCCCCGAATTTAGAACGACAAACCCGAGAAGAACTATATCCCGTCACCAGAGAAAATGTCATCAGCTTCCCCGAATATGGAGCGACAAACCAAAGAAGAACCATACCGTATCATCAGAGAAAATATCATCACCTTCCCACGAATATAAAATAACAAACAAACCCAAGAATAATCATACGGTATCATCAGATAAAATATCACCAGCTTCCCGCGAATATACAACGACAAACCAGAGAAGAACCATACCGGATCATCCGAGAAAATGTCATCAGCTGCCCCCGAACATAGAACGACACACCCGAAAAGAGCCACACCGCATCATCCGAGAAAATGTCACCAGCTTACCTTGAATATAGAACGACAAACCATACCGTATCATCCGAGAAAACGTCACCACCTTCCCAAGAATATTGAACGACAAATCCGAGAACAGTTATACCGGATGACCAGATAATACGATAAAACCTGCAACAGCCATATACGAGCATCAGCTGATAATAGTATAAAAACAAAAGGTGCAAATTCGGCATCAACTAAGCCATAGGCACAGCTAAGCGCTAGCAAAAAACATACATCGCAGCTTTCAGGATTAGGAGAGTAGCAGACCCTCTGAAACACTCTCAAAGTGATGAGGCTTGGTGCTCAATTGCCGGTAAATTCCACCTGAGAAAGCTCCAGAGGCCGTGATACAGTGCCACACCATCTAAGATCCGGTTCATCAGCTGAATATTTGGAGCTCCAACTGTGTATTTAGGAAATACAGGATGTGTATGAGTAGGACGAAGGGTGTGGTTTTTAGCACGCGATTATTATGCTCTAGCTGAAGGCCGGGATATCAAAACGGCAAAACAAGCACCACAAGGGAAGAGGGGAGCACGCCCCAAGGGAACAACATCCAATTTCACCGCAAATGGAAGGGGTGGGGATCAAGTGAGCGCATGTAACCATCACCCAGCTAAGCTGTTGCATCTATGCTGCAGATGGAGAAGGGAGGTACCCTCTGGCGGGAGCGGTCGCCTGCAATACGGACCACGTCACGGACCATGTCATGGACCAACAGACCAACACGGACCAACACTGCTACCGAGAAGCTCAACCACCGCCTGCTACCGAGCCTCGGAGACTCGAGCCGGAGTACGATGGATGACGAGACAGCTAACTCACAATCACCACAATCATCACAATCATCACAATCGTCACAATCATCACAATTGTCTCCAGTACGACCTGGCAGAATACGGTACGGAGCCGTACGCATTGCAGAGCATTGTACGGTGGTACGGTATGGTACACGATGGAATGGTACGATACGATACGGAACGGTACGGTACAGTAGAGGGTGGTACGGTACGTCTAACAGGGTACTATATGGTATGGTACGGTACGATAGGTAAGTACGGAACCTTATTGTGCCTCACCGTACAGTACCGTACCTCACTATGTCGTAACGTACTATACCGTATTGTACCGTACTGTGTCGTACCATATTGTACCTTACTGTACCGTACCGTACATTTTTCCCTAGTGTCGACCCCTGTTTCGTATGCAGCAGCCTATCCTATTTTGCTACACGCATTGTTACATGCTCGATTGCTATTGGGCTTTCCTATCGCCAACTATTCAAAAGTTAGGACAGCCAGTTTAGGGATGCCTCAAGATGCCAATACAAATGTCATCTGTCTTCATACCTACAGTTCACTATAACTATTTGCATCTTTTTATTTGTCTTTTTTGCAGATAGGCCATCACCAGTTATTAATACAGTTACAGTTACTAGTTACCACCAGTTATTACTGTGTCGTACAGTAATGTACCTTACGGCACTGCACCATACCTTACTGTGTCGCACCATACTGTACAGTATCATACTGTACACTACCGTACTATACCGTACCTTACTGTGTCATATCGTATCGTACCGTACCGTGCTGTACCGTACCGTACACCGCTGTACTGCACCCTACAGTACTGTGCTGCACCGTACTGCACCGTATCGTACGGTGCTGTACCGTGGCGAGGATGGCCGAGTGATTAAGGTGTCGAACTCTGGGTTCCAAAGATTCCGGGTCCAACACTCGCACCACTCGGGACATCTTCCAATCCCGCGTCCCACCGGCGAAGCAGCGTGGGCGGCGCCATAAGCCATGATCGTGCATGAAGTGTGTCGTGAGCCACCCGATGAACAAACAAACGGTTCTGTACCGTACCGTAAAGTTATGTACCGTGCCATACCGTTTCGTACCGTACTGTACTGTGCCGTGCCATGTGTGTGATGCTGTACTATACCGTACCGTAAGGTGCTGCACTGTACCATATCTCACGGTGTCGTACTGTGCCGTACCTTACGATACTGTACGGTACCGCACCATACGGTGCTGTACGGTACCGTACGGTGATGTACTGTACCGTATCATGCTGTGCTGCACCCTACACCTTACGGTGTAGGGCACAGTACAGCATCATACATACGACTACATGGTACTCCTTTACTGAGCATCGTACATACGGCTATATGGTAATCTTTCACTGTACCATATCTTACAGTGTTGTGCTGTACCATACCTTACGGTACTGCACTGTCTGCACCGTATGGTGCTGTACCGCACCGTATGGTGCTGTACCGCACCGTATGGTGCTGTACCGCACCGTATGGTGCTGTACATCACCGTATGGTGCTGTACCGCACCGTATGGTGCTGTACCGCACCGTATGGTGCTGTACAGCACCGTATGGTGCTGTACCGCACCGTATGGTGCTGTACCGCACCGTATGGTGCTGTACCGCACCGTATGGTGCTGTACAACACCGTATGGTGCTGTACCGCGCCGTATGGTGCTGTACCGCACCGTACCGGACGGTGCTGTACGGTGCGGTACGGTTATGATTATGACCAGGTTGGCAAATAATCAAGCATGTCTCCACTTGCGTGTTCGCATGTGCTTTAATTTCACACAAGGAACGAAGGTAACACAGGGATGTCCGAGTTGCGAAAATGCCATATACATGTGGAGTTGCGACATCGGTGATGTTCTAATGCTCTTAACCACTCAACATGAACACCCGAAGTCTCGATCCGTGCTAAGATCGCATCGGACCCACACCCAGACGACCACCCATGCAGCTGGAGCGCACCTAGAAGTGCGACATCATAATCATATTTACGGGGCCTGCGGCAAACCTGCGCGAAGGTATTTCACGCTGCAGTCAACACGCGAACTAATCCATTTCGACGAGCGTCCGGACGATGTCAAAATAAGGATTTACGCATGACATGCAGACGATGCTGATGACACTGCCATCGTACAGGCACGTCAACCATAGTGCCGACGCTAATTAGTGGAAAACCCTCTCCATTTGGGGTCTTTGCTCGCAGGTTAATGAGATTATTCGAGCGAGAACACATGATAACATCATCTGTCGCATGCAAGGCAATCTTTCACTTTATCCGGGTCATGGCGAAATGCGGAGTGGCAAAAGTGCCGCCGGCACGAGCAAACTACAAACGGAAACGCTTCGCTCAATTATAGCGTAACAGCGGGATGAAAGCGGTCCGTAATGGCTGCTGGCAGCTTTGAAGAGCACGAGCGACATCTGATGGCGACCGACGGCGGCGACGCGCCGACCGACACGCTGCTCTCGGACCGGCGCTGTCGCTCGCAAGTTCCTCCGTGCCGGTGACGCATCCCGCTCATGGCCCCGGCTCCATTCTGGCACAAACGTGGGGCAGTCCGTCGGAGTCGTCGCCACCAAACGCTGGCGGACGATCTCCGAGCAGCGACAACTCTCGCCGCTCGGAGAACAGCAGCACGTCACAGTGGAGCTGTGCTGTGAAGACGCCGAAGCGGCGGTGGGCAGGCGCTCGGAGAACAGCACCTGTCCGTCACAGTGGAGCTGTGCTGTGAAGACGCCGAAGCGGCGGTGGGCAGGCGCTCGGAGAACAGCACCTGTACGTCACAGTGGAGCTGTACTGTGAAGACGCCGAAGCGGCGGTGGGCAGGCGCTCGCCGCTACAGACGCTCACCGATCACCACCGCCTGTCAGCCGACTCGTTCTTCCACCCCGACAATGGCACCTGCAGCGGCTGTGCGCCGAGCCCGATGATTTGTGCCCGGCGTGGCGAGCTTGGGCGCTGGACGCGACGGCCACTGTCGACCCTTGCACGCTCGACACCGGCAATAAATTAACAATAATTATCAAACTTGTCCGTGCGGAGAAATGACAATGGCTGACAATAGACCGCCGACTGTGGCGACGGCCGTTCTTGCCGAGGTTTCTACACGTCAGGATTTGTAGGGTATTATTCATGGTGCAATACGATGGTAAGATAGGTCGGTATCAGATTTCAGCGGCGATAAGCCGGACCGAGCAGAAGAAAGTCGCGCTGGCGGCTGAAGTCCGGACTTTTTGTCGGACTCGGTCGCGTTCTGACCTGCCAGACTGCCGAAACACCCTTATAAGTTGAGTGCAGTGTACGCGAGCTCGGTGGTGGCGATGACCGACGAGCCCCGCTCCAGCTGTGGACGCCTGGTGGCGGGGATGATCGACGAGCCCCGCTGGACCCTCGGTGGTGGCGATGACCGACGAGCCCCGCTGGACCCTCGGTGGCGGGGGTGACCAACGAGCCTCGCTGGACCCTCGGTGGCGGGGGTGACCGACGAGCCCCGCTGAACCCTCGGTGGCGGTGGTGACCGACGGGCCCCACTGGACGCCCGGTGGCGTGGGTGACCGACGAGCCCCGCTCCGGCCGCGAACGCCACACTGTGGTGGCGCAACCGGCACCAGCCGGTGGTGATCAGCGGTAATGAGATGTTGCACAACACAGGTGGCCAGCAAACAATGCCCTCATCACCACACAGAGCGTGAGGAAACGAGGCGAGCCGAGTGGCGCGTGGACGTTTTCGTGCCGTGCCCAGTGTGAGGTGACGGCCGCTCTGCACAATGGCTGCAAAGACACTTGCAGTTTGCGAGAGAACAATTCGCACTTAATCGCATTGGATCCACATGAATACAATGGAAGCATATCTCATAAGCAAACGAAACAAAGAGCTTCCCAACGATCTTCCGGAAAATCCTTGCACATAGCGTCAGCCAACGGCAAAGCACAGTACGCCGTTTCCTCAGGCACACAGTATACCTTCCTTTGTTGTCTATCGACAAGGAAATGGTAGGGCAGTTTCTGAGTTTATGCGGGGGTCAACATGATAAATGACAGGAACATAAATGCCAAGTAACACACAAGAGGGAGCGTCGTTTAATAACCGCCAATGGTAGCTGAATACATCCCTCAATACTCAAAATTATTATCGCAAGCTAAATATTGTCAAACCTCCTACATGTTTAAAACCTCGTGCAGGCTTGGTTAAATAATGGGATGAGATAAAAATATGACAAACTGTGGGCTACGAGTCATGCTTGAACTTGATTTTCAGCGATGATACTGAAATGGAGAGCTCGAATAATTTGATGGTGCAGCCCACCCAATCAATGTCTGAGAAATAAGATTCAAGGTCGGCGAAAGTAGACGTTGCCGCGGTCAGTTGAAGTTACTTCTCATTTCTTCATGTTCTGAACCCAGTGGCAATTTGGATAATGTGGTTACAGCAACAGACGACCAGGTAGCTAAAACCCCCGACAGATGCTGATTTTTATCAATAACTTAAGAGTGGCTGGGAACAACTCGACTTGCAGCTATGCCCACCTCAGATCAAAGAGGCTCTAGCCACGCAATCGCTAGTTTGAGTTTTTAGAGCCACCAATCACAGTCTGTGTCTCCTGAGCCACCACTCACAGTCTGAGTTTCCCGAGCCACCAATCACTAGTGTGGGTTTCCACAGCCGCCACTGTATGACCAACGCAGTCGATGCGCCCGAAAGCCCAAATAATCAACCACAGCCGCCACCTGCACTTTCATGTTTAGCTCCAATATTTTACCCTCATCTATAAGGGTTGCATTCCTCGCCCACTTTGAACTTGTCATAGGTATTCTGGGATAGCCCACTTTCTGAGATTAGCGATTAGATAAACCATGTGAGTATTGAATGCCTTGGCACTTGGCAGATATACAGATAACCACACAAATGACTATTTAAGATAGATTACGACAAGCAGAAGACACAAGAAATGGCACAAAAAATAGCAGAATGGCGCGTAATCTGAAAGATGGAAGGGGCAACGTAGAGGCTAGATAGCGCCTTTCCTGTACCTACTTCGCATGCCTACATCATATACCTGCTCCTGTAGCTACAGCTACATGGCCAGGTGAAGAGTCTGTGGAAGCACTGTGTCAGAGCTGGCTGCAATAGTGAGCATTACATTTCGCCACGCGCCGTATCACCTGAGGTAAGCCTGGCAGGCCTAGAGTACCGGGGACATCGCCTGGATACTGGATTATCTGTGGAGCAGGCAAGCCTGGAGCGCACAGCGAGAGACGCTATGCGGAGGGAGCAGTCACTTCGCCCGGGACTACCTCCGGAATCAATCGCTGAAATACAATTATTGAAACTGCAATCCAAAGTCATTTAATGGCTTATGTGCACAAATGTAGCCTGTGGAATACTCAGCACTAGTCAATACTGTGTTAATACAGTCCTGTCAATACAGCACTTTGTGCATCAATACTCAGCATTGAGGTCACAAGTGCGAGACATCATAAAACATCCACATTTATAACTTACGTTTCAGCCCATGAAGGACACAAAATTGGGTACAAATTAATTTATACTTTAAACATATAAGTTATACTTCAGACATGTAATAATTTATAAAATGTTATAAAGGTCACTAGTACGAGACACCATAAAGCATTCATATTTATAACTTCCGTTCCAGCCCATGAAGGACATAACAATTGGGTTTAAGCCGTTCACCGGATCGTAAGGATTGCCAGGCGCCAATAATGATGCCAGCACCACGCGTAGATCCAGAGGTGCAGGAAGTGGTGGGGCCTGGACACTCCCAATTTACCCAGAGGTGACAGCCAGCGGTGGGGCCCGGGCTCCTCCTTACCCAGAGGTGCAGCCAGCGGTGGGGCCCGGGCTCCTCCTTACCCAGAGACACAGCCAACGATGGGGCCCGGGCACCTCCTTAACCAGAGGTGCAGCCGAGGGTGAGCCCCGGCACCCCTACTTATCCAGAAACGTGGTCAGAGATGGAGTCCGGTTTCCCTTACCCAAAGTCGCAGCCAGAGGTGTCCCACTGCCCACCCAGAGGTGTCCACTGCCCACCCAGAGGTATCCCACTACCCACCCAGAGGTATCCCACTACCCACCCAGAGGTGTCCCACTGCCCACCCAGAGGTATCCCACTACCTACCCAGAGGTGTCCCACTGCCCACCCAGAGGTGTCCCACTACCTACCCAGAGGTGTCCCACTGCCCACCCAGAGGTGTCTCACTGCCCACCCAGAGGTGCAGACAGGGGCCCGGACACAGCACAGCAACATCATACAAGTTATAATAGCACCACCCAACACGGCAACATCGCACACGTGCAAATTGCACCAAACATCACAGCCACATCGCACATTGTGAAACTGTGCCGACCATTCGAGGAGTTCAAAGTCCGTGTGTCACACAATGGGGCGGCATTCCTCACAACTGCATACAAACCGTGCAGCATTGCTCCTCGTCGTGCAATTACATTGCAACACGTACAATTGCTGGGAAGCAGGGGTGTCACCAAGGCCTGGCGCAATTTCCCAAGGTTTATCGCTTTTTGGTGACAAAATTCCCAGAATCGCAAGGTCAGAATTATGCGCATGTGCTGCATGCCAAATGGTAGAATTCGATACGAATGACTATGTGTATACAATTGCTACTTTCCATATGACATACACACACACACACACACACACACACACACACACACACACACACACACACACACACACACACACACACACACACACACACACACACACGCACACACACAGTGTTATCGTGGTGGATACCCTGAGTGGCTGCCGAATGACAGCGAGGCTACCCTGAGGTGTCGAGTGACAATGAGGCTATCCTGAGGTGTCGAGTGACAGCGAGGCTACCCTGAGGTGTCCAGTGACAGCGAGGCTACCCTGAGCTTCTGAGTGACAGCGAGGCTACCCTGAGGTGTCGAGTGACAGCGAGGCTACCCTGAGGTGTCGAGTGACAACGAGGCTACCCTGAGGTGTCGAGTGACAGCGAGGCTACCTTGAGCTGCCGAGTGACAGCGAGGCTACCCTGAGGTGTCCAGTGACAGCGAGACTACCCTGAGGTGTCCAGTGACAGCGAGGCTACCCTGAGGTGTCCAGTGACAGCGAGGCTACCCTGAGCTTCTGAGTGACAGCGAGGCTACCTTGAGCTGCCGAGTGACAGCGAGGCTACCCTGAGGTGTCCAGTGACAGTGAGGCTACCCTGAGGTGTCGAGTGACAGCGAGGCTACCCTGAGGTGTCGAGTGACAGCGAGGCTACCCTGAGGTGTCGAGTGACAGCGAGGCTACCCTGAGGTGTCCAGTGACAGTGAGGCTACCCTGAGGTGTCGAGTGACAGCGAGGCTACCCTGAGGTGTCGAGTGACAGCGAGGCTACCCTGAGGTGTCCAGTGACAGCGAGGCTACCCTGAGGTGTCGAGTGACAGCGAGGCTACCCTGAGGTGTCGAGTGACAGCGAGGCTACCCTGAGGTGTCCAGTGACAGCGAGGCTACCCTGAGGTGTCCAGTGACAGCGAGACTACCCTGAGGTGTCCAGTGACAGCGAGGCTACCCTGAGGTGTCCAGTGACAGCGAGGCTACCCTGAGGTGTCCAGTGACAGCGAGGCTACCCTGAGGTGTCCAGTGACAGCGAGGCTACCCTGAGGTGTCGAGTGACAGCGAGGCTACCCTGAGGTGTCGAGTGACAGCGAGATTTTCCTGAGGTGCCGGGTGACCGGAACCATCTCCATCAGCTAGGGGCCACTTTTGTCAGCCCAGGGGTCCCTCACGTCAGACCAGGGGTCCCTCACATTGGCTTAGGGGGCATACTATTATCGGCACTGGAGCCTTCTCCGGTCGCCCAAATGCCCCCTGGAGCGACATATTTATTGTGTGCTTCGTCACGGCCAATGTTAAAACACAGCGTGTTCAATGGCTCCCTTGGGTTCCCTGAGAATCCAGGGGTTGGAGGGAGGGCATGGCGCCAATCCCCTGGATCCGCCACTGGCACTGACTACCGCATCTGTCTGAACTTATCACTCCGCACCACCTGACCGCATCGCCCCACATCACCCGATCGCATCACTTCATCACTTCACCTCACCTGCCACAGCTTCACACCGCTTGACCTCAGCACTTCTGGTCGGATGCACGCGCCTGACAGTCACACAGCGCAGTTCAGTCGCCTTCACAGCCCAACAGCGGCCGGCTGTACTGTGAGGCACGTGACGTGACCAAGCGCCAGCGCTATTCAACGTTCAGCACGGGCCGTGGCCGTGGACAATCCACTTGGGCGTGCGCTACAATCTCTCCGAAACGTCGACTTAGGTTTGGAAATGCGGAATATAGAACTGAGCGATAATGAAAACTATGTGCACTATATAGAATGGCACAGACTGGACGGCGCTGCTTCGATTAGGAAAAATTGATCGAAGGACAGGGCAAATTGTGCATTGTTGAAATAAACCCCAAAAATCATGTACACTATTTCTGAATGCTAAGGATGTATAAGTATGTCTGACGGGAATAGCCACTGCCCTTCTTGCTGTTCAAGCCTTATTCTCAGTCTCAGTCTGGAGCCTTAGTTGTGGCGTAGCTGAGGGCCTTAGGAAGGATCCCAGCCCCGTAGGAATGCTGGGAAATAGGCATGCAGTTGACTGGCAGGGAAGACCATGCTAGCGCGATTAAAATTTCCCCTGCAGTCGGCATGCTATTCGAGGCGCCGCTGGACAGGCTGGACCGGGGAACTCTTGCTTAGCTGGACTTTGACCGGACACGGCCGGTGCCATGCGTTGGATCTCTAATAGATTCACTGCGTTTGAAAACTTACTTCATGTGCTAGCTCTTCATTGTATAATAATTCGTGTGATCTTCGCGGCGGATATATTTGTAAAAGCCGATAGCTATGCATTGCAAGAAGAACTGGACAATTAGAAGAAGAATAACTGGACAGCCCCTGTTGATTACTTGTTATTTTACAAACCATCCAGCTTTCGTTGCCAGCAGACAGTGACAGAGGAGGCCACCGAGAATACAGACGGTCATGCAGCGTCCGGGATGTCAGCAGACGGCAACGGAAGCATCCGCCGAGATGTCAGCAGACGGCAACAGAGGCAGCCGTCGAGATGTCAGCAGACGGCAACAGAGGCAGCCGCTGAGATGTCAGCAGACGGCAACAGAGGCAGCCGCCGAGATGTCAGCAGACGGCAACAGAGGCAGCCGCTGAGATGTCAGCAGACGGCAATAGAAATCAAAATATCAGCAACTGCTGAGATGTCCGCAGACGGCAACAGAGGCGACCTCCGGAATATCAGCAGACGGCAACAGAAGCAACCGCCGAGATTGCCGTCACCTGGAGGTGAATCGTTCTCACCTGTTTTCACCTCTCACCCTCCAGAAATAACCGGCGATCATATTGCGCAGCGGGGTGAAGCGGGAGGACCCTTCCCTTCAATAGGTCAATAGACATCTCATGGGGAACTTTCACCCACATACCATTGTTTTGAAGCTTGCAGAATGGATTGCAAGTCTTATAGCGAATAGTTTGCAAAGTGCGGCATTTTAGCTGACGATTGCACCGAGTTAGTTAGTTATTTGGGCTTTAGGGCGCATCGACCATGTTGAGCATGTAGCGCCCATAACTGTGTTCCTGTCTACCTAGGTTTTATGTTCCGTCCAGGATTACCTTCACGTTTTAGGGGCACTCACTATGCCCAAACAAGGGTGATATATATACCTCCCCGGATATGTGACAGCAAATCGCATTTGCGAAAGAAACTCGAATAGTTGTCCATTCTGAATCACACGTGACCCATCACCAAGAAGATTTGTCATCGTCAGTGCGGATACCTCTCTTCCAAAGTGTCGTCTTCGTTCGGTTGCAAAACGAGGGCACACCACAGGGATGTGTCGGACCGTTAATGGGGCATCACAACGAGCGCACATCGGTCTCTCCTGATTCTGCAGTAGGTAGACGTGGGTGGCATAGGTGACTCCTATCCGTATCCTGGCGAGCACTACTTTCTCCTTCCGTGAAATTCTTGACGATGACTCCCACCGCCCTATATTTGGTTTAATGGTTCTCAGTTTGTTTCGGCCAGTTAAGTTCCAAAGATATTAACGTTTTTCCTGGAAGAACGTACTAATTGTCTGGCCGAGGTGTGCTGCGGGGAAAGGAAGCGAACGGGTGTAATGGCTTCGCGCAGCACGTTTCGCTGATTGGTCAGCCAACTCGTTTCCAGCTATTCCGACGTGGCTGGGTATCCAGGAAAGTGTTACACTTTTCCCGCTCGTTTAAGCTTAGTCAGTCGCACTACAACATTCTGCACTATGGGGTCACGTCTTTATCGCACTAAGGCTACTTAGAGAGTCAGAGAGTATGACGTGGTTAATATTGTTCCCTACTTCGATGAAGCACAATGCCTTCGTAATTGCCATGAGTTCAACGGTGTAAACCGTTGCATGAGGAGGCAGAGTAAACGATCTGGTGATGACTCCACTTACAAATGCACAACCTACACCGTCAACAGTTTTCGACCCGTCTGTGTAGGTGGCAGTACATGTGTGGTAGGTGTCAATATGTTCTATGGCTTTCTGTCGGAACAATTCCGGGATAAGTTCGTCTTTATGAGCCTCAGACAGGACCATGTCCACTGACGGATGCACCAGTTCCCAAGGGGGAACGGGCAGCGTTGTCATCTTCCGAATGCTGCGCAGCTGGGTACCACTGCCTACCACTAGCTCACGCAACCGTACACAGAATGGGGGCAGAACATTGCGACGTGCAACACTGAACAGTGCAAGCGTGCGGTGCCCAAACAGGGCCTTGTATGCCGGATTCAAGGGAAATTGTCTAATCCTGCAGGCGTACTGGAGTCCCAACTTGTCTCGTCTCAGGGCAAGCGGTGCCTCATCAGCATCTGCTAGAAGGCTTGCTGTCGGAATGGTACGGAATGCTCCCGTTGCTATACGCAGGGCGGCATGGTGAACAGTGTTAAGAATGCGTTTGTTCGAGGCACCGCTTGCCATAGTCAAGATTCGACCGGATCAGCGACGGGTAGAGAAGTAAGAGGGTTACCCTATCTGGCCCGTAGGCAGTGCGGACAACACACTTCATGATGTTGAGAGACTTGGAGCATTTTTCCCGCAGTGCTTTCAGATGGTCCTTGTATGTAAGGCGGCGATGAAACATCATGCCCCAAAACCTAGCTGCCGGCTGAATTGGAATATCCTCCCCATAGAGCTTTATTTTCAAGTCCTGGCAACTACGGCGGCGACAAGAATGCATTCCAACAGTTTTCTGTGTATAAAGCGGAAACCATTCAAATTGCCCCACTTTTTTTAAGCTGAGATGTAGCGAGCTGCAGCCGTCTTTCCATGAAAGATGAACGTGATGCCGAACACCAAATTGCCACATCATCGACGAATAACGACTTCGCAATGCCACAAGGCAGACAATCTCCTATGTCGTTAACCATCAATGCGAATACAGCCACACTTAGAACGCTTCCCTGCGGCACACCGTCGACCTGCGTCAACCGATCTGACATTGAGTTTCCAATACGGACACGAATTGTTCGGTCTGTGAGAAAGTTCTGAACGAAACGTCCCATAAAACGCATACCACACTTCCAAAGCTTCAAAAGAATGGCTCGTATGCTTGTCGTGTCGTAGGCGACCTCCATGTCAAAGAACACTGCCCCTAAATGCCATTTTTCCTTAAAGCTGGTGCGAATCGCGGTATCTAGCGTCAGTAGGTGGTCAAGTGTGGACCGGTTCTTCCTAAAACCAAACTGGGCGTAGCTAAAAAAGTTATGTTGTTCCAGGAGCCACGTGAGGCGCACACTCACCATCTTCTCCATCAGTTTACACAAACATGACGTCAGGAATATCGGTCGGTAGTGCAAGGGGTCAAAACCGGTCTTGTCAGGCTTCAATATAGGAATGATAGTCGCTTCACGCCAAGAATGTGGAAATCTGCCGCTCATCCAACGAAAGTTGTAACATGCTAAAAGTGCTTCAAGTCCAGATGTGGGCAGGTGTCTGAGCATTTCATTATGTATGCTGCCCGGTCCCTCGGCCACAGGGCGCATTACAGCAATTTGTGAGGTTAGCTCATCCATCGAGAATGGCCCATTATAGCTATGTGTTTCAGTGGTGGTAAAATCGATTTTCGATGCTTCGGAGCGAGTCGCGTGTTGACTAAGCGTGAAATTTAAATCGCATCTCAGCGAGGGTGCGAGCAATAATGTTCGCCACGTCCAGGGGTTATGTGATAGTGTCACCTGCGACGTGCAACACTGGCAGTGGCGTTGATCTAGAGCGTCCGGATATTCGTTTTATCTAGGATCATACCTGTATCGTAGGGGTGAGTCGGTTCAGCTTACCAACATATTGTAGCCATGACGCTCTCTTGGCTTCCCGGATAGTACGCCGTGCGGCTGCCCTGGCTTGTTGGAAAGCGATCAGGTTTACCGACGTATTGTTGCGGTCAAAGTTTCGGAAAGCATGTCGGCGAACACGAATGGCCTCCCGACATTGTTCCGTCCAACACGGCACGTGCGCTCGTCGAGGTTTGCCAGAAGTACGTGGGATACACCTTGCTGCATAATCCAAAACCATTGAGGTGTAAATCCTCCATAGATATGGCGCTACCATTCCTGTTTTGAATAAAAATGTCTTCCAATTTCCAGGAAAAATCAGGCCAGTCAGCCTTCTTGCAGTTCCAGCGTTGTGGTCTTGTGCCAAGGTTGGCTACATTGGTAAACTGAAGCCAAACCTGAAATGATCGCTACCTCTAGGATCTGAGTCAACAGACCAGTCTAAAGATTCTACCAACTGCGGGCTGGCCACGCTAATGTCCAGGGCGGATGTACTTCCTGATGGTAATGCTATGTGAGTATGCGTGCCTGTATTAAGTAAGCATAGCGACTCCTCGATGAGGAACGTGTCAAGTCGTCGCCCACGAGTATTACTGATAGCGCACCCCCAAGTTGTGTGGTGTGCGTTGAAGTCACCCAGGAGTAAAATGGGAGAAGGGAGTTCGACGAGCAGGCGTCCAAGTTCTGATGAGGGTAACGGTCCGCCATGGGGGAGTTAGATCGAACAAATGCTGATATGTCTATGTCCGAAGAACACCCTTGGTGCCACCGCTTGCAGGTTCGTCCGCAGAGTAAGCGGAAGCGCAGGAGAACTGTGATGGACAGCCACCAGGACACCCCATGTGCCACTGTGTCTGTTGGATTGTCCTTACGAAAAATCTGATAGTCTCTTAAATAAATCGGGTTTCTGGCTAAAAGCTTCGTCTCCTACAGACATACGGCTAAAGGGGTGTGCTCACACATGATGACTTTAAATTCCTCCAAACTGGTCCCCACACCCCTACAGGTCCATTGTAAAACTACTGATGACATGGCTGACTAGGCTCGACTAGATGCAACTGAAAGAGTGAGCCGTAGGATATCTTCCTGACATGCCTTCTCGAGAGGCCGTCTGAAGGAAAATGGTTGACAAGAGTTAACTATGGCGCGAGAACTAGGAGTAGTTAAGATACTTAAAAACAAAACAAAAAACAGCTAGAGCCCTGGCTCCGTCCTCCGCCCAAGAGAGGGGACCTCTGGCAAGCCGGAAGTTCCAGCCCGGTCCGCCCCCAGGGACTGAGTCCTTGGGCGGGAACTTGGCGACTCACCCCCTGGTGGAGAGCCCGATGGTGGTAGGCCTCGCTTTCGGGGCCCCAGACGGGGCGGGGATGGAGGAGGGCCCATCTCATTGTGGGATGGAGCCGGTCCCTCCACTCGCCGTCGTGGCGATGGGGTGGCCGGCCTCCGAGGAGGGGCCTTCTCGGCTTCTTGGCGACTCCTCTCGCAGGCCCTTTCCATCTGGACAAGACGCGCTCGCTTTGCCTCGCGGGCGCGTCTCTCGGCTTCCTGGTAGTGGAGGTTGATGTCTTGAATTTTGGTTCGTCGTCGGGGTAGTTGTGTAGGTGCGGAGGTGGAAGTCGAGGGTGGGGGCGAGGCCTGGCTCACGGGAAGGGGAGGAGGTTCAGGTAGGGAGGAAGTGGAGAGGAGAGACTTGGGGATGGTGCTGGGGGATGTGGTGGTGGGGGGGGGGACATTGGCGGGGGAACGGGACGTGGGAGATGGGGATTTCGGGGTAGGTGATGAAGTAGATGGGGCGGTCCTAGGATTGGGCTGAGAGGACCGAGGAGGCCTCTTGGACCGTTGGACCAGGGTCCAACTCCCCACCCTCGAGGGTTGATCTGGGAGGGGGCTCAGATGGGCGAGCTGGGCATCCACTCGTAGAGGGTGGGACCTCAGCCGCCTCACTGTCATGTCGGGTTGGCTGCACTTGCCTTCCAGGCGAAGACAGGGGATCCCAAAAGATCGCAGCAGGGTCATCAGCTGAGCTATGAGTTCAAATGCCGTGTCGGACTGTATTTGTTCCGGGCCTACCAGATATTTTCTTGCGAGTATGTTGTGTGGTTGTAGAGCCTTGTTGAGCCTTTGTTGCGTACGACACCCTTGGGTGAGCTGTCTCGTATAATTCACGCGCCTCCCGAAATGTAATCTTCCTGGAAAATTTAATTGAAACTATCTCCTCTTCAAGAAAAACTGGACAAGAACGGTCGTAAGCAGTGTGGGAGTTTTTGGTTCGGGCCACAGTTAGAACAGTTTGGGCTCCCTGCTTCGCATTTGTCTCTAGCGTGCTCTGTTGAGCCGCATCTTCCACACGTCTCACGATTCCTACAATACTGAGAAGTATGACCGAAACGGGAATACCGGAACATCTCATCGAGTTGGGGACAAATACACGGATCTTGACGCGGACGTATCCAACGTTGATGAATTCAGGGAGATCAGTCGTGTGAAATGTTAAAAAGAAATTGTCAGTTCGTTGTATTTCTTGCCCTTTCCTAATCGTGATCCGACGCGCCTCTACCACCCCCCACTCTGCCAAGCCATCCACAATGTCAGCGTCCGTCACATCCCTGAGGTCATAACAGTTGATAACGCCTCTAGAGTTATTTTTCTTATTGTGTGGAAGAACTTGGATTTTTACGGCGACCGTTCACCTACCACCTTCATTCCGCACAGTGTATCTGAATTCCGTTGCCTCCATCGCCCTCCTCGAGTCATCTGTCGTGTTAAATTCCACCTCCAGGCCTCCGTCTCTAAGTTTTTGACTCCTCAGTACCATTCCCATCCTGTCGCACGCATCTTTTCTTTGAAATGGTGTAAGTGATGATAGACTTTTATGGCCCCTCCCCCCCTTTTATCTCCCCGCCCCCGGGGGGAACGGGCGCAAAGCTGGCACGGGGCCCAACGGTTCCCCCCTTTCCCCCGCCGCCCCCTTTTTTCCCCCCCCCCCCCCCCACTAAAAAAAAATTAATTTTTCCGAGGAAGAAAAAATTTGTTTTTTTTCCCCCTTCTCCCCCCCCCCCCCCCCCCCCCCACAAAAAAACCCCTTATTTTTTTTTGGGGGGGGGGGGCCGCCGCCGCCGCGGTTTTTTTTTTTTTTTGTTTCTCGCAACGTCCCTCCGGGAAAAAAAAAAAAAAAAAAAAAAGGGGGGGGGGGAAGGAAAGGAAGGGATAAAAAAAATTTTTTGCATAGAAAAAAATTAAAAAAAAAAAAAAAAAAAAAAAAAAAAAAAAAAAAAAAAAAAAAAAAAATAAAAAAAAAAAAAAAAAAAAAAAAATAAAAAAAAAAACAAAAAAAAAACAAAAAAAAAATAAAAAAAAAAAAAAAAAAAAAAAAAAAAAAAAATTTTTTAAAAAAAAAAACATTTTAAAAATAAAAAAAAAAAAAATCTCATCTTGACGTTTATCCCCTCCCGGGCTACACCCGGCCCCCTTCGCCTAAAACCCCCGAAAACCCCCCCCGCGCGCCGGGACAACCCCCCGTCCATTTTTGCGCTGACTTTTTTTGGGTTGAAAAAATTTACTCTCTTCTACAGACTTGATAATCAGAATGCGTGGCGTGGGAAGACTGGCATGTTGATTGTTCTGTCCCCTACTGGAGGGAACAGGGAGTTGTTTTTGTGTTTGTGATTGCCATGTGTTTATTTGGTTTCTGCTCCTCAGGCGCCCCACCCCTTAGGGGCCCTACCGGGGGAACGCCTGAGTCCCGCGAACGGGAGGTCGCTAGGGGCCCGAGGAGCTATACGGGGCAGGCAGTGCCTTCGTCCGACCGGGAGAGAGAGACTCACCACCCCGACCGGAATCCAGCACCGCCCACCCCTTGACCCCGGCCGGCCGGGCCATCAGGCACTGGGAAGATTCAAAAGCCCCCGGCCCGAGGCGACCAGCCACTTGGCCCGCGTGAGGCCCCACGGGCCCGCCCGCCCCTCCTGGATATCGGAACCAAAGAGGTGTGTTGGTCCCCCGTCACAACTAGCACCGTGCGACGGGGGACCTCAACCTCCAGGACTCCGTCAACCCCGGGGGACGGGCCGAGGGGGCGCGGCTACCCCGATAAAACGGAGCTGGTGAGCATGACTGGGGAAGCTTCCCTGCCTGATCATAGTAGGGATAGTTGGTGTTGCAGGGCCAGGTGAAGGACATGGAATGGGATTGAGATGGGCATTGGAATGGGAGCGTATGGATGGAAGGACAAGTGAGCCACTCTTAGTCTGACCTCTCCCCGGCCGCCTGGTGGTCTGGCCACCGGATCCTTGAGGCACGCAATCCCCTCACCACGTAAAGGTGATGCCTCGTCGGGGGGGGGGGGGACGATTGCATCGACTTTTCAGGACTTCCAGGTGCAGCGAAGATTATATATATATATATATATATATATATATATACATATTCCACACACACACACACACACACACACACACACACACACACACACACACACACACACACACACACACACACACACACACACACACACACACACACACATATATATATATATATATATATATATATATATTATTATACATATTCCACACACACACACACACACACACACACACACACACACACATATATATATATATATATATATATATATGCACCTTGTTCGTGTTCTAGCCAGTCTTATCCAATGTTGGTTTTAGTTTGCTTCCACGGTTATATGATAATTTATAGGTTCTAACGTTGTAGTTGTGTAATCCCCACTCTCAGATTACAGGCGATGCGGTGTGTTTTGAAAGCAGTGGAAGATGGAACCGAAATATTCCTACAGACCCAGTGTAGATATCCGCCCAGCCTCACTCACACACACCCCACCTCCTACCCCCCCCAAAAAAAAAAAACAAACAATGAAAGAAATTTGAACTATCGTCGGTACAAAGTGTATCGACCTCAAACTCATTCGCAATGTTTCTAGTAGGAGGAAAAACAATTTTATGAGAAAAAAGTGTATGGAGATTAAAAAAATGTTCCACGAGGTTGCTGGCACCAGGCTAGACACAGGGTGTGTCGAAGATTGTGATAGCACCCAACTGCGCATCCGATGGCAACAACGCTATTGTGCAGATTAAGTTTTAATGCATAAAGGGTTTTTGTGTAGTCTACGAACATTGCCAAGAAATAAAACGATGTCTCGTTCTCATCATTTTCTTCTGTCAAACAGTTATCAAAGCTGCCTCTCTTGAACGTACTTCCTGAAGGTGACCAAGATGATACGTCTGACATCATTATATTATTGACCATGCTCGTTGTGACCAGCAGACTAAATGTCCACTGATAAGAGCACATTGCCAGATGCTATGTCGAGCCTTGACTATAATTTACACAGTCAGGTAATGCATAGCCAGTGAGTAAGACGTGTGAGTGGTAATGAGTGGTAACAGAAGTGGTAAATCAGCGAGACCTGTCATCACATCGTCAGTAGAAATCTCCTTTCAGGTGACGGAAGAATTTAAATACCGTCAGCTGGGGAGAAAAGCTTAAAACCGTAACAGCCCATTTCGCTGCAGTTGAACGAAAATAAGCACGCATAACACCAGCGGGACTGAAGCCAGTTGTCAGGTTCCGATCACACCACGCTAAATGTCCAGTCCAATCACACTCCGCCACAATTTCCGGTCCCATCACACTACGCCACAATTTGCGGCCCCGTCGCACTATGCCACAGGATCCGGTCCTGTCACACTATGCCACAGGGTCCGGTCCCGTCACACTATGCCACAGGGTCCGGTCCCGTCACACTATGTCACAGGGTCCGGTCCCGTCACACGAAGCCACAGGTTCCGGTCCCGTCACACGAAGCCACAGGATCCGGTCCTGTCACACGAAGCCACAGGGTCCTGTCCTGTCACACTATGCTACAGGGTCCGGTCCCGTCACACTATGCCACAGGGTCCGGTCCTGTCACACTATGCCACAGGGTCCGGTCCCGTCACACTATGTCACAGGGTCCGGTCCCGTCACACTATGCCACAATTTGCGGCCCCGTCACACTATGCCACAGGATCTGGTCCCGTCACACTATGCCACATGGTCCGGTCCTGTCACACTATGCCACAGGGTCCGGTCCCGTCACACGAAGCCACAGGTTCCGGAAGCAACCCTCCCGTCACCGGTCCAGCCCGGCAATCACTAAACACACCTACACAGCAGCCCGGCAATCACTAAACACACCTACATCGCAGCCCGGCAATCACTAAACACACCTACACCGCAGCCCGGCAATCACTAAACACACCTACACCGCAGCCCGGCAATCACTAAACACACCTACACCGCAGCCCGGCAATCACTAAACACACCTACACCGCAGCCCGGTAATCACCAAACACACCTACACCGCAGCCCGGCAATCAGCAGCAGGCGCGGATCGACGCGTCACGACCGCGCATCTGCGAACCCGCCAGAAGTGAAAATAACGAGCGCCGAATTTGTCTCCGTCGCGCGCCAATTGCCGACACACCATGCACGCCATTCACAGCGCTGGACGGCGGCGAGTGCCCTCTGTTCTGGCAATGGCCTAATAACGGCGCGCGGCCAAGATTAATGCAAAATTATCGTGTTCATATTGGCTAAAATATCGCCAGCCTGCACAAGTTCAGACTCGACTTACGACAAATGAAAGAGACAAATGCGCCGCCGACGCGCGCATTGAGAGCCGCCTCGGCGGTGTCTTTGATCTCGGGCAGTTAATTCGGCATTAATGCACACAGAGCGCGGCAAGGATCGAACCGTGGCCGGGATGATTCGCAAGAAGTGGCTGTGCACTGACTGGGCTGGTTTTTGTGCACGCCGCGTGTCATTCACAGCACCGCGCGTCATTCACAGCGCCAGCCGGCACCATCTGGCGGCGCCGCGGGTCAAGCGTGAGCCAAATCGCGAGAAATAACACAGAAAAACGCTGAAAAGAGGCAGCGATAGGAAGAACCGTGCACAGAGTTCGGATAAAGGAAAATGGACCAGATGGGAAATCAGTGGGATGCATTCCGAGGCCGTGACTCTGCGACTCGGAATCAAGCATGTCGAATGGTGCGACTGAGACCAGCACACCGCTGGTGAAGCTCAGCGGCTCAGACGCGCGCCGATAATTCCACAGCAGCGCACGGTAGGAGCTGACCGGGGCGGATCGGCCCACAGCCACCAGGAAGGCAGACATGCGGCCACCGGCCTGGTCGTCCTGATGACCGCCGAGGCGGCGTGTTTTTGCCGCCAGTGGCGGTTGTATAACAGGTGGTCCCATGAGTGACAACCGTCGCGCCGCGAGGGGCGCATGGCCGTGCCCCCGCCGTGCTTCCCCGCCTTTTTGCCGGCCGTCACGTCCAACTCTATTAAAGGCATCGGCGCGAGGCGACCGTTTTTGCGCCGATTCGCGGTAATGATTGTCGTTTGTATAGGCTGCGGCCAGGCGAGGGGTCGCCGGCGGCCGCCTCTGTTTTTCACGCGCCGCGCGAGAACTCGGCAATAATCGACATTCCGGGCGACGATCGCGACGGACGTGGCACGAACACGTCCGTCACTGTATACGTCTCAGTGAGAACACGTCCGTCGCTGTATACGTCTCAGTGAGAACGTCCGTACTGTATTATAAACGTCGTCTCAGTGAGAACACGTCCGTCACTGTATACGTCTCAGTGAGAACACGTCCGTCGCTGTATACGTCTCAGTGAGAACACGTCCGTCACTGTATACGTCTCAGTGAGAACACGTCCGTCACTGTATACGTCTCAGTGAGAACACGTCCGTCACTGTATACGTCTCAGTGAGAACACGTCCGTCACTGTATACGTCTCAGTGAGAACACGTCCGTCACTGTATACGTCTCAGTGAGAACACGTATGTCACTGTATACGTCTCAGTGAGAACACGTCCGTCACTGTATACGTCTCAGTGAGAACACGTCCGTCACTGTATACGTCTCAGTGAGAACACGTCCGTCACTTTATACGTCTCAGTGACAACACGCACGTCACTGTATACGTCTCAGTAAGAACACGTATGTCACGGTATACGTTTTAGTGAGAACACGTATGTCACTGTATACGTCTTAGTGAGAACACGTCTGTCGCTGTATTCGTCTCAGTGAGATGCATAACTTATCCCCTGCCATAGGATAACGATCAATATTTTCACATGTACTTGCGTCATACATAATAGTAGCTAATAAGAATTACTTGCTTAGGAAATATATACCATATCACAAATCTTAACCACAAGTCCGCCATCTTTCCGAGTGATCCAAAACTGCATATTTGTATATAAATTTCCATAAGATAAGGAAGCTCGAGGCATTTCACGCCGAATATTCACGAGCTAATTTAGCCTCAGCCAGTATTTTTGACGCCTTTGCTTTGTTCCTAGAGTATCCTATACGCATCTAAGTAATCCCCAGTGTTAAGATCTTTTAGGTTGTTAAATGCCCGCAACTTCATGCTAGTTTTCAAACAGAAACCCCCTGAATACAAGTAACGAAGGAGCAGTGACAGCATCTACCAAGAGAGTTCCCCTTGGACATGGCTCAGATTCATTGTCATCTTATTCTATATACCCTACTGTATAAGCATAACCTAGCTGTTATCAGTCTACCTATGTTATTGCTGATGTCACGTATGTCTAGTATAGATGCCCATGCTGTTTGCTGTTTTTCCTGTCAGCTAGTAAGCAGCTTATATGCATGTATTTTTTTATATTCCGGTGATGAGGGGCTTCAACCGCAAAATATATACTCTGACCAGCAGAATAACCAACCTATAGTATTTTTTTAAACAGCTTTGAGCTCCTTTCAGCTGCTTTGTTCATGTATGTATCTATCTTAGATGATTTTTGTTTGAACAACCCGAAAATTTGGTCCGATGTTTTCCTGATTTCAGAGGTTCCTGGATCCGACTTCAGTCAAATTCCTCTCTGGAATCGCTCCACTGAAATTTGTTTCATTCTTTCATGTCTCATTATTTTACATCACATTGGTCATCCTTGCCGATGGTCTTATATTTAGGGTCGTCGCACACTGCGGTTTTCACTTCCATCTATTCTGCTAGAGCAGATAGTTCATGGAAGCAAAATAGATGAAAGATTTTGTATGTATATATATACATATGTGTGTGTGTGTGTTTGTATGTCTGTGTGTTTGTGTGTGTGTATTTATTTCACTTTAATTTAGTCTAATCTTGGATGGCGTGGGCTCATAGAGCAAGATCATATTGCTGAGCAGAGCTTGTTGCATGAGCCAGGACCCACACAACCCGACCCGCGAATTCCGGCTCAACGACAGAATATTGACCGAAAGATTAACGTGTCATCTTCACGCTAGCGTGCTTGGTCACCGACACGGCCGTCCGGGAGCTCATCCCAAGTCTTGTCGGACCAGTTACAACCTGCCTCCCAAACCGGGGGCTAAATACGAGTTAATACAGCGACTCGAACCCTGTCCTGCTAAGACATGGGAAACCAACGCAGACCAGTACTCTTGTCCACTGTGCTACTAAAACGCTTAATAATAAGTATGGCTGAATTTCAGCTGAATTTCGCCTTCGCGACAGAGGTGGACAAAGCTAGTCTTATCCAGTCGATTTTGCCCTTAATAAAAAGGGCTAAAACCACTTACTGGACGAAACATGCGAAACCCTGCTGGTAATAGGTAACTTTTGTTAGCCCGCCCACATCAGTTTCAAACTTTGCCTTCCCTCTAGTCTTTGCAAGGGAGAGTTCATTCAATGGGATACTGATATAGTGGATGGAATTGGAACTGATAACTGTATCAGTAAGACGAGAACGGCGATGTTTCTTCGCTGTCCATGAATCTTGATTTTGCATATCGAGCTCGAAAGGTTTGCTTTTATATAATATAACTCAAACTCGTAACAGTTCAAAATTGAGTGGCACAGGTACGTTCATGCTATGATGTATTAGCCATGTATATGTAGTGCAATCCAGCTACCAAAATGTTCCATCGGAATTTGATGAAATGCTGATGACATCAACAATGGGCGTAAGTCACACGATTCTATTATTTCCCACAGCTTGACCAAGTCCAGCTTCCGCAGAAAAACTAACACCACGCTGTCACCTCGCCAAGCGAGTAACCAACACCACGTTGTTGCAAGGCCAAGCGAGTAACTAACACCACACTGTCACCTCGCCAAGCGAGTAACCAACACCACACTGTCACCTGGCCAGGCGAGTAACCAACACCACGCTGTCACCTCGCCAAGCGAGTAACTAACACCACACTGTCACCTGGCCAGGCGAGTAACCAACACCACGCTGTCATCTCGCCAAGCAAGTAACCAACACCACGCTGTCACCTGGCCAGGCGAGTAACCAACACCACGCTGTCACCTGGCCAGGCGAGTAACCAACACCACGCTGTCACCTCGCCAAGCGAGTAACCAACACCACGCTGTCACCTGGCCAGGCGAGTAACCAACACCACGCTGTCACCTCGCCAGGCGAGTAACCAACATCACGCTGTCACCTGGCCAGGCGAGTAACCAACACCACGCTGTCACCTGGCCAGGCGAGTAACCAACACCACGCTGTCACCTCGCCAGGCGAGTAACCAACACCACGCTGTCACCTGGCCAGGCGAGTAACCAACACCACGCTGTCACCTGGCCAGGCGAGTAACCAACACCACGCTGTCACCTGGCCAGGCGAGTAACCAACACCACGCTGTCACCTCGCCAGGCGAGTAACCAACATCACGCTGTCACCTGGCCAGGCGAGTAACCAACACCACGCTGTCACCTGGTCAGGCGAGTAACCAACACCACGCTGTCACCTGGCCAGGCGAGTAACCAACACCACACTGTCACCTGGCCAGGCGAGTAACCAACACCACACTGTCACCTGGCCAGGCGAGTAACCAACACCACACTGTCACCCGCTGTCACCACGTCACACGAGTAACTGGGCCGTTCCGCAGGGAAGCCTTATCAGTCCAATACTATTCTCAGCTATGCAGCGCGCGGCATCCAGATGGAAAAAGCACAAAAAGCCGACCGTGTTTTCTGATCCGTGTCCGATGCGCTGCTAAGCCGGATGGAAAAACAATGCAGCAATGCAGCAAGTAGTGTGACTGGCCAGCCGACCACTGAAGATGGCCGATGTAGCAGGCAGTGTGACTAGTCAGCCGATCACTGAACGCGGCTGATGTAGCAGGTGGCGTGACTGGTCAGTCGACTTCTGAAGGTGGCCGATGTACTTGTCAGAAGTGACGTCATGAAAGCGTAACATGGATTTGGTGGGGAAGACGCAGTGCAATATAAATTGGTGGGGATAAAGGACACTAAACGAGATCACAAAAGCAGACGTCATAGGTTTCGTGGATTTTTTTATGGGATTTGCTGTCGATCAGAAATATTGCAGTGACCCTATCAAAAATTGCAACGCAGGGCTACCCTTGACTTGTGCTATCAGAACGTACCCATCGAACGAAAGCAAGATTAGTGATCAGATTAGTCGGAACTTGCCCTAAAAAGGCTACTTGATTAGTTAGCAAGGTAAGCGGTGAAAGGCAAGATTAGGAAACCGATTTGCACGAAATGCCCCATGTGTAAAAACACAGATTGGCAATGGTTAGATGTCTAATTTGGCTGGGGGAACGAATGCAGTGCAGGTGGATCCCTAACTGCACTGGCAATGCAACCAGACTAATAATCGGCAAAGCATGATGCCACACAGCACGCCTCAGCCTCACGTCATGCCTCCCCATAGTACGCCTCAGCCTCACGTCATGCTTCCTCACAACACGCTTGAGCCTCACGTCATGGCTCCCCATAGCACGCTTGAGCCTCACGTCATGGTGCCCCATAGCACGCTTGAGCCTCACGTAATGGTGCCCCATAGCACGCTTGAGCCTCACGTCATGGTTCCCCATAGCACGCTTGAGCCTCACGTCACGGTTCCCCATAGTACGCCTCAGCCTCACGTCATGCTTCCCCACAGCACGCTTGAGCCTCACGTCATGCTTCCTCACAGCACGCTTGAGCCTCACGTCATGGCTCCCCATAGCACGTTTGAGCCTCACGTCATGGTGCCCCATAACACGCTTGAGCCTCACGTCATGGTTCCCCATAGCACGCTTGAGCCTCACGTCACGGTTCCCCATAGTACGCCTCAGCCTCACGTCATGCTTCCCCACAGCACGCTTGAGCCTCACGTCATGCTTCCCCACAGCACGCTTGAGCCTCACGTCATGCTTCCCCACAGCACGCTTGAGCCTCACGTCATGCTTCCCCATAGCACGCCTCAGCCTCACGTCATGCTTCCCCATAGCACGCTTGAGCCTCACGTCATGACGGCGCCCTCATAGCAACTTGTTGATCTGACATTCTCAGATCGCCACGAGCCAGGTGGGGCGAGCGCCACCGCAGTCGCCGTTGTCCATCAGCTAGTGCCGACCTCTGTGCCGGCGCACAAGCGCAATGGGCAGCACAACGGCGCGCGGCGCCCTGCAGTCTTCTGAAGTGGCCAAAGTAGCCGTGTTGGCTGGGCTGGGGTTAAGCCGTCTGACCTGACGGTGTACGCGGCGATGCTCGGCTGGAATCAGTGCAAATGGCCTGACGATGTGCACGGCTGCGATGCGAGTGCCGAGAGGAAAAACGGCGAGCAACTGTCTGCGCGGCTCAATGCCGAGTAGGAAACAAAACACGGATGGTAATCTAGTGAGGCTGCGATCGACAAGTGAGTCGCCCAAGTGGACTTTCCTGTCGACAAACAACTCAGCCGTCGGCCCCCAGTTCAGTTCAGATCCTAGTATGTACAGACGAAAAGGACGGGAAGGTCGCTTACATATATATTGCATTTGCGGTACTATTGCAAAAAGAAAAAGCACGATTCCTTGTGGAAGGATTTGCACTCAACAACTAGTTTCAATACCGCATGAAAAATATCATTACACATGCAAAAACAAATCATACTCACTCATCAAAGAACATGTTCGATCATTGTTCAGCATGGAACAAATAATTCAAGTGGGATGGTAATCAAAATTGATTGCTAATTGTCGATCATCCTAGCCGGAAGCAACCATCGCCAGTTACAATGAGTCCACGGAGGCGGCCGAGTGATTCAAATTAGCCGACTTCCCACCGCCCCAACTCCAAATAACCGCTTCAGTCGGCGAATGAGTCGACAGTGAACAGTTGCGGTGCACGGCTCGGATCTGCACTAAAGCCATAACATCCATTGAGCCTGCTGAGCTGTTTGAACACGCGAGCCGCCACGCTGCAAACACTTAGCGCCGACGACTGGAGCAAAACTGTGGGAACGAGAAGCCACCCAAATGTGCCGATTGACCGCACGCAACGGCTCGGTGGCGCGTCTGGAGCGGCCACGGCGGGGTGTCAGGTGCGGTGGTGATGACACGACAGTCATGGTGAGGTGTCAGGTGTGGTGGTGGTGATACGACAGTCATGGTGAGGTGTCAGGTGTGGTGGTGACGATACGACAGCCACGGCGGGGTGTCAGGTGTGGTGGTGACGATACGACAGCCATGGTGAGGTGCCAGGTGTGGTAGTGATGATACGACAGTCATGGTGAGGTGCCAGGTGTGGTAGTGATGATACGACAGTCATGGTGAGGTGCCAGGTGTGGTAGTGATGATAAGACAGTCATGGTGAGGTGTCAGGTGTGGTGGTGATGATACGATAGCCACGGCGGGGTGTCAGGTGTGGTGGTGACGATACGACAGCCATGGTGAGGTGCCAGGTGTGGTAGTGATGATACGACAGTCATGGTGAGGTGCCAGGTGTGGTAGTGATGATACGACAGTCATGGTGAGGTGCCAGGTGTGGTAGTGATGATACGACAGTCATGGTGAGGTGTCATGTGTGGTGGTGACGATACGACAGTCACAGACTGGTGTCAGGTGTGGTGGTGATGGTACGACAGTCATGGTGAGGTGTCAGGTGTGGTGGTGATGATACGACAGTCATGGTGAGGTGTCAGGTGTGGTGGTGATGATACGACAGTCATGGTGAGGTGTCATGTGTGGTGGTGACGATACGACAGTCACAGTCTGGTGTCAGGTGTGGTGGTGATGGTACGACAGTCATGGTGAGGTGTCAGGTGTGGTGGTGATGATACGACAGTCATGGTGAGGTGTCAGGTGTGGTGGTGATGGTACGACAGTCATGGTGAGGTGTCAGGTGTGGTGGTGATGGTACGACAGTCATGGTGAGGTGCCAGGTGTGGTGGTGATGATACGACAGTCATGGTGAGGTGTCAGGTGTGGTGGTGATGATACGACAGTCACAGTCTGGTGTCATGTGTGGTGGCGACGACACGACAGTATGCCCATGCAGCGAGATCAATCAGCGACAATTCGGACTTCCGGATGAGTGTCCTGTTGAACAGGGTCAGCTGTAGCAGATGTAAGACCTCTTTAGGTAGGGCCAGGGGTTGGTTTCGACTGCGTGAGGGATCACTATTCGTGATACTCCATAGCCAATATTTTATATTCTCTATTATATATTCTTTCATATACCCTACACACCCTGGTACAAGGTCCCTGAAACATCCGCTACATCTCTGGGCACGATGTTTCTGATGCATCCGCTACACGCCTTTGTGCGGGATCTCTGATGCAACAACTACATGCCTTGTTGCAAAGTCTCTGATGGACCAGTCACAGCCAAAATCAGGTCAATGACCCCGAGACCACCCAAGTCGATGTGGTAAAAGAAAGTACCCAAACAAGGTCGGTCTGTGTTCTGTAGTAGAACCAGGCAGGTCTCTGATAGGAAGGATCTCCATAGGTCCCAGGTGCAGTAGCGGAACTGTCAGATTTAACGGGGGACGGCGAGCTTTGGTGGGACGTTTTTCCAGCGAGCCTTTAATCTTGGTGTGAATTTTGCTGCTGTACAGGAGACAGATCACAGCTTCTTGATCCCACTTTAATACACAGAGATATTGCATAGCAAATTGATCTATGAATGACCATTTCCGAAAGCAAGTCCGATGAAAAATATCGAGCAGCCACATTGTTCCTGGTGTGGTGACTCACACGGTTCTCGGTTTAGATCAATCCACCTTGTTTGCATTCTAAACAAATAATGAATGTGTGAGACGGGGATCGAACAAGATTGCTTTAGCCCTAAAATGTTTGCTGGGATTTCACTGACTACCTGCCCTTCTCTCTCTCCCTCTCTCTCCCTATCTCTCTCTCTCTTTCTTTCCCTCTCTCTCCACCTCTCTCTCTCTCTTTCTCTTTCTCTCTCCCTCTCTCTCTCCTTCTCTCTCTCTCTCTGATCCGCCACCACTGACTAGGTAGAGAAAATCCCAAGCCACGTTGCTGCCCCGCCGCCATCCATGGTGTTACTCTGTTGTGACCCGACCGTCCGTTGCAGTCACTGATCGGATGTCGACTCCCATCGATGGAGCGGTATACTCTCAGCCAGCGCTGCAGTCCCCTGCCAACCAGATACCAGCGACTGCAGTCCCCTGACAACTGGACACCAGCGACTGCAGTCCCCTGACAACCGGACACCAGCGCTGCAGTCCCCTGACAACCGGACACCAGCGATTGCAGTCCCCTGACAACCAGATACCAGCAACTGCAGTCCCCTGACAACTGGACACCAGCGACTGCAGTCCCCTGACAACCAGATACCAGCGACTGCAGTCCCCTGACAACTGGACACCAGCGACTGCAGTCCCCTGACAACCAGATACCAGCGCTGCAATCCCCTGACAACCGGACACCAGCGACTGCAGTCCCCTGACAACCGGACACCAGCGACTGCAGTCCCCTGACAACCGGACACCAGCGACTGCAGTCCCCTGACAACCAGATACCAGCGCTGCAGTCCCCTGACAACCGGACACCAGCGACTGCAGTCTCCTGACAACCGGACACCAGCGACTGCAGTCCCCTGACAACCGGACACCAGCGACTGCAGTCCCCGAACCCTCTGCAACCAGATACCAGCGACTGCAGTCCCCTGCCAACCAGATACCAGCGCTGCAGTCCCCTGACAACCAGATACCAGCGCTGTAGTCCCCTGACAACCAGATACCAGCGCTGCAGTCCCTGACAACCAGACACCAGCGACTGCAGTCCCTAACAACCAGATACCAACGCTGCAGTCCCCTGACAACCGGACACCAGCGACTGCAGTCTCCTGACAACCGGACACCAGCGACTGCAGTCCCCTGACAACCTGACACCAGCGACTGCAGTCCCCTGACAACCAGATACCAGCGACTGCAGTCCCCTGCCAACCAGATACCAGCGCTGCAGTCCCCTGACAACCAGATACCAGCGCTGTAGTCCCCTGACAACCAGATACCAGCGCTGCAGTCCCCTGACAACCAGACACCAGCGACTGCAGTCCCCTAACAACCAGATACCAACGCTGCAGTCCCCTGACAACCGGACACCAGCGTCTGCAGTCCCCTGACAACCAGATACCAGCGCTGTAGTCCCCTAACAACCAGATACCAGCGCTGCAGTCCCCTGACAACCGGACACCAGCGTCTGCAGTCCCCTGACAACCAGATACCAGCGCTGCAGTCCCCTGACAACTGGACACCAGCGCTGCAGTCCCCTGACAACCAGACACCAGCGCTGTAGTCCTCTGATAACCAGACACCAGCGACTCTGCAGTCCCCTAATAACCATACACCAGCGACTGCAGTCCCCTGGCAACTGGACACCAGCGCTGCAGTCCTCTGATAACCAGACATCAGTAACTGCAGTCCTCTGATAACCAGACACCAGCGACTGCAGTCCCCTAATAACCATGCACCAGCGACGGCTATACTACGTAGTGGAGGGAGCTGCAAACAACAGCTGACAACCACCAGCAGCAAGTATATAAATGGGGTCAAGATGAATGCACACACAGACACACACATACACACACACACACACACACACACACACACACACACACACACACACACACATATATATATATATCTAATATATATGTATATATATATAGATAACATATATAAATTATATATATATATATATATATATATATATATATATATATATATATACTTGTGTGTGTACCTACCTATTCGTCAGCATTATCCAAGTAGATAAGGCACAAACGCACGCCGCCTCAAAAGAGACCAGCTCAATTTCCGGCGGGGCTCCCAAGCGGGTTGGTGCTGACCTCCGGCCAGAAGAGGGGTAGGGGAGCGGAGCAGCAAGCTGACATGAACTTGCAGAGCAGAAGACTGGCATGCGGTTACTGAGGGCGGATATTGAACAAGCGCGTCAGTCAGGTCCTGGCCAGGGACAACGACGAACTGGTCATTCCCTCACTGCTAGAGTTAGCCGAGATCCTCCTGGTGGTTGTGAAGTGGGTGAAGCCTGGGTCCACTCACAAGGCCAACGTCAAAGTTTACACGTCGAACGGGATCTACGGGAACAAGACGCTCGGTTTCCACATCGCCCTGAGCTACGACTGGGCCACCGCCACCACCCTGCGTAGGTTTGTACAGCCTAACTGCTGCTCTACGTGCCCACATTTCCAGAAGGCGAGGATAGGAGAAGAAGCCGCAGTGAAATGCCTGCACTCCATCAAGAAGCTGTTGCGGTCACGGCAATGAAACGCGACATGGTCGAGACAGCGCTAACGGTTATCCCGGGGAACGGCTAGTGCCTGACTCAAAATGTGGTGGTCTTCCCCTCTTCAGCGACAAGCTGAACGCAGACCAGAAGTATCGACTGGTAGCTCGACTCCTCATCTTCCCTTTCCCTGAGCCTTCAGCTCGGAGTCCCAAGCTTCTCCAACGCGGAGGAGGACATTCAGCTGGCGGACCTGCTCGAACCCGACAGCTGTTCTAGGCCTTTTTTTCTCTTTTTTTTAAATTTGATCCGAGTTGTTGCTGGGGTGGCTTGAGAGCCAGGGTTCTATTGCTAAGCAGAGCTTGTTGCGTGAACCCTGGCCCCACCACCCGATCCATGAGCTCCAGTTCAACGGCAGAATTTAGACCGAAAGTTTAACGTGCCGCCAATGCGGCCGCCCGGTAGCTCGTCCCCGGCCTTATCGGGCCAGCTGCCAACTGACACTCCCGGCCGGGGGCTAAATGCGAGCGCGCGAAGCGACTCGAACCCTGTGTTGCCAATATAGGGGAGACCGGTGCAGGCCAGCGCTCTAACCAACTGAGCTACCAGCGCGGCTAAATTACCAGGAGGCCGCACAGACCTTATTCAGGATCCTCAACTCCGGGTTCAACTAGCTGCAGAACAGCCCCGAGACGTGGCCATAGGATGATGGAGTACCAGGAGGCCGCAACGCTCGTGACGACTGACAAGGTCGCAAACGACGTGGCAGGGCGGAACATCAAACTCATCACTGACTAATCACGTGGATATTCCGACCAAGGATGAGAAGATGAGTTGCTGCTGCAGGAGAAGAAGCTGCACAGTCAGAAGTGTACCGACTTCAGGAAAAGAACACTCCCCCCCCCCCAGGTCCAACACCCCAGGTTCCATGATTAGTGCACATTTGCACTAGTGCGGCCACTTCCTATCCTAGAGATTGTCACGTGATGATATGTGATAGCATGTGATGTGATGTCGACTTCTTTCATTCCACGGAGTGGCGATACACTGTCATAAATTCGTTGATGTTTTTCTTCACAAAAACGGTTAACTAGAGCCACGCATTGCAACTGAAACAGCTGGCTACCCATATTAACAAATACACAATACAATACCCGATTTGGCTATATGTGACGTAATTGCAATGAATTCGCGGAAAGGTAAAAGTTTCTTTCTTCGAAATATTGACTGCCACACAATTTCGGAATCATGTTAAGAAGAGAGATGGAGAACACACGGTTCCCACTGAATCGGAGAAACTTTTTGCTTTTCGAACCACCCTAACCGACCTCGGCGATCGACGCGCCCCTAAACACAAATTCATCATCACCGACATGACCCTGGAGTACACGTGCTGTCACACGGACATGCCTCTGGGACACACGTGCTCCAGTTGCATTTCCTGGTCATCGCCATCATTATCAGTCATGACAGCGACACCACACTACAAAGAACACCACCGGAGAGAACAATATCATGCAACCGGACAGAACATCATCGCACAAAATGGTAACGCAAGACTAAAAATTACCACCGGGCAGAACGCCATAACAAGCCGAGCGGCGTGCCGCCCAACGGCATCGAGCAGAACAGAACAAGACAGGGCAGGACACTGTCGGCGATGCACGACTCTGGTGCCCAGTGGCTCGATCCGTCATCAGAATGGCCACCCGTCAGACTCAACCGAACGTGAAGGGCGAGTAACGCGGCGCGTCGTCTGGCCCCATTGGCGGCAGCCGGTACGCGCGGGAACCGCGGCGTGGGCGCAGACGGCGCGCGACCGTCGCCCCCTCCCCCCAACGGAAGCCCCGCACATCCGCACAGCCCGCGATCGGGGCCATTATCGGGAATTTCCCCGGCACCTTGGTAATGCGACGTGCATTGTGTGAACTCGTGAGCCGTGACGGGCGATTCACCCCGGGAACGGTTGGCTGATGCAGCCTGTGGTGGCCGGCTCACCTTTCTCTGAGGTCCGGCTCACCAGTCTGTCGTGGTCCATGGGTCCGCCTGTGGTCTCTGGATCATGCATCTATTGTGCCCGGGTCGTCCGTCTGTGGTGCCAGCTCCATCAGCGGGCGCCACTTGCTTGTGAGGTCCGCTTTATCTATCTGTAGTGCCCGATTGATTGTCTGTGAGGAACGGTTCATTTGTATGCGATGCTCGATTGGTCTATAGTGCCACTAATTGTGCCTGAAGTATTTATAACTGATATTGTTTCTTCTCCATTGAAATGCTTATGTTCCCGTCATCTTTATCGCGGGAATTTTGACCACCGGATATATGTATACATATATATATATATATATATATATATATATATATATATATATATATATATATATATATATATATATATATATATTAGCTTGTGTCGAAAATTTTCAAAGTGGTGTTATCAAAAACCTCTACTGTATTTATTTTGTCTTGATGTGTGCCTAACAATTCGACATTAAAAAATTAGATCACTGGGCCATCAGCATTTTTTCTCAAAATGCGTTTGAAAAATACTCTGTTTTCGGCATTCGGCGCCATATTCGCCATATTCGCCAGCATTCGCCGTCTGTGAGAACCAATCCAGATAAGTGGATCAAATAATATCTCTTTTTGATAGTCTCGACGAGCTGAGTCGATTGATAAAACGCAATATCGTAGAGAAATCGATAGTTAAGAAAATATCGCATATCATGTATATCATAATACCCCAGCAAATGTCCATTTCTGGACATACAAGGAACTCTTAGGTTTAAACAAGCAAAAATCATGATTCAGCCGCGATTTCTGCACTTACTCATTTGAAGTTGTGAACGAACTCCCTAGTTTCATTAGTTTATATGAGTTAGCATACTTCTATTGAAATTCGCCGTGATCACCATGGGACCATCGATGCCTATTTTTTCCCAAAGGACGCATGTCAGATTTCAATCAATGAACACTGGTATATCCAAGGCAAACATTGCGTGAAGGTGCGGAGCACAACTGACTGGACGGCATCGAGTACCCCAGTTCTATCTTTCATGGAACTCACAGTTGTTTTAGTATATTCTCCACGACCTTCTTAGTTGTTAGCACGGGCAAAAGCTGCCGGTGCATGTAGCCAGCCAGGATGTAGCCGTCCCTCCTCTCCTTCCCGTATACGATTTTTGCAGCTAGTGAAACCTGTTTCACGCATCGTTCAACGGACTGACTGTGCACGGGAAACTGTGGAACTGACATTGGCATGTCCACATAGCCATCAAGTTCGGAGCTTGGCGTGTGGCACGTGAGGGCCGGTTCGAAGGCGCCGTCTCAGGATATCAACTCCTGCAGACTCTCCGCGGTCTCATTTAGTCTCGGAGTTCTCCTGGGACGAACACTGGGGTCTCCACGCACATTTTTGCCGCGGATGCACCCGATACGTTCAACAGCGAACTGGCGCTCTACTCTGTCATCGCTACAGAGAAGTGTCTGGAACACCATTTCGCTGTGAGCAATGCTCACGCGCGATGTTTGCCTTGGATATACCGGTGTTCATTGGTTGATGTCTGACATGTGTCTCTTTGGGAAAAGATAGGCATCGGTGGTCCCATGGTGATCACGGTGACTTTCAATAATCACGGCGAATTTTAATAATTTGTATCACCAACGTATCTGATTTTGGTCTGAACGTGATGTGGAAAGGCTATCTGAATGTCTCAATATGCAACGAATAGGTAGGTATTTGGTGTATGATGCACGTGGGTACAAACAGCCTCCCTCAATCATGCTGCTATGTAGTTCAAACAGCGAATAAATATGAAGCTTTATCTATATTTCTATGTCCAGTGAGTGATGCTGAAGTCTTCAAATGAGTAAATGCGGAAACCACGAGCTAAGTCGATTGATACAACGCAATCTCGTCGAAAAATGGATAGTCAAGAAAATATCGGCTATCTAATGTCTTCTAATACACCAGCGAATGCCAATTTCGTGGCGTACAAGGAACTCTAAGGTTTAAACAAGTAAAAATCATGATACAGCCGCGGTTTCCGCACGTACTCATTTGAAGAAAGGGTGTCCTCAATGGTCTTCAAGGGTACCCAAGGGTGTCCTTGGGTACCTTGAAGAACATTGAGGGAAGTCATGGACAGCCTTAGTTAACTTACGTCAAGTTAACTTTGTATTTAAATTCGTATTCAGCGACGAGTTCGCGAAAGGCTTATTTGTATTGGCATCGGCATGCAGCGACGGATTCATGGTTGTTCGAATCAATTACTACAAATGCTTCTGCCTGTACTGAACTCGCTGGAAGGAACTACATATGTCTTACACTGCCACTTTAGCGGTCAAGGTTCAATGCAAACCGATTTCGATTTCGGTCGTCTCCCATTTTTTTTTCACCCAAACCTGCCAAAATCTGGTGTCAAGCAATAGCCTGTGGTGAAACATCGTGCATCATTTCGAATCGGCACATATCAAGGTCAAACTTCTGGGTCAAATGTTAGGTTGATTTATTAGATGGCGATAATGAGCTGATATCGACCGAACGCGAGTTTCGTTGCATTAGACTCATTTTTCATCAAGTGGGTGTCATTCGACGTAGCACTATGCAGTATCAGAAAACTAAGCAATTTTTTTTTCAAGGATAAGGGCCAAGCTGATCCTTCGATTACCACTTTTTTTCTCGCTTTCTCTTAAACCTATCCAAAGATGGCATCAAGCAATGATCAGTGGTGAACACTCGAGTAACATTTCAAACCGGGACAGGTCAAGGCCAAATGTTTGACTGAGTCACTCGATGTCCTCGTGTTTCGTCGCTATGGCTTCAACTTGCAGAAAATGGATGCCATTCGTGGTGTATCATTCGTGTTGTCTTGTTGTGCAGTATCAGAAAGTTAAAATTTGGTAATAATCTTCACGGATGAAAATTGAAGCTGCTTTTTTTCGGTCGCCTCGCTATTTTCTGTGGTTTTTATCCTCCCTGGTTGTCATTGCATCGAAATGTGTCCTCGAAAAACAGGAAAGCATGGGAAAGGGAATTGCATGTAAGTATTTGCTACCATGAAACCATCATCTGATATTTTATGTTTTTTTCTGCTATAATAGGGCAACGTTTAACATACCTACAACATTGCTCTTTGGTGATCGTGAAATCGGGTCCAGCACGTACGGCATAATGCTAGACGTCCACAGGTAGCCAGAAGTAGTGAAACTTGTGTGAATTTTTGTGGAACATTCAGTTCCCAAAATAGGATTTTTAACAATGGTTAATCTAAAAAATTGAAATACACTTAACATTGAATTGAATTGCCTGAAAATGGCATTGAAAAAGAAGTGGCTGAAATCCAAGGATTCGTTTTCGGAGGAGGGGATAGAAGGCGGGGCTAGGTCCCTCCATCCTGTTCAGACTTACCGCATCCTAGGTTTATCCCCTCCACAAATTTCGAATCCCTGGCTACATCCATGGTGGAGGAGAAATGGTTCCCAGAAGCGAAATTACAGCGAAATACACCTGCATTCCTAGCCGTCGAGAACACAAGCACTCACTTTTGAATTAACTCCAACAGGATCCTTATTTGTTGGTAATTTCACGGCATTGGTTAACCGGCGGATGAAATTTCCAGTCGTCTGACAACAATTCCAAGTGAGATGTGTCGGAGGGAATATTTTCCACAATCCAACAGTCAGCCGAAATGGAGCGTCAAATCGTGAATAATTATGTTGTGTTCGTCACCGATATGGTCACGCTGGATGCCAACAAATGGGCACTCATCGGCAAGAGTTTCCCATCCGTTCCTTTTTATGAACAGCTTTATGCTCATTTGCTAAAAGATTTATGCCACCTCTCGTTGAAGTTGCTGCCAAGACAAGTCGCCTGGCACTAACTTTTGGCACTACTACCCCATATTCGGATTGGTTGTGGTTGCATGGGTGTGGGTGTCTGACTATTACAAGCCATGGTCTGATTCGAGAAAGATGTTGGCCAAAACGTCCGATGAACATCGTCGTCAAGTCGTAACATCGACGTATCTGTCATGAGCCCATCACGCGTGGGTCATGCGCCCGTCACACGTCGACCACACGTCGGTCAGATGTCGGTCACATGTTGGTCAGATGTCGGTCACATGTTGGTCAGATGTCGGTCACATGTCGGTTACATATCGGCCACATGTCGGTCACGTGACCGACATGTCGACCACATTTCTGTCACATGTCGTTCACTCGTCGTTCACATGTTGGTCACATGTCGGTCACATTTTTATCACTTGTCAGCCACAGTTCTGTCACTTGTCGGTCACGTGGGGACTGTCGATGACCACGCATCAGTCATACAGTCCCATGCAGTCCCGACATTAACGAGCGCTAAAACGGCCCGGGAACGGCATTTAACAGTTGGAGGAGTATAGAAAATTAGCAATGCATGGCAATGTTATACTACTGGATCTCATTACGATTCCATCACATGACAATAGCATTCTTCCACATGACGATGATATTCTACCACAGGATAGTGGCATTCTATCACATTCTGAACTAAAAATGTCGCAGTTCATCTTATAACCCGGATTGCGATGCCATACTACGAGCAGTACTACAGTTTAGATCCAGCTGAACTGCCACCGGCAGATCGGCTGAATGGTACCCGACACCAGCAACAACCGGGCTGCAATCATGTACCACCACCCTTCGATTGTTACTAGTAACAAAAAATGGTTGAATTGTGAGCGGCTAGCCGGCATGGTTGGATTATAACCGGTCAACCTTCACGGAGGGATCGTGAGCAACGAAGATGAGCGGTTTGATCATCGTCTGAACACCCACCGTTCTCAGTTTGGGCACAATCGATTACCATCGATGGCTCGGTTGTAATCGACAACCACCCACCGTTGAGATTGCAACCAAGTGCGACTTTTAACCGATCAACATCAACGATCGCCACGCAAGCAGCAACCATCCGCGTGCTGGTAGTAATCAGCCGACGTTCACAGTTGGAAAACACGTGAGTGTTGCCGGCGGTGATGGATTCTGGGCCGCCAGCGAGAGGCTGTGTGGCAGGGTACCCCACAGATGAGCCGACAGCGCACGATCCGGCTCTGCGACGGAGATCAGTCGGCGCAGAGCAATCCGGCGTCTCGCGCCATCTGGCTGCCGGTGAAGGCTGCTCGGGGCGAAGGTGATGCGAACCAGTCGTCACGTCTGCCGCCCGCCGACGGTGGCATAACTGATGGCTCGTCTATGAATCGAGGCACCGGTGTATCGAGTTGTCATCACTTGTGTCATTTTGGAGAATCAGGAGCAAGGCTGTTGGTCGATGGCACTGCTTCTGGCTTCGATCTGACCGAAAGAGGTGTCGGCAAGTCGTGCCTGATATATATTGCGCTGAGGAAGTCATGCTAGTTGTAGAAATGAGCTACCTAACAGGCAGAGTCCAGCACACAGAGGAAAGTCACGCTGAATATGTCGATATTCATTGTATCGTAAGTTGCGCAGGATACTCATTGTATTGCAATATATTTACTTCGCTACACGCACACCAGATGACAAACGACGCCACAGAATACCAGCCGCGTTTGATCCATGTTCGCTCTAAGCAGCTACAGTCTACACACAAGTTGAGTGCCTCGGCTGAATGATTCACCATTTGAGCAGTCGGTGCCTTTGATATCTGTATGTGTGTGTGTGTGTGTGTGTGTGTGTGTGTGTGTGTGTGTGTGTGTGTGTGTGTGTGTGTGTGTGTGTGTGTGTGTGTAGGTGTGTGTGTGTGTGTCTGCGTGTGTGTGTGTCTGTGTGTGTGTATGTGTGTGTAGGTGTGTCTGAGTGTGTGTGCATGTGTGTGTAGGTGTGTGTGTAGGTGTGTGTATAGGTGTGTGTAGGTGTGTGCGTGTAGGTGTGTGTGTGTGGTGGGGGGGGGTGCGTATGTCTGTGTGTGTGTGTGTGCGTGAGCCTTGTGACGCTGGCACGCGCGTCCGTGACAGCTGGCGGCTGTTTGGAGCGGCCGTGTTCGCCGAAATTGGAGTGGTAGCACAGACCGTGACGGGCACACCATGGTGGCCACCTCCAATTTCCCATACGCCTGAATCGCGTCTTTTACTGGCCTTTTTATGAACGCTGTTATTTTCTAGTGGTGCAATGCGATGGCGAGAGACGTCGTCGGTGCCAGGCATCACATTGTGTTTCACCACCATCGTTCCCTGCATTCGTTTCCGCCCTACCGTGTTCGCCGGGCTGCTTTATGCTCTTTCCGTCGCAGTGTTTTAGTGTCGCGCTAGTCCGACTTTTTTTTTGGCTTGATGGGCACCTCTAGACACGTCTGATGCAGTAACAAAAGGGTTTGAATCTCATTGTTTGTGAGCTGCAATGTTGAACGGGAAATCGCTCGCAATGTATCATATTGCAGGGTATCGCAGGGTGCCTTCCAGTAAAAATTTAGCAAAAATGTATGCAAATGTGCTGAAGTGGTGATAATATGGACTGCGAGGAGTGAGATGCCCTTATGATAGTTAAAATCCAAACTGGCTCAAACCGCACCAACACCAGTGCAGTCACGAGACCGAACAAGAATACATACAACAGGATTTCGACGGGTTTCCTTTGCTAAGCCAGCACCGGCCCAGCTGTGACGGGCTTTCCACGAGGCGACTCGGACAAGGAAGCTGATCTGCTAGCTGTCTGGCCAGGTGGGCAGCGGCCCACCACTCGACCTACCTGACCACTAGACCTACCTAACCCGAGGCGTCAGTGCGGCCGCAAACGAGCGACCTGTGCTGGAATCCGGCTCGTGAAGCGGCGGTTTTTTTCTTGTGAATGCCGCTGTTGAGGTGTGCTACGACTGATGCGAATCAATTGCCGGCCAGCCTGACCCGGCCACACACAGGTTCCATGAGCCATTCTGAGTCGCCCCACAACTTAATGCCGCAGAAACGTGATAGCGCCTGGGAAAATGATGCCGCCTCGCGGTTTATTTGTTTCGTCTCCGCAATTATCAGCAATTAAAAAGTCGACATGCACAATTATAGCGAACGTGTAAAGTTTTCTTTTCTGGTGGTCTTGCAAACCGTTGCATGGTTAAGTAGGCCAGAATGGCCGAACGACAGTTATCATGCATGCATCGCCGTTTACGACAAACATAACCGGAAGCTGGTTCTTCTAGACTTGGCATGTACACGTTTACCTGGGCACCAGAGAAACCAATGACTTTTCGTAACCATTCAAGGAAAGTGCACGAATGACGCACCTGGAACTCTCAACAGCATAGCCAGCATCACACACTGCGCCGCCATGATTGTGTTAACATAGCTGCCATAAGACTTCCGTTCAAAGAGCTCCCTTTGGATTTATTATCGTGCAACACAGCATCTGGCATGCTTTGGTTGGCATGCTATGAGCGTCACTGACATCTCACATCGGATGACGATGTGAGATGCCTCCTAGTATTATGTCACACAAGTTGTAGGCAGGAGATCTAAGCTCGACTTACATCATTAATTTATATATTTTGTTGAGCGGGGAGATGGATGTGCACACTCCATAAATTATCAGCTAAGCTACAGGTATTTTGACAAACGTCGGCCTCAGTGTCTGTTGCTTCGTGGTGCCAGGACCATACGTACAGCATATATTTCAGAGTCGATCCAAACCAATGCATTAAGCAACAAGTTATTTATGTAGCCCTGCAAGGCGAGTAGATTTTGAGGTTTTTGCTCCGTTTATCTAAGCAACCAAAGGACAAATTCATTGATTTGCGTTGATAATAAATTACTATATTTATTTTTGAAGTGCATAAACAACCTGCATGTATCAGGCTAGACGAGTACGATAAGAAAATTATGGCATACATTTCGTAAAAAGTAGATTAAAATCGTGACAATATTTATCAGCATGACGCGATCAATTGCCATCGATTAAAACATTCAAATAAATGTTTACGTTACTGCACAGAAGATCATGATCTTAGTTCATCGTCCCGACATCTCGGGGTATGGAACCATTTGCATTTATATTTGTGTTTTGGTATTTTTGGAAGATCTATTCACAGGGAGCTTGAAGGCGCATAGCATTTAGTAGCTGGTCGTGTTTTATTATGGATCATACCCTGCTGATGTAGCGATACAGAACGAAACGAGATGTCTCACCCAGAACAGGCAAGCCGGTGCAAGACCATGCACCTGGTTTAGTGGTTCGTGACTTACTTGCTATGCACTCTCAAAATGTTGCATAGCCTTGCTGTGTGCCATGGCGATAGATGACCGTTAGGGTGTCCTTGACTTTTAAGTAAATTACAGGGTCAGCCAGAGAAATTCCCAAAATGTGTTGGGTCATAGTCCACATCCAGACATCACACAAGGAGATTTGTTGTATCGTTCAAAAGAACACTCCATTGACATTTGTTGGCGACGAAACAACTAGTCACCGAATCACAGGGATGACCGTCAGAGCACGTGCTCGAAGTGGCATCCGTATTGGTGGACATTCAGATCAGCTCTGGTCTTCGCCTCTGCGACAACTGGCACATGTCTCTGAGAAGATCGTAGAATCTCGTGTGCGTTGTGCGTGCGAATCTCATGTGCGTCTTCTTCCCTTGGGGTCTTTGGGGTGCGTCTGCGCACCCGACTCTTGAGATATCCCCAGATGAAGAAATCAAGGAGTGTCAAGCCCGGCGAGTGGGCCGACCAGGGCTACATCGTCTTTAGACTGATGAGCTTGCCGTGGAAGTGCTGCTCAAGCCATTTCAGGTGCGGTGAGTGTGGAAAATTGCACCATCCTGCTGGAACTGGGCCGTATGGATATCGTCCTCACGGTCTGTCGTCACCCCCCCCCCCCCGAAGAAGTGTCCAAGCGTTCTGATGTGGCAGAACGCTAGGCTCTCCTCTTTAGTGATGGTGGCAGACGAACAGTCAGATGCTGAAACGAAAGTGGCTCAAACGAAATCTCCCTTGGCACTTATCGCATACTAGGCAACAACCTTTTGGCTATTGAGAGGATTTTCCTCAACAATGTCTGGCCGCTCGTTGGTTGAAATTCGGCAGTTTTGTATGCTAACACCGCCATCGAAGTGGAAATGTGCTTCATCGCTGAACCAAGTCCTCCTGAGAAGCCCATGTTCAGATACTCACTTTTCGGAAAACCACGTCACAAAGATCGCTGTCGGCTGCAGTAAGATGGTGATGGATGGACAACATAGAGGGCATCAGTCCCAGATCTTCTTTGGTGGCACGGCGGATCGAGCATGGGGGCACGGCGGATCGAGCATGGGGGCACGGCGGATCGATCGAGTAGCTGCCACCCTGCTCTTGGACCATCTTACAACGATCAACCTGTTGGTGATTGTATGTAAATAGATAATTGCGGAACCGGTTTCAGAGACGAAAGATGATTTTTTTCAATTCAGCGCGAATTGAGGACTAAAGACACTCCCGCTGGGTAGTGGCCGGTCTCGTCTTACAATAAAAGATAATTATTGTAGCTTTCTGATCCTTGCTCAGCTGCGACATGATTGAAAGTAACAAAAGTTAATTTGGAATAATTTCCACACCACCTGTTTTCGGTCAATGCAAACATCGGAAAATTTTAAATCGAAATAAGCATGGCTATATAGTCAGATGTGTATTCGCATTTGATCGTAGCGGACAAATTCACTATACATTAACTGCCGTCAATCTCATTAGCAAGTTTTATGTCATTAAGGAATGATCATGCTAAATTTGAGGTTTATTTCTGGACCCTAGGCACGCATTTTGATACATTTGTTTGCTTTGATGGTGTCACGTTTAATGTTCACCCCTGGGACCCTTGGCACGCTTTTTAACACGGCTTAAGGTTCACCTCTGGACCCTAGACACGTCGTTTGTCACAGCTCAAGGTTTACATCTGGACGCTTGACATACCTTTTGAAGTTTGCACTCTTGGCATGCCTTTTGACGGATTTGCTTGCAAGCACGTATTTCGAAGCATCAGCATGGAACGAACTGTGAAATTCCAGAGAGGCCATGACAGATATGGAACTAACATAGCACAATTTACAAATGTGTCATGCTTATCGCCAAAATGTTCCAAGAACCCTCCAAACAAATCGTGCCAATATTTCAGAGTGAGCCCTGTTGCCATTGTGATATCGGGGGCATGCATATTCGTTCCATTATTTCGGAGTGAGTCGAGCTGTCATTGCACTAACAATTCACCGACGGCACGTGTATTCCATCACTATGGCAGTATGGAGCAATCGATGTTCACCTCATCGCCAAGGGTGTAAATGCTGTTTTAGGTCATGCAGTCCAGCAAGCTTCAATAAATGAAGCGCAGCGGACCGAACCTGAAGTCCGTTGATTATTTTCGTCAGCCGTTGCATCGAATCGAGTGTCGGTCTCTGAATTCGGCTGAGTACTGTCGATCGTGGCATGTGGCCGGCTGTCGGACAGACACTCGGAACAACGTCGGACAGTGTTGGATCGAGTCTGGCCGGTGAAAAAGCGACGTAGACAGGAGGCGACGGCTCTCTCGGCGCTTTGTTCACCCCTTCTCTAAAGAATAATTGGGTGATGGTAATTTTTCTACGAAATCGTTTCGGAGTGTATGCAAATCCAATAATTGATATGCAGGGGAAATAGTGTATCAGTCTCAGGTGAAGAGACGGGAATAATGAATCCTATTTGTGAGATGGGTATGCGTGCGACAGGGCAGCGATGGGAGGGCTGAATGGTCGTCGCGAACTCACCTATCGCATCAGCTGATACTGTAAAACACCGATCCACTGCGAACAAACGACGCGCAAGCACACCATCAGACAGCCGAAAGGAAATACAGACACACGAGCATCAGCAGATAAGGCGATTTGTCGGCTCCGGAGCGCCAAAAGCCCCTTGGGCTTTGAAAACCGTCTTCACGGGTTTCAGGCGAAATATGATTGGAATTTCAAAAGACTCGGTCCTCGAATCGGCAACGAAAGACTAAAACGTGATTAGTTAATTGAACTTCGTTGCCGATTTTCAAAAGGAGCTGTGCCTGGAATAGAGACAAATGGTTTGTGTTCCATGCTATGAAAAGCATACGTCTGACGTGGTCTCCCAGTATCGATTTCAGTTCCGAGTCAGGAATCGAGTCGAGTATAACCGAGCACCAAGTCGAGTATCGAGTCGGGTATCAGCTGAAAACCGTCCACCGAGTCGGGTATCGAGCTGAACATTGGGCCCAGCCAGGACCGATTCCAGATAACTTTCAGCGACCCTGGACGGGTCACTGAAAGTTTCTTGGATGAAGGATGCTGATCCAAAATAAGGTCAACATGCGGACCAGATCTGACCAGGGTGGGTACATTGACATGCATCATGTTGGATGTCAATCGGCTCACATCAAACCCGGGATTGCCGCTTGGGCCGTGCTGTAGTGGACGTATGTCTACTGGGTATTTATTGGCTACTGTCGCCGATTTAATTGCATAGCTTCAACGCATTCGAAAATAAAAGTTGACCCTTGATTTCACCTGGAAAGTCTTGATTTCACCTCTACAAAACTTAAACATGTTGACACCAATCGTGATAAACAGTCAGGCGCAACACGCTCGTCTTCATCACATGTCTGGCATGTCCGGTTTATAACAGTAATCCCCTCACGTTCCTTCGCATATTGCATGCATTACGTTAAAGTGAACGACTAGCAACTGCACTGTACTACTACTCGCTTCAGGGACGTTGTCGGACAACAAACTCGACTCGGTACTCGAAATGTTTTTCGGAACCCGAGTCGGGTGTTGAGTGGACACAGAGTGCCGAGTCGGGTATACAATAACACATCGCAAGCCGAGCGCCGACTCAAGCACCGGATATCCCCACACCCCTGCCGGTGTTCAGTGCAGAGCAAGCGTTTTGGGACGCCCCGTTCACGCTACACACAGTGTACATCACCAGCGTTAGGGAATAGCATGACGCACCGGTCACGCTACACACAGTGTACATCACCAGTGTTAGGGAATAGCATGACGCACCGGTCACGCTACACACAGTGTACATCACCAGTGTTAGGGAATAGCATGGCGCACCGGTCACGCTACACACAGTGTATATCACCAGTGTTAGGGAATAGCATAGCGCACCGGTCACGCTACACACAGTGTACATCACCAGTGTTAGGGAATAGCATAGCGCACCGGCCACGCTACACACAGTGTACATCACCAGCGTTAGGGAATAGCATGACGCACCGGTCACGCTACACACAGTGTGCATCACCAGTGTTAGGGAATAGCATGGCGCACCGGTCACGCTACACACAGTGTACATCACCAGTGTTAGGGAATAGCATGGTGCACCGTTCACGCTACACACAGTGTACATCACCAGTGTTAGGGAATAGCATGACGCACCGGTCACGCTACACACAGTGTACATCACCAGTGTTAGGGAATAGCATGACGCACCGGTCACGCTACACACAGTGTGCATCACCAGTGTTAGGGAATAGCATGACGCACCGGTCACGCTACACACAGTGTGCATCACCAGTGTTAGGGAATAGCATGACGCAACACGTGCATCACTTTTCACGCTACACACAGTGTACATCACCGAGCGTTAGGGAATAGCATGACGCACCGGTCACGCTACACACAGTGTGCATCACCAGTGTTAGGGAATAGCATGACGCACCGGTCACGCTACACACAGTGTGCATCACCAGTGTTAGGGAATAGCATGGTGCACCGTTCACGCTACACACAGTGTGCATCACCAGTGTTAGGGAATAGCATGACGCACCGGTCACGCTACACACAGTGTACATCACCAGTGTTAGGGAATAGCATGACGCACCGGTCACGCTACACACAGTGTACATCACCAGTGTTAGGGAATAGCATGACGCACCGGTCACGCTACACACAGTGTGCATCACCAGTGTTAGGGAATAGCATGACGCACCGGTCACGCTACACACAGTGTGCATCACCAGTGTTAGGGAATAGCATGACGCACTATTCACGCTACACACAGTGTACATCACGAGCGTTAGGGAATAGCATAGCGCACCCTTCACGCTACACACAGTGTACATCATGAAGTGAGTGTTGTAAATAATAACGCGATGAAACATTACACGATGGTTGAGCGACCCGACCACGTATTCACGAACTTATGTCTCATATAATGCTCGTTGTGTGAGGTGGAGTGTCGGATCAGCAAAGCAGACTCAAAGGTCACAATATCGAATGCAATTTTACACCTTGACATGGGAATATTTAAGACCAGAATCTGGCACTAATACGGAATGCCGAATTTGATGGCGAATGGAGAAACCGTGCGTCCGAAACCAATAATGCAGCTCATGTTGTTCCATAGCACGCACACTTCAAACAGATGCTTAAAAACGATGATATGTCATTTGGTGGATGATTCTCCATAATCCATACTCTGACTTAGGATATTGATGATTTCACGATTCAGTAGCATTTTTGGTACGTTAACCCGCGCACGTCCGGGGGGGGGGGCAGATATCTGCACTCTCCGGTTTTTCCTCATTTGCCGCCAAACTAATAGGGTTAGCAAGGGAAAACCTCGCATAGCTGTTCATTGGTCTTTTCCGCATATCCTCATCCATGGTTAATCCTGGGTCATCTCAGGTCAGGTCACCAGGTCAGGCGAAGTGACCCAACTACACTCGGATTTCTAGGTGGCATAACTTCCATAATAATTTGGCGATTGATTTCAAACTTATTGCATGTCATGATCTCATCAGGGACCATAATATGTATATCGGTTTTTTGTAGCATTGACCTTAGGTCAGGTCGCTGCCATGGCTTCCCATTATAGGGTTATGGTAAAATATACAAATGTTTCCTAGTTACATATTTGCGCTCGGAATGATCTCACAACGGTTGGTATGTAGATGGAAGCAATGCTCAATATTACCGCTGACATTTTTGCTCAGTGACCTCACCAAGGTCTCGGAGGTCACTTGAGATCACTACACATTTATGCGCATTGCATCGCACTGTATTGAGCTAGAAGGCTGAAATTACCGTCAGTGTGCTTGTATCGTCACGACGTGTCGATTTATACCTTACATGACCTCCCTAGGCCTTGACCTGAGGTCATGACTTCATGACCTTGACCTGAGTTTCGTTTGACCTGACCTTAAATTACACCGCCTATTATCGGTAGCGCATTTCAAGGACTGTCGAATAGCGTTCGCCATTTCTTCCTATCTGTTACAGGTCCTGATATATGTGTCAATATCTGAGTCCCACCTGATCTGGTGGAATTTGTCCTATGATGGCCCAGTGACCTGAATGTTGACCTGAGCGAAAAAATAACCGAGACACATTCGATAGAGCCCGTCACCAGCTATCCAACGTCGTTTTCCATTTGTCGTTAGCTAGCATAGTTCCAGAGATCTTAGTGAGCAGACATCTGCCCCCTCCGGACATGCGAAGTTGGCGCGGACCGCCGGACGTGCGAGTATTAAACGTGATTTACAGTTTCACCAAAATAAATTGTAAGATTTTCCAAAAACACGCTTTCAAAAACATGCACACAATTTTACGATTTCACGACTCAAAAACTACGAATCAATGCATGTCTCAAAAACTATGAACCCAAAAGCGCATCCTGGTATGTACAGAATGATGTGAGAATGTACTTTTTAATAATAAAATGTATACATATACCTAGGTAGGTATGCACCTACTCATCATGCATTTAAGGATCCACACTTGTTTGTACATTGCTTAGTGTGAACCTTATTCAAGTTGAGATGCACAAAGTTAAACACATGCAAGGTAGATTCTTCTTTAGTCATAAGTGAATTTGGCAAGTTTGTAACACATTTGTTGGTTTGATAGAAAGCATATTGTGTAGGTACGTGAAGGCTTAATTATATAGTAAAGCTGCAAATATCGAGATTAAGCCAACAGTCTTACCTGCACTCCACAGCACCGAAATGGAAATTGGTCCTGCGCCGAAAGATTCTCCTGTTGTGCCTATCTGGAACCACTCCTTCTTCACCCCAAATTCCTTACTCCAGCATGTCCGTTACAACAACACTTGAACAATAACACCACACTAAGACAAAACTAACACTAAAGCAACAATAACCAACACTGAAACTGGATAAACAACAACAAACAACAACTAGTCAAGCTCAATAACCAGTGATGAATCAATTCTCATATGCAGCCTATCTCCTCACATGTCTGTTGGCAAAATCACAATGAAATCGCATTGTTACGCTTGTCATGTTCAGCATCATTTGCATGCCGTCAGTTCGTTGAAATTCTCCCACCACTAAGGTTTGATGAAACTAGACATGCATTGATTCGTAGTTTTTGAGTCGTGAAATCGCAATCGTTTGCTTGTTTTTGAAACCGTGCTTTTTTGGAAAATCGTAGAATTTATTTTGGTGAAACTGCAAATCACGTTTAACGTACAAAAAACTGCTAAATCGTAAAATCTTCAAATCGCAACATTGACGAAACTGGGCACAAAACAGCTTTACAAAGTTACTCACGGTACAAATAAATGTCCTCATTTTGTCGTCGTCCGATCCAAAACCAGCATTAATTTTAATTCACTGCACCGGTGTCGCTGCCAAAGTTATCGGTCACCGACGTCACTGTCTGCCAAAGTTATCGGTCACCGACGTCACTGTCTGCCAAAGTTATCGGTCACCGACGTCACTGTCTGCCAAAGTTATCGGTCACCAACGTCACTGCCTACCAAAGTCAGCGGTCACCAACGTCACTGTCTGCCAAAGCCTGATAAGTGTCGTGCAATCTAAAAGTCTGTCCATGCTTCACATATTGCATGAAAACCACATGACGACCCATTTACAATATATTATGTTGCTGTGGTCGCATTCTCACGTGTTTGACACCACGGCCTTGCCACAAGGAGGGACTGGAGCTGGTGTAGGCTGTCCCAGGCTCAGGAGTGCAGAGACAGGAGGTGGACCTCGGGACCTTGATCCGTTGACAATGCTCGAACGGGCGATCGATAAACCTATCCTCCATCAGCAGCATCCCCCATCCGCTCTCCTCTCCGTGCTGATGGCTGAAGGGCAGAGCAGAGCAGTTGTGTGGTTTGTCAGGCACAGGAGCAGTTGCGTGGTTTATGAGGCACAGGAGTGGTGGACTGTTGTAAACTGGAATGTTGTCATATATGCAAATGACTGTCATGCGATTGATGTCACTTTGCATGTTATTCCATGCACATCCTGAAAACTACTGTTTGTCATTGTGTACATAAGAGTTTCCATACTTTATTCATGTACTTCACTCCTTTCTTTGGGAAGCCGATTGCGCCGAGCCGCCCAACGGAGCAGTTGGGCGGGCGGCCCGGTTCCGGTAGCTGGAGCAGGTAATGACTGGATATATAGGTGCTGCTATATAGGTGACTTGAAGTCAAATGCTGGGCATAGCATTTGACTTCAAGCATTCTGTATTACGTCATTGGTAATGTTCAAAACATCAATGAAGCCCATTTTGCGCCATTTAGACACGATCACAGCGATCCATAACAATGTCAAGCCAAGCCACGCAAAACAAGATAAAAAACATATTTGATCTCATTTGACCTTAAAGATATTGACCTAAGGCATGCAATTTGCACACCATAGAGTTTACAACCGTACCCACCATCTATAATAGGAGCCAAGATCTTAGGGGGTGGAATCTGCCCCCTCCTCCAGTGCGCGTAATCTTCAGAGACCCTCCACGGCGCGTATTTTAGTTGCCTATCCGCCTAGGCTATATCATACAACTGCCTGCTCGCTGAGGCTACATCATGCAGCTGCCTGTGCGCCGAGGCTATATCATGCAGCTGCCCATCCGCCGAACTCAGCGGCAATTCTCGGGTGCGGCGCTGCCGCTACAGAATTCGACTGCCGTAATATTCGGCTGTGAACCGACTTCATTAATCAGAAGACTTGGCGCGACCTGAAGCCGTCAGCGGGCGCGACGCCGGGTTTGACACTTTACGCCGGCTTTGTCTCTAGGCGCGGCACATCTGCATACAAAAAGCCGGCTGAGTGACTGCAGTATCGCGGCGCACTCATAACGTCGCGCCGTTATTAATCGTCACCATTATGGCCGACATTTTTAACATTCAAATCGGCCCGGCCGGCACATTGTCTTGGCCGCCGTCGGCCCGGCCGGCCACAATCAGGCGTGCATTAGCAGGAGTGGGCCGACTTCTCTCCGGATCGCACCGGGCCACCTGACGTCTGACGCGGGTCACTCACGGGGGGGGGCGGCGTCGTCCACTGGAGGGGTGCCGGGCATGCCTGCTGGCTGCCACCTGGCCAGCCGCCCACCAGACGGCCGCAGATATGCTGATGTACGCCGGCGAGACGTGCCGCTCGCTCACATCTCTCGCGGCCGCCTAACGTATGCGAGGCCGCCGCCGCCGCCGGCGCCTGACTCTCGTCAGCGATCATCAGGCTTTAAGACATGGCGTTAGCATTGCTGGCGCATCTCGGGCGTCATCCGCGAGACGCGCCGTCAACCATGTCGCGCCGTCAACAATGTCCGTCAACATAGCCGTCAGCAATAGCCGTCAACAATAGTCGTCAACAATAACCGCCAAGCATGTCCGTCAACATAGCCGTTAACATAGCCGTCAATAATAGCCGTCAATAATAGCCGTCAACAATAACCGTCAACAATAGCCGCCAACCATGTCCGTCAACATAGTCGTCAACATAGCCGTCAACAATAGCCGCCAACCATGTCCGTCAACATAGCCGTCAACAATACTCGTCGACACTAGCCGCCAACATAGCCGTCAACGATAGCCGCCAACCATAGCCGTCATCAATAGCCGCCAGCCATAGCCGTCAACAATAGCCATCGCCTCGCGCGTCCGCCGAACAGCGCACACGTCACGGCGATAAATCAGAGCGGCGCGGCGGAGACGACACGAGGACGGACGTTTTTGCCGACATCCGTCGCGACAGACATCAGCGGCGTCGGAAGATGCGCCTATCTGGCGGCCACGACGGACCGACGGGGAGCCAGCCGCCGACTCGACGCCTGGGGAGAGACGGTCCGCGTCGAGCCGGCAGAAGGAGGCGCTGGAATCGGCGCCCGCCGGCGCCGCATTCGTCGATCGGTTTTGCGCGGGTGGCAGTGGCACCTGAACGGCCGCGCGCCGACCTTGTCACCACACGGGCGATTTACGGCCGGGTCGGGCCGCCAGCTGCCGGGCCGGCAGCTCAGATGGCGGTAAAAAGTGGCGCCTATCCGGCTGCCGGTGTCGCCGGCGCAAAACGCGCCGACGGACGGCCGCCGCGGCAGCGATTTAAATTGGATGCACATAGACAGCCGGCTCGTAAAGCTATATTGATGGCCGCCGGCACCATGAGAACGGGAGCGCGACAACCGACGGGAATCGCGCGCCTCACGCGCCGTCGAGCGCGCCCCCGCGGCGCCCCCGCGGCGCCCTCGCGGCGCCCTCGCGGCGCCCGCGCGCATCTGGTGGGCGTTCCGTCGGCCGGGACCGGCGCCACTGTTTCGGGCGAATCGACTAAACAGCGGCGCTGCACGGCCGGGCGAGCGCTAATGGTGTATGGATCAAAGACGGGAGGACATCTTTATGTCACTATCAAAATGGGCTTATGACATCATCCGTGCCGGCGAAATGATGTCGGCCATCCGCAATGCGCGTCGGCTGTGTGTTTGTGCAGCAGTCGCTTTGATACTTGTGGGAGACGAGCTCTAATTATTTGTCGTTTAGCTCCGACGTCATCCGTCGAGGGCTCCCAGTTCTATCCAAGCTGGATGCCATTAGCCACCAGCACCGTTTGTCTTCTGATAATAAGGCAGATATCACTTCGCCACTGCCCGTAGAACTGTCAACGGCTACCTTTCACAGAACCACCGTCATCGTCCGTAAGAGCGCTGTCGCCGTTCATAGAACCACAGCTACCACTCATAGAACCACATCTATCTTCTATAGAACCATCGCTGCCGTCCATAAAACCATTGCCATCGTACAATAATCCATCAAAGTCACGTTCGGCCTACGAGAAGAAAAACCGGAGCCAAGCCAGAACACTTTCTGGCTGGTCTTGGCTCGAAAAATATCTGGCCTCTTGCGAGAGGATGAACAGACCGAGACATGTGCAAGTGTCAGCACAACAGACTCCAGCTACATGAAAGTATGAGGGACAGGGACGCACGTGCAGCCAATATATTGTGGCCACTGTGTCTAGGGAAATACCTCATACAGATGGAGATGCGATAATGACGATTAATGGCCATCCAAAGATGTTATTAGATATGAGCCGATCACAAAGGAGGCAAGACGACGTCTGCCCAGTGCCACCTGCCACCTCTGTGCAGAATGCTGGGGGAAGGAGCGGGAGCCGTTCGATAAGACGTCGGCCTCTGTGCAGAAGGCTGGGACGGCAGCTATTCGATAAGACGTGTGCCTCTGTACAGAAGGCTGGGGCGGCAGCTACTCGATAAGACGACATCTCGTCAGTGCCACCTGCCACCTCTGTGCGGACGGCTGGGAGAGTGAGGATGGGGGGGGGGGCAGCTGTTGGAGGTGCGGTGTGCACCAGTCCGCGGCCGGGCTCCTGGCGCGACTATCCCTGCACGGCCGGAGCCGACGCCCCGCGGCGCCGGAAGGCGGCGGGAGCCCGAGTCAGCGCCGATCGGACCGTCGCCGATAGTCGGCACAGGTTCAGTGTGAAGAGGTCAGCCGCGTTGCTGGCGGCCACGGCTGTATGGCGAAGCTGGACGGCGTGCAGACGTCTCGGCCGGGCGACATCCTGCGGACTGTCGTCCGTGTGCGTGGATGGCGACGGCGCGGGGTTGGCCGAGTGGTTGAGGTGTTGGGCTCCGGGTACCAAAGGTCGCGGGTTCGACACTCGCGTCACTCGGGACATTTCCCTGTCCCGCTGTCCACCGGCGAATCAGTGTGGGCGGCGCCATTAGCCCTGCATGTGCACAAAGTGTGTCGTGAACCACCCAATAAGCAAGCGTAGTAGATGGCGACTCTGGCCGTTTATCGACGAGTAGCTAATGAATAGTTCATGTTCATAGCCAGCCTACTGCGGCTCCGAACTGAGGTCTTCACAGTGCATGAAACTGAGTAGGCGATGCACATGCGTGTTAGCCCATACCGACACGGACTCAACCCAGATCGTTCTTCAAGCAATACTTCACTGCGCAGCCTAAGTGAAAAATGACGTCCATTGGGTAGGATATGGGGAGCAGCCAGCCTAGCATGCGCTCTGGCCACAGTAGACGCTGGAGATCACCGCCCTGTTCAGCGCCTATCCTCTGGCACAACAGTCTGAGTGGCAGTTCGACGATGTCGGCTTCGCTATGGATAACGGACTGGGCATCGCCTCCAGCTGCGGCGCTGCCGACGCTGCGACGTTTGTGCCGGCCGCAGGTGAGCTGGAGGGTGGGGGGGGGGTCAGCTCGCGCAGGGTCGGGCTGCTGCCGGCCGCACGTACCACTGCGGCACACCACCGCGGGAGCGACTCAGAGGCCGGGCCCCGGTAATGCCGCCGACGACAGCCGGTCAAACAGCAGCCACTCGTCGTCAGCTGAGCGGATTCCGGCGATGAAGATCTGCGACACGACCGGTCGCGTGGCCTCTGAAGAAACCGGGATGAGAACGGCGCCGGCAGCGTGCCCACTGCAGCACTGTATTTCCTGTTCGGAAATTACAATACTGACTTGAATACGTGTCGTAGCTGGTTTAGTTGCGGCACTTATTCAACTCGGCACGTATTCAATTCAACTCAGAACTGTTCAATACTTTTTGTACTGTACGTACGTAAATGGCATGGCCGCCCAGCGGGTTCCATTTACGTACGTACAGTACAACAAGTATTGAACAGTTCTGAGTTGAATTGAATACGTGCCGAGTTGAATAAGTGCCGTAACTGTACCAGTTACGTCACGTATTCAACTCAGCATTAAAATTTCCAACCAGGAAATTCACTGGTCGGTATGATAAGAGAAGCTTATGCTTTTGATACACTATCACCACACATGCGCCTTAAAATTCCTGCTGAAAAGTGCCGTCTAGGCGCATGTCAGGAAGTCTCGGGATTACTCCGTCTGGATCAGTGGGATTTGTGTAGCTCTATGAACACTAAGTACTGAACTTTTCATGATCTGGGCAAATGTAAAGTTGCTGCAACCAAAATCGCTGAATGCAATTGTTTGTAAAATATATGCAATATGTATACATTTAGAGCGACTCGTAGTTCCTCACCAATAATAATGTGTTCAGATTTGTTGGGTATATGAATATGAAAAATAAGTGCACTGCGGTTTGCAATGCTGCAATAGCTTACTGAATAGCAAGAGCAAAGCATACAAACAATCCACGAGCAAGCGAGCAAACAACGAAAGGACGAAGTGGGAAGCACCCGCGAACAATGTCATTTATTCAGGCGAAATCTGACCACCTAAATAATTAACGACCAAGTACCTAAATTAAGTCCATCACTTAACACATTCATATATCGACCATCAGCTGATAAGGCAATGTTCACGATTCAACTGCTGCAAAAACAGCCTATCCAAAATATTAAATCTTAAGAACAGCCTTTGCGAAATCACCTGGATCTTGGGAACCAAGTGCAATGTTAAGCATGACGGAGTTCAAGCCGAAGAGGCCAACTTCCTGTATTAAGTTTGCAAGTTCTTCAGTAATTGAATAACTGTTGTCCATCTTGATGTGAAATGAACTTCACCCATAGCATGATAAACTGAAAGGAAGATACTTTTTGCATGATGCATAGGTATACGCAGTGGACTTACGTGAATGACTATAAAAGAGGCATCACTAATGTCAATCGGTTGCTTGGTTGCATTCAATCGTCTCACCACTTGCTGCATAATAGTTGGTTCTGGCATAAAAAATTACCTCAGCTTTTTCCCGACCTAAATTTTCTGACCTTTCAATATGTGCCCCGGGAAACCGTAACTATCGTTTACATGCCAATCAACACATCAGTCCGTAGCATGCTAACACGTCAGGATCGACTATATCGATATATTAGTTTTATGCATGCATAACCAATGGCATTGAACGGACGTAGGCTAACGGCCATTGTTTTGTGTCGCGTATTTTGCATTGCACGCTGCATTTTATTTCTCGTTGTGGTGTGCAACAAAATCGAACCCCAGGGTAAATTTCACTCCCACGTGTGCTGGGAAGTGGAGGGTGGGGCCCATTCTTTCTTCAACGTTATTGCTTGTGAACGCCAAAATCAAAAGCCTTTTATGCTTCGTTGCATGTTTGACGCGTTTTAGTCCCAGCCTGTCTCAAGTTCTGAGATAATGGCGGCGTTTCAGCGTCAGCCTGCCACAGGTTCTGAGATGATAGCGACGCGATGACGTCATGTTTTCTCATTTTGAGCACCTTCGCATAGTGAAGTACCTGACACTACACCAACGTAACTTAAGTGAATATAAAAAAAACATTCTTTGCGTCTTCATTATCATGATGTTGACCCAATAATTTTACATTGTTATCGTGAAAACCTAGAGTAATTATGTTATAAATCATATAAAAAGCTCTTGGCTTCACGCTTGTCACGTGCTTAAAGTATCCGGCGGCTGTGTTCATAGCATGGATGCTATCTTTCCAAACTTAATGCAACTTCGTTTTCAGCGACTTGCAAGTTCTGGGTGCTTCGAACTATATGTTGTGTGTTGTGGACTGACAAAAGGAGCTCCTCCGTAGACTCCCGATTATACTCCTTTGAATTTGTCAGACGAAGGCGACAACCGAAGGTCTTTGGAAAAGGCACTCTTCCATGGACATGCGAGCAGCCCTTCAAATGTGCTCTGTCAATGAGGCCCCTGCGAGGAATGAGTGCCACTTCGATCGAAATTCCTGGATCCGCCTCTGCGCCAGAACTTATCGCCATGCTGTTAGGTGTATAAAACATTACCTGCAGCTCTTTTGTGTTGCAATCTACTGATAAGGAAACACCTGGTCATGCCCAGCCCAGCGAGGTCGTCAGACTTACGGGCGAACAGTTCGCAGACGGTGAACACGCAGTAGCCGCCCATAACCACGTAGCTTTGTCGATTACAGTCGCACAAAGATCGGCCGACTGTGCCTTGCAAGCAGCAGAGCGCGCCCACCCAGCCCCAGCGTCCGCACAAGCGGGCAATCACACGACCTCCACCCTGCCCCCCCCCCCCCGCCCCGCACCTCCCCCACACCCCATCGTATCGGACCCGACGGTGGCTTTCAGAGTCGTACAAGCGTCCCTAATCAGTGCCATTATTGCGGCTTTATGCTGGCTCACGGCACGTCCATCAGTGCGGAGTCATTATTTGTAGATCTGGGCCGCTTCTGATCATCACATGATGGCTGGCCGGCTGATGGGGTTTTCGGAGCGACTGAAACTGAAATGTAGCCCCGGCTGGTGTTCAAAGTGCGGTGCAACATGAAGCAGAGGCGCTGGCTGTCAAAGGTGGTTGTGTTTAATAGAGTTTGTGTCCGGGCTGCTCTGTGTTTGGACGATGTGTGTGGTGTGCATGGGGATCTTGAAGTATGTTGAATTAAGAATGTGTCAGAGTGTTCTCTCGAGAGTGAAGGACTCCTCTTGAGAGACTCCTGTATGATGTGTCCTGTTTCTGTGTACGCACCTACTAGGTAGAAGGTGTTTTGTGTGGTGCTGGCAGGCGGATGCCATGGTGTGCAAGGGTTCGGTTCCTTCCGGAAGTGTCCCTCCTGACTGAAGAATTACCCAAATTCGTTGCACACTGGACCGAGCTTTCGCTCTCTGCTCCCTGCCCCGGCCGCAATGGCCTAATACAGTGGGTTCGACACCGTTAGGTTTCCTTGGGGGGCGGGGGGGATGAAGGTTATTTGGAAGACGGAGAGAAGTCTGGGATTTGGTGTGGGAGAATGTCCTTCAAAAGTCACAGGAGTGCTTCTCTAGGGTCCCTGGAGCTCCTGGTGTCTTTACTTCTTCTGCTGCTGCGGGTTTGTCTTCTGCTCAGACCCTGCACCTTCCTGCTGCTCCTCTGGCCTGCTGACTGCAGGCGCCGGTCGTGCTCTGAGAAGAGCGTGTCTGATCTCAACGCCCGCGGGTGTGCGTCTGCCTGCAGGACTGGTAGTACACACGCTACAGGGGAGGGGGGGGGGGGCGAATCGCATAACGTGCCACGCATAGAAGCGCAAACAAAACGCGCCGCCAACAGTCGCCGGGAAAATGCCATCCCCACTGGCCGTCACTGCAGAGCGACATTTCCATCTTGATTTTCTGGCAGCGCGGCCTGCGCGAGGTTCCCTGTCCATCGCAAAAACCCCGCCGGCTGAGCGGGCGCGGACACGGCTGCCGCGGCCGGCGGCGGCACAAGTGGCGCGCCTGCCGCGCGCCACGGCCGCGCCCGACGCCCACTGCCCGCGCCGCGATCGATCCCGCCGCGGGCGGCGACGCGTCTCGGCCGTGATTAATATTGTCGTAAGTTGTATTATGATGTCACTCGGGACCGGTGTGCTGATCCGTCTGGCCGGCGGCGGCGATATTAGGCGATATGTCGGTGTCCGGCGGGCGGGCGTCCTGAGGCCGACGGTCGCTGCCCACCAGCCAGATGATGCAAATTAACGGCGAATTGCGGCGGCGGTCGGCGCCGGGCGAACGATCCCTGCTTCCGCCGCCGGCGACAGGGCGGGTCGGACGGAGGAGCCTGGTGGAGGAGCCTGGTGCAGGAGCCTGGTGGAGGAGCCTGGCCAGGAACCTGACGGAGGAGCCTGGCCAGGAGCCTGGCGGAGGAGCCTGATGGAGAAGCCTAGCGGAGGAGCCTGGTGCAGGAGCCCGGAGGAGGAGCTTGACAAAGAAGACTGGCGAGGACCCTGGCGCGTTTGGCGTCAGACGCAATGTTAATGCGGGCATCAGGGGGTCCCCCAATAAAGAAAGAAAACAGGTAGGTTCCTGATGCCATTCAAGAACTCTGAAGAATGCGCATGCGACAAGCGCGCCCGAATGTTCATTAGTTGTTGCGCGAAAATTATAGTTCTAATTTATGAGACTCTGTCTCCATAAAATATGATGCGAGTTACATGTATGAAAGCTAGTTTGCCTTCGGACGTCAATTCCATTGCCATTTACAGTGATATATTGCGCATATTGTTACTTTGCGCATTGCAATCTGTAACTTTCCACAATAGACAGCCGGACGCTGGTGGCGACGCTGGCGGCCCCCGGCCCGTCCCCGACCGCCCGCCGCCATTCATTAGTGGTGGGGCCCAAACCAAATGTTAATGGGCCCAACGCCAAAATAACAGGTAGATTTTCAGATTTGAAACACTAGGCGATGTACCTAGCATGAGTTCTGCCACTAGTACAGTCGAGGCCGACAGGTTTTCTCAATATAGTCGAAGAATATTGCGCTTATGGGCGTTGAATGGAAAGAATGTATCTACAACCGTGCATTTCTCATAATCCACTTTGTCATGGCAGAGCCGATGCTGCTTAGTATTGTTGAAGGGTGGAACTTTACGTTACTTTTTGTCATGCCACCCCTCGGCGGCCCTCCTGATCCTCTGGGCAGCAACTGTCGGCGCTTGACGTGCATCGAGCCATGCCAGAACCTCAATAATTCCGGACAGCTTCATGTTAAAAGGTAAAAAATGACAGGGTTAGATATCTATAAAAGTAGTCAAGTATGACATCAGAAGGCAGCTTATTCTATGGCGGTTTATTTGAGACCATTGGAAATTAATTAGCTAATGTAGAACATCTGATATACAAATAAAAGTAATACAATGTGATAATTTGAGACAGACATAATTAAACCGTGGAGTTGAGTGCAAAAATGGCAGGGTTAAATATGTATAAAAGTAGTTGTGGAGTAGTGTGACAATTTTAGACGCAAATCTTTGAATTGAGTGCAAAAATGACAGGGAGTTCTCCATAACAGTAGTTGAACATGGCATCAAAATACAACCGGTTTTATCCCGGTTTATTTGAGACCATTGGCTATTAATTCGGTAATGTAGAACATCTCATGTACCATTTAATGTAGTACGATGTGATAATTTGTAACACAAATTCTGGAATTGAGTGTAAAAGTGACAGGTTGAAACCTCCATGGATGTTATTCAAGATGATATAAAAATGTAGCAGCTCGATTTTAGTTTCGTTAACCCGTCCCATATCGGGGGTTCTTTAACCGCCCCCTCAGGTTTTTCGCGGATAGCGGACGAACGGCGCGAGGCAGCGCACTCAAATTTAGCATACCTCTTCCCACATCAATTTGACATGCTGATTCAAAACTTTTAGGTCAGGTCATCTAGGGTCAACGAGTCATTCAAGGTGAAGTGAGGTCACCTCCAAAAACGTTCAACCAGTCGTCACGCTTTAACGGATGCAGATATTTTAATGAATCTTTCAGCCTTTGGTTATCTTCATGGATGCAACAAAACGCATGAGTTGAATTTTCCTCTTTTTCGTTTCGTTTTTGACTACATATGAATTTTGCATATTTGCCAAATTACAGTTCAAATACAGGATTCTGGCTAAAGTAAGCATTGTTTTCTGAGGGAAAGTTGACTTCCAACAACGTTTCTCGGTCTGTTTACCCATTGGAAAAGGAAAATTAAAGAAAACTTGAAAACTCAAAATTTTTTTTTTTTGGGGGGAGGGGGAACAAAATTATGGCCCTGGTCGATTTCGCTGTCCTCTCATTCCAATACTTTTTTTTCATATATCCCCAAAATGAACTCACAAAGTCAAAAACATAATGTATGTAGTGAGAAGTGAAAATCTATTCCCCCTGGTGACGTCACTTTTGGGGAAAATTGTTTTGGAGGGTGGACCCGGACCCTACTCGTCGAGCGCTTTCCGATGCCACCTCTTTGGTTTTCGTGCGATTCTTAGTTTGGATTTTAGAGGGGAGTCTTCAACCCCCCCCCCCACCACGAGACGGGGTGGGAGGATTTGACCGGAAAGACGACGCGGGTTAAGAACATTGGAAATTGTCAGCACATCACACAGAATATGCATGGCGCGCATTTATCACAAGATATTGGGTGGCCAATTGCTTTCATTTCACTTTAACGGCAAAGTGACAGGGTGAAATGATTTGATAAAAATGAACTACGCATCATAAGAGGGCTTGTTTCAATGTGGTTCAAATTTGACCATTGGAAATCACACGCACCTTCCCTAGAAACTAGAATATAACATTAATCAGACCCAACCCACTCTGGTGGTGTTCTTTCATAAAGCCACCACCATAGGCGCCACCGGTATTATGTCCGCTCATGACGACTAACGGGAGGAGCATGGTGGATGAGTCTGGCGTTGGAGCCTGGTGGGGAGCATGGCGTGGGAGCTGTACAGCGGAGCATAGCGGAGAAGCCTAGCGAAGGCCCCTGGATATAAGCCTAGTGGAGGAGCGTGGTAGAGGAGCTTGGGCGAGGAGCCGTACGGAGGAGTTTGGCGGAGGAGCCTGGCTGAGGAACCTGGTGCAGAAGCCGGGAGGATGAGCCGGGTTCGTCTTGTGTGGCTGGCGTGAGAAAAGGCGGAGATAATCTGAGGGCTCCAACGGACCAGCATGGAGGGCCATGGATGAATGGTGATGAGGTCAATGGAGCTCCGGTGATGCAAATCGCTTGCCAAAGTCGACGGGGAAGATTGTCGAAATTGTGCTTTATACCGTCCTTGCAAATGACTCGGAGTTGCAAATGAACTGGAGGCATGGAATGTTTTGCCCAGATCACCTCAAATATTACGACGAAAATCATTCAGCTGGCATAGATTTCATCCAGTGAATTTGTGAAACGACGTGCACGTCGACTTAGCAATCCACGTTGACCATTCGGGAACATCACGGAAGTATCCAAGGCAAAAGATAGAATGTTGACAATGAGTTTTCACTTACCACTGAAAGGCATCCAAATACTTTTCAGTGTGGGTCTAAAACAGAGCACTGGTCGGTAAAGGAGCTGGCTACCCCAGGCCAAAACAAGGACATCACAATGCTTAATGTTGTTTAATTTGTATTATCTCTTCGCTTTCCCATTCTTCTTCAACTTGCTTTTATCTAACGACGACGAGAAAATCCTTTTCTCAGCCCGATTACTCCAAATCAGTGTGAGAACTGCGCCGTCTGTGGTGCGTGCGACTCTTGCTGTATATAAACTGCAGCGTGTGACCACGTAGTTTGCATGCACCACAACGTCTGCCATCAGCAGCGAGTACGTCACTTCGGCACGGTGTCGTAGTCGGCTCGAAAACAGACCAGCCCCTACTGTTTTCCATGAAGTGCGTGAAGTACCAGCCCTTGACCTACCATAGAGCGCCTCGGTGCTCAATCTTCGTGGCCAACTGACGCGCGACCCGGGCGAATCAGGTCCACCAGTGCGGCTGACTCGCGCGTGTTTTTATTTTGCGCGCGCCAGGCGATGATTGGCTCTCGTTCGCGACGTGAGCGGCGCGGCGACTGGGCGGTCATGTCTACTCTTTCTCAGCGGTGCGGCTTTCTTCTGCGTCGCCAGCTCGGAACGCGTGTCGCGCCGGCCGGCAGTCGTTTCCGCATCCGGCCGCGACGCGGCGCGCCACTTATCGAACACCATCCGCCAATAGGCAAAAACAAAACAGCTGTTCGGGCTCCGGTGGGCGGCGGCGGTGGCGCGGAGGAGGTGCCCCAGGTGGGCAGCGGGCACCGCTGCGGGAATCGCGGGAACCGCGGGAACCGCGGGCACCGCGAGGCGTCGGGGGCCACCGTCGGGTCAGCGGCACGCCGCACTGGTCACGTGACCACGGTGATGACCGGCTGCCATCTGGCGGCGGCGGTGACGTAATGACGGGCTGCGCATGCCCTCATTGCGTCATCACGGAAGGGGTAAACAAACACATGTGGCAGTGGAGGGGTGGTGTGGTGGCCCGGTAAATTTGTCATGGCCACGACGTCCGGTGCATGCGCGCTATTAATTGTGGTGCTCTTTGCGAACGAGAAAGATGTTGGTTTATCTTCGATCTCGCATTGTAGAACGCGTAAGGGTGTTTTTTTTTTTTTACCGATCGCTGGTGAATAATTACGTATGCCAACGTCGGGTAGTCTTTCCTTGCTGAGTGGGAAAGCAACGCTGAGGCGGTATGTTTGTGTTTGCAAGTGTTTGCAAGTAATATTTCAGCTGATGCACTGTGCATATTGCTTTGCAGCATGGTGCTCATTTGCATCTAGACTCTTGAATCTGTATGCTTCAAATGATGAATCCAGTATGAAATAATTCAGTCTCTGTTCGTATCACGGCCACGTGCAGGAGACATGTAGATAATTACATAAAGTTATTTCATTCGGCAGCATTGCTGCTGCCGAGTCTGTTCAGTTCGTCGGCTCATGGCTACCTGATCCTTCCCAAGTCGGCGTGGAAATATTTCGAATAAAACGCTATAATTGGACTGCCACTGCGGGTCTCACATGCTTCGATCATTACAACCCACTGCCAATGCACATAAACCGTCTTGATAATGCAGTGGTGTCACATTTCTCCGTGTCATGTGGGAATACGTCATGATTTAGGTTTTATGGAGGTGTCGCTGGCGATCAGTTGCAGCGGCTAGCGATGAGGCCAGGCTAAAAGGCGCGTCTCACGCGTTGAACTCGTTACTACCCATCACCAGTGCGTATAAAACACCTCGATAATTCGCCACCGACGCCTTACCGTAGACTTATGTGGGAGTCGGCGGCGGCGTGTGGTTTACTGCCGGCTGTACGGCGACGAGCCGCCCTACCACGGCCTGTGGTGGCGTGACGTGCGATGCTGACTTTCCAGTGGTCGGTAGCTGCGGCTCTCCCACGGCGGCTAGGGCCGAGCCGGCCTGCGCGGCTAGGGTCGAGCCGGCCTGCGCGGCTAGGGTCGAGCCGGCCTGCGCGGCTAGGGCCTGGCCGGCCTGCGCGGCTGGGGCCGAGCCGGCCGCCGCGGCTAGGGCCGAGCCAGCCTGCGCGGCTGGGGCCGAGCCGGCCTGCGCGGCTAGGGCCGAGCCGGCCTGCGCGGCTAGGGCCGAGCCGGCCGCCGCGGCTGGGGCCCAGCCGGCCTGCGCGACTGGGGCCGAGCCGGCCTGCGCGGCTAGGGCCGAGCCAGCCTGCGCGGCTGGGGCCGAGCCGGCCTGCGCGGCTGGGGCCGAGCCGGCCGCCGCGGCTGGGGCCGAGCCGGCCTGCGCGGCTGGGGCCGAGCCGGCCTCCGCGGCTATGGCTGTCCCAGTGGCTCAGTTGAGGTATGAGCAGCACCAGCTGTGGTGCTGTGGTGCTGTGGTGCTGTGGTGCTGTGGTGCTGTGGTGCTGTGGTGCTGTGGTGCTGTGGTGCTGTGGTGCTGTGGTGCTGCTGGTCAGCGGGCCGTCCCAGTGGCTCGGTCGAGGTGTCACCAGCACCAGCTGTGGTGCTGTGGTGCTGTGGTGCTGTGGTGCTGTGGTGCTGTGGTGCTGTGGTGCTGTGGTGCTGTGGTGCTGTGGTGCTGTGGTGCTGTGGTGCTGTGGTGCTGTGGTGCTGTGGTGCTGTGGTGCTGGTGGTCGTTGCCATTTGCCCGCTGCAGAGACAGAGCGGCCTGGGGGTGGGGAGGGGCACTCGACACACATGGACCACCTGTTCGGTGCTCAGTGCCGGTAGAATGGGACGCCAGGGGAGATGTATCGCATCACGGGCCGGGTTTTCATGAGGTGCGGCCACAGGCGCTCGATGGAATCTGAAAAGATCACAGCTGTTGTCATCGAATTTCGTGTTTAAAAAAAAACGACAAAAAGCTTTATAATATCATTAGGAAATTGCCGAAAGAACATTTCTGGCTTGGCTCTGGAAGTACAGTCAGATTTGGCAGCATGTTTATTGCATGGAATGATGTGTGCCGAATAGCCAGAACCCCACAAGGTAACCTATGTATTAGTAGTTCTTTGGACACGTTTGGAACGATACTCCGTTGGCAATTTCTTCCTTCTTCAGGAAGAAACATTCAGTTTTTTCTTGCGCATCCAAAGCGTCAATATCCGGGAAGCACCCTGTTAACCCTCGCCAGCCGGCTGGCAAATCCACCTTCGCCGGGCCCACTCTGCATAGCTCTTGAAAACCCCCTATAACATTGAACCTACGTATCCAAGGATGAAACTGAGAACACCGTTTGAAAAATCTGGTTTTGGCGATCCTGACCTTATATTTGCATTTTGCTTCATAACGAGGTCACCAGAAGTCGTAATGTATAATATACGAACCCTGACTCATGCTCCTGGAAATAATTGAGAGAAAAAACAGAGTTTGTTGGAAAGAAAGTCACAGCAGGTAGGTTCCAGCTGGCAAACGAAACAGTAGGTGATAGACAAAACAAGGCCTCGCAAGTCCCACGTATGGCAGCACAGCCAGGGACTAGTCCAGACAGGAACCACCCGGAGCACGCTCACTCACCAAGAAGACCAAAGCGTCTGCAATGATCTCGGGAGGACAATTAATTTTGTGGAATAATTGTTTTGACACACTTAGATGCTTGATGGGCAATGCACATATTCTGCACATGTCAAAACCAAACCGGTGCGGTCTGTCCCCAGCCGTTTTGGAGTTAGCCGTTCTCTGCTGAACAGTTTTGAAGTCGGCCGTTCTCTGCCCAGCTGGGCCAGCCCAAATCCAGCGGCTCGATCCACCGGCGCACGGTTAGCACGTAGTCCGACAGAAAAACCGAAAGCGGTCATCGCGACTGGGCCTTAAACGCCGACGCATGCGTGTAAGTGGCCGGCTGCGTGTCACCGTCCGCTCCTACGGCGCCGGCCCGGCCCAGCCCTGGGAGTGTGCCCATGGAGTGCGCGGCTGTGCCGGCCTGAAGGCGACCACAGCCAGCCGGCACCGCACACAACGGCGACGGCGACGACGAACCGCGCATTTCCGCCAATCGGCCACCTAAAACCAAGCCGTTTGAAACGTTTGATCTTATGAAATTTCCAGTGTTTGCTGAGGCAGGCTTCGGTTCGTGTCTATAGTTAGCGAAACTGGCAAGTTGTATGGTTGTGGAACTGACGTCACAAACGCACTAGGGCAATTAAGTTACCCTGACATGTGATGAAGTGTATCTGAAGTGACATGAAACTCACCGGGAGATAGTCTGGGAGTCTGGGAGTGGGAGGGAGAAGAGAGTCGACGTGAAATACCCTTCTGATTTCCAAGCCAAGAAAATTAGGATGAAGTACCGTTGTCCATCTCTGGCCATGGAGAGCTGGAAACATACTTTATCTTTTCAATTTGACCGATAATGACATCACCCAAGGTCATATCGGGCTAACACACAGATTTTCGCGCAAATCCCTTGAAGTTGTAAAAAAGCAGGCTTTTCAACATTGTTTTCCAATAATTAACAAAAATAGATGCATTTATATTAATCATAATAAAGGAGCATCGACACAGGGTAGTGCAGATCGGGTCAGAATCTGGCTTGAAAATCAGCTACCGAGCTGCGACATACGGAAATGTCAGCACAAACCAACATAGTCGAGAGCTCACATAGGGCTTATTTGTTCACTTTCATCCATGCTGAGCTCACTAATGGTCATCATACCTCAATCCAGTGACATGACCTTCATCTTGGTGAATGGCCTGAAACAAACGAGTATATATGCATTGGGTTCTTTCAACAGAACCATTCCATTAGAATGTGTGCATTTGTTTGATGTTGGAAAGTATATAGGTCGAGTCATATTACTCAGTATGGTCAGGTTAGGTAATATCTGAATGTCGTGAAAAGCTTGAATATCCTCGGTACATCACTTTTGGAGTATACAACATGTGTTCTCAGAAGAGCTGATATGGGACTGAAACATCTATGCAAACTGTCCAGCTTCTGATTTCGTGACATCATCTTAGGCAACGACAGGGCAATGCATATATTGATAAAACAATTGATTTAGTCTGCGCCTAAGCGTACACTGCTTAAAATGTAGGTCCAAACAAAGGACGAACCAAGGCAAATAAGGTCAGATGAAACGAGGTCCGGTTACGTCAGGTCATTGGTTGACCATCTAATGTCATGTCGCATGACTTTGGCGGCGCTGGAACCGGATTTTGATATCGCCTCACTAGGAACAGCAACATTCAGCATCATATGCCATTGTGTAGGATATACATGATATTTGTCCTGACCTTATAGCATTGACCTTAGACGCATATTTTAACTGCGGATGTTTACTTCATGCTGCTTATCATTTTATGGGTAGCAAATGGCCATCAATTCAATTTTTCCTCTAATTACGGTAGGAACATGAGCAAATGGACATGACCACCAGTCAGTGAACTTATGGTCAGTGACCATGTTCAGTGACATGACATGACAGTGACATGACCACTGGTCAGTAAGTAAATGGACATCACACTCAAGAGCTTCTCAGCACATACGCTGTCGACGAATATCGGCAGTTCCGCGATGCGAATGAAATAGTTTCGAAATTCGCAGAAGAGTAACTGTGCAGGCAGAGGAAAAAGGAGAGAGAGAGAGAGAGAGAGAGAGAGAGAGAGAGAGAGAGAGAGAGAGAGAGAGAGAGAGAGAGGGAGAGAGAGAGAGAGGAAGAGAGAGAGAGGGAGAGGGAGGGAGAGAGAGAGAGCGAGAGAGAGAGAGAGGGAGAGAGAGAAAGAGGGAGGAAAAGGGATTGGTAGAAAGAAAAAGAGGAGTGAGAGAGAGAGAGTGAGAGAGAGAGAATGAGAGAGAGAGAGAGAGAGAGGAGGAGAGAGGGAGAGAGAGGAAGAGACGATGATGAGAATGACTCAGAATAACGCATAGAGAAGCATAGAGAGCTGTTGCGGTCGTGAGAAGAAACCTTTGAAGCATGGACGAGTACTTGCAAAGGGCCTGTCATGAGCCCGAAGGAGAATAATGTAGTCTGTAGACAAAGGGAGTGAATGAAACCCCACTTTTCACCTGGCGTCCCCGTAATTAAGCCACAGGCAAGGACCTGGGTGGGTGACCGGGGACTGTCCCCCATGAAATCAGGAAATTTACAATTGACCCTGTGATGTTGATTGGAAAAAATCGATCCCAAATGTCCAAATGGAATGTCGGCCAACGTGAACCGTAAGATTCCTGGATCCGCCCCTGACTCACGGTAGGCAGGCGGAATTATGTTCATGTTCGGGGCATTGCAGAGGCAGGTTTTACTTCACTGTATTGAATGCATATGCTGTATGGTTCATGCTCAGCTCCTTCAAGCTGCGTGGTGGTGGGGGGTCCGAATCGCTGGGCATCGCTCGCGAAGTAAGCAGCCTATCTGAAAACAGATATAGGTGTATTTTACCTACAACCACGCAAAATCCAACTTCTTCATGTAACTCGTTTATCGACTGATATATCGATTGTATAGCTAGATGAATGCCTTTTGCAGTTCTAAGCGGTCATTTTATTTGAATCAAACGAATATTAATACGACCCAGATTTACTTAGTTGAGATCGCATGGTAAAAATTAACTCTGGTGCACCAACTAAGCCTGCATTGATCTGTGACCCGCCATAATTCCGATATCGGAAGAGTCAAGAATTCAATGTCTTGAGGGAATACGCTTGAGTGATGTAAGGGAAGAGTGAAAAATTTCAAAACAATATCGTTAGAGGTTCAGGAGTTACCTGAGAATATTATCAGGGGGAGAGTGGGTCAAATTGACATCCCGCGCCGCATAGGTTAAGCGAACAAAAGAAAGGAGGCACGTTCTTTGATGTTCAATACGCCAAACCAAGCCAAGTTCAGCTAAAGATTCACAGTCAGCAGACAAATGAAGCAATAAAAGCCAGCCGTCGGCAAGGGTTGGATGCGACCGATGGGCTTTATCTTAAGTTCAAGCATTACGGTAAGTAGAATCATTTGTTTGGGTAGAGGAGTCCGATTCCGTGGTCCCGCCCATGGGCGCAGTTGAAATATGGATCGCTTAGCTAGATATTGACCGTCGGGAATCGAGTCCGCGAACCATGGCAGGTTCCGTGCCTTATATGTCGCGCGCACGCAACAGGGCAGTATTGGCACATTGGAGGCACATTAAGCGGTCGGCTCAAAAGGTGTTGTTGAACTGGGATCTCCAGATAAGCTGGCCGGATCGGAGTTCACACAAGAGGCTCCTCTTGGCCCAGGACCTGTTTCGCACCGGCGTCTCCACAAATATTCAAATATACACAAACTCCACGTCCTTACGAGAAATGGAGATATGTGTTCGAAAAGTCAATTTTGATAGAAACCGCCATTTGGAGTCTTAAGATGATTCTTAAAGAAACAATGCGGCCATTTTGGATCCGCACTCGTCGATGGATTTCCGATCATAGCGGTGTTGCGTTCTTGCGCCGTTTAGTTGAGAAGTTTGAGAGAGGTCTTTTCCATCCGGAAGGGTCGTCAAGCTGCAGAAAAACACACGAATTTTTGGCATGCATCTGGTGTGCCTTGTGGAGAATGTTTCAGTGTTGTCCATCTAAGTAGCGTACTGAGAAGAGGTCATGACTTGATTTTGACCCATCTCAACTCCATATCGCAACAGCTCAGAACGTTGTCGTAAGTAGTGTTCGGCCAGACGTTCTCGGGCTCCGGACAACGGGTCGGAGGAACGGGTCGGTATCTCTGTGGGAGGGTGAGGCTCTGTGTTAGGCTTTGGGATAGGGACACGGTGTGCATGATTCCATGTATGAAGGCACGGATGGGTTTGTCATGCGCGGTTGAATGCTGTGAGGAGAGATTAAGTTCACGTTCAAGCCACTTTATTTGACCAGGTTCTCATTATGAAGAATTATATATGATCGTTTTTAACATCGGAAATGAGGTGGGATGAATCTCTCTGATAAATGAGAAAAAGATATTTAACTTTCCCTCGGGTGTTTCACAATTGTTGAAACAAATCGATCGGACACAAATCAATAAGCACACATGATAGAGTATTGGTGATTACATTTATTGAACGGTAAAATGATAATATTTTAGTATCTGTAATCATTTAGCCTCAAGCATGGACCACAAATGTCAAGAAAAGCCCCAGAAGACCTGCTCAAGCTGCCCGCCGTTCAGTCGAAGGCATTGTTGAACGCGGCGTGCACACTTGTTGATCACGCGTGCACATTCCTCCCGGGTGATCGCCTGAATCTTCTCACCGATCGTTGCCTTCAATGCAGCAATGGTGCAAGGGTTACCCTGGCAGATATTGTCCTTGGTGAACTCCCAGAGGAAGACATCTGGGGGTTCAGGTCAGGCGAACTTGGTGCCAACTCCAGTTCAGTATTTCGGCTCATGAGACCAGTTCCCTGCAAGAACCTGAAAAGAGAAATATAATAAAGTTAGGAGCGAAGATTTGAGTGGCCGCCGCTTTGTTGAACAATTGTGAAACACCCTGCATATATATATATATATATATATATATATATATATATATATATATATATATAAACATCTATGTATATAAATATATATAATATGTATATAATATATACATACATATTATATATTATACATATATACATATTATACACATATATACATGTGTGTGTGTGTGTGTGTGTATGTTCATATATTCATGTCCGCAGAGTGCATTTTCATAGTATCGTATGACGAATCCTCTGGATGTTCAGAAATAGTCCCGTCCCACACGGAAATAACCAGCTGACAAATAAATGAGTAGGATAGGAGCTGCCGCTAGTTCGGAGTCATCGCAGGAGATAAAACACGAATGGAACAAGAACAGGGGAATTGCAATCACCCATCCTGCTATAAGCCTCTGAGAAAGCCCAATGCTGATTATCGCACTCTATTCAAGGTGTTGTTAATAATGCATTCTATGGCATTGCCTTCAGATTCCCGAGCTCGCTTCCACCCCAGCATTGTTCGTCATCCTACTCCTGACAAATAAACAAGACTGGAGACGACGGGCAACTAACGCCTCCCCCTTCAACTCAATCAATAGCCGGCTCTCACTGCCGCAAGCCCGGGCAGCCGTCGCCTGGTAGGTGTCGGCTACCGTCTGTTTGATGTTCTACTGATAATTAAGTTCGGACCCTTGCTGCACACCCGGGGAAGAAAAGGCGAGCGGGCGATGGAGATTCCTTGTACATTTGGATAGGTGGAAAATATCAGGCGCAAGGGTGCTTGCTAAATTTGCCTTCGATGCCACCACAATAGCCACGATTTGTATTTCCCAATCACATAGCGTCATTTTTCGCTGCCGAAGAAGATACTCAGGGTTCATCAAAGGAGTATGGCAAAATAAAAATTGCGCCATGTGCTTGGACGTGTAGCAGCACTACGTTTTTCGGCAGGTCACGCACTTCTCTGTGATATTTATTTTTGCTTTTTGCATTATCGGACAGTACATGGCATAGCAAATCATTTGCTATTAACGGCATGCACCAACCCGGCACACATTCAATCCTATCATTCCATACTTCACCCATTTCCTATTTGACATATATACACAACATATTACACTATTAGTATGCCCACTCATCTCCTGCGCGCTATGGACGTTTAATCAATCGGCACAAAGTGAAATCACTGGTCAGCAAACTCTGGGACGATTAACAAACACAGTATGCCGCTGCTTACCAGCCCGTGCTTCTTGTCTTCGTACCTACCTTTCAGTCATAAACGAGGAGCAGGCTGGGCACTGGCACCAAATATGAGGCCGGGCTGACACCCTCCTCTCGCCAAATTTTATGTAAGGGTTTTGTAGAGCGCAGCCCCCTTCCCCACACTTAACCAAATATGTGAGACAGGTCAAGTTCTACTCTGTTCTATGCACCAGGTACTCCTTTTAAGGGGTTCTGGTTTAACACTCCGGTCTCCCCGGTCAGATCCTCACACCCAGTCTCGGTGGGGGGTTGATAGGAACACCCCTTTAATCTCCAAACTAAGCGTCGCACGAAAACGAAAGAGGAGTCATCGGAAAGCGCTCGACGAGTAGGGCTCCGACCCCCACCCCCCAAAAAAAATCCCCCCAAAAGTGACGTCACTAGGGGGCCTAGGTTTTCACGACTTACATCATGTTTTTGGCTATGGGGAAATTTGAAGAAGAAAATGGGGGAAATTTGAATAAAAAACGTTTTGAATCAGAAAAGGACAGCGAATTCGACCAGGAGCATAATATATTTTTACACCCAAAAGTTACAATTATATTTTTCTTGAACTTTCATAATTTTCAGTTTTCAGTTGTATTTATTTTCATTTTCTAATGGGTAGAACAGATCGAAAAACGTTGCTCGGAAAAAACTTTCCCCGATAAAAATGCTTTCTTTAGCCAGAGTCTTCCATTTGAACTCTAATGGGCAAATATGCAAAACTAAGTAATAAAAACGGACAACAAATTAGGAAAAAATCCTCGGGTGCGTTTTGTTGCATCCCTAAAGATAACCAAACGCTGAAAGCTTCATTAAAATATCCGTATCAGTTAGCGTGACGACTGATTGAACTTGTTTCGAGGTGACATCACTTGACCTAGACTAAATCGATGACCCTAGATGACCTGACTTCGAAATTATGGCACAACATGCCAAATTGATGTGGGAAAAGGTATACCACATTTCGTTGCGCTGCCGTGCGCCGTTCTTTCACTATCCGCGGAAAACCTTAAGGGGCGATTGAAGACCCCCTCCGAGACGGCGCTGGTTAAAAGGATGTCACTCCAAAAATATGCCGCAGGAACCAGCAAATTTGGCTGTGGGTCCGATCGCCCAAAAGCCTCATTCCCCGCTAAATTCAGGTAACCCTGACATTATATTTCCTCCTATCACGGGTGGTGACTTGTGAGGACTTTTTGACGCTTTGCTCGAATCAAAATTAAGCGAAGCGAAGTCGATGCGCCAAAAAACCCAAGCATCTAGTGAGCAATACCATGCAAATTCCATGATATTTCCGGTATCTAGTATGAGAGATGCAGCTGCAACATGGTTTTAAGTGGAGTTTCGGGAAGACGCAAACAAGCACAGACTCCGCCAATTTTAAATGAGTATAAACACCACTCGGTGTACTTTGACAATCACAACCATTGAATGGTGTAACTGAAGGTGGAGATCAGCTTTGTTCTACTTCGCTAAGCTTAAGGGGAAGATAATCTCATCTCTCCTCTCAGTTGTATCGTCGACAACACAGATAATTTGCCGACATTTTGGTTTGCGTGAATGAAGTCGGATTATACTAGCGCATCAATGAATGATGTATGTGTTCCACGCCATCATGATGCAGACGCTAACGTCATGTAAGATCAAAGTCATGCACTGTGAACGCTGTCATCGGCACCCGGGAGCTCACTGGGTCAAAATACAATCTGAAAAAGAAAATATGCCGTGCGACTGATGCGACAAAAGACCAATGTCCTGAACAAAGATAGCCTAGGATCAGCTTATCATCTATGCACCCACTTTCACTCACGATCATTCGGACCTGTTGGAAGCGAAACGGACACAAAGCACAACACATGCACTCCGGAATGTGCTCATGGCGTGCAGTGAAAGGAGCCAAACTTGAGCCCAGGCACTTTGACCGCAGCTAACTGAGCTCAACTTGAGCCCTGTCACTCTGACTCGTGGCCCAGTCAGCACACGAGAGGGCAATATTTCACATACTCGATGGCCGGATGACGTTTGACGTGAAATTTAATCGCGTCTTTTTAAGATGCGTTCCATGTTCCACCGGCCATCACATGAAATTTTGAATACGTGGATAGAAGCAAAGCTTTTTAAGCCATCAAGGCTTTCTAAGCCGTTGCATGCTGGGCGGGAACCATATTCTATATATAGGTATTCTCGTTCATCAGTACGACTGTTCAGCAGGACACCAAACATAGCAGCAGCATTTCAGCAGGATACCAAACAGCGACAGCATTTCAGCAGGATACCAAACATAGCGACAGCACGTCAGCAGCATACCAAACATAGCGGCAGCACGTCAGCACAACCAGGGGCGGTCCGTGGCATCCAAGTGAGGTGAGGCAAAAAAGTAATCGCCGGATTTCGACCAGTATTTTCATGAGTACCCATTATTATTTTATGTTATGATGAATATGAACAACTTAATTTGGCGCTGTAAGGTGCCAAACCTATCACCATCGTTCCGAAGTCAGTGGATTTCAACCCTCTCCCTCGTATTCAAATGCTTCCGAAATTTCTTGGAAGTTTTCATATGTAAAATATCATTGAGGTGTTCATATATTTCCATTTCATAACACGAAATGGCTGACATACACACACATATCATTTATATTATATATTATATATATACATATGTATATATATGTACATACACCACATATATATATATATATATATATATATATATATATATATATATATATATATATATATATATATATATATATATATATATATATATATATATATATATATATATACAGTAATTATTATTGTTGTTATTCTCATTATTGATTATTTTAGTGCAAAATACATGAAGTTAATGGGAAGCCCCACATCGATGGAGTGCATGCTCCATGGTACCCCCTGCAAAAGTCTAAATTATTAGTGGACAGAGCCGACATTGAGGGGGCACTTACCCTTCAAAATGATACAAAAAGATTACGCCTGGTCTAGACGTATATCAATGAAAAATGGCAAACAATCCTGAAAACCAGCTGCAGATTCCATACCTGCACATGGTTGATAAGGGGTATTCCAACCAGCATAGATGCCTCCGCCGGTAGCCTAAATATAATGTTGACGCCTTTTCCTGGCCAGATTAGTTCCGCCTTCCCATGGGGGCACATGCCCCCCAGTACCCCCACCTTGTTTACGCCCCTGCACCGAGTGGGGAGGAATTATGTTGCAACAGTTATCTCATAACTGCTCCTACCCCTCCTACACGGCCGTGATATTCAGTTGGCCTGTCTCATCATACTGCTCCTACCCGTGGCACCACTCGATTTCTGTGGCGATTGACATGAATGCAGTCAGCGTAGGTTCAAGCGAAAAATCCTATTGTTAGGGAAAATACGGCTCATATTCGTGAACAACATTCATCAAGCTTTCAAATTAACCCCTTTTTGTCCCATTTTGATGGTATTTAAGATCGGAAATATCGTGTGGCAAACACGAATGTTTCGCTGGCGCGCCTACGGGACTGAGCAATTGTCCAGCCCATCTGATGTCACCGATTCCCAAACAATGTTGGTGGGTCCCGGCCTACCCAGCCCTTGTTATGAAACGAAAACTTACTATATGGCGATATGTGCGAGAGGCTAGGGTCTGCCGACCGGTGATAGAGCTGTTTGGAAGCTAAGCTGTAAATGGTGTAAATGAAACTGAACTTAAATTTTCACCATGCTTACGTGTCACCAATGCATATTTGTTTCCAGCTTTTCAAGTTTGCTATTCTCCCGTGGATGAAGGCATAATTTTATGAAAATAACATACCAAAATACTTCCCAGCTCTACTCAGGTGATACACTGCCTTAGTGCCTTACATGGGCCGACAGCCCCTGAGCACCACACCAAACATAGCGGTAACACGTCAGCAGCATACCAAACATAGCGGCAACATTTCAGTACCACACCAAACATAGAGGCAGCATTTCAGCACCACACCAACATAGCGGCAGTTAAAGCACGATTGCACTAGCCAGAGACATGCCTGCATTTTTTTTGTTTCTTTCTTCTTTTTTTGTTTTGCAAAATTGCGTTCCTCGCCGGAGGAGAACTCAGAATGTGAACCTAAATCTACTTACCTGGTCACGGGCATGTTGTGTCCACGCATGATTGCACTCGTCATCTCAATTTAAGTCAGGCTAGTGGGGGTAATTCCGTCTTGAAATTCAATTATATTTCACCAGTTGCCTGCAAAAGCTGGAGGGCGGCGGGATATCTAGAAAGAATGTCAGCAGACGCTACGAAGCAAACGCGGGTAAGACATCGGAGGGAACTACTTAGTCCATGACTTACAAAATTGAGGAAATGCCTGGAAACGATTCCACAGATAAGAATCTCAAGAAAAGTATAATCATTTGGTTCAGAAATGGCATGGAATGTTTGTTTTTTGACTTCATGAAGTTGATCTAATTGCTAAGGATGTCCAGCAACAACAACAAAAACAAAACAGACTTTGACAGAAGTACGTAATCCATTAAAATTAAAATTAACTCACACATTTACGATGAATTACAAATTGTGTAGCACCATATTCAACTTTTCTTTCTACCAATTATTGCTGCCCAACACACGTAAGCACCTCAAGATGTACCAAGTTCCACATTCAGCCAACAATATTTCAGGCACCAACATATCGAACTCGCGACAGGATTCCGCACGTAAAAATTGCCTTTCAACTCCAAGTATTTTCCTTGTACGTTTTGCGGATGACATAACCGACAAATGCCTGTCCACATTGCTGGCAATGGAACTGATTGCCTTGCCGACGCAACCGACCTGAATGCTGGGGTAGCAGATGCAAAGGCACTCACCCAGAATAGCATCACTTGGCTTCACATCTGGTGACGCCATCAGCGGCATTGATCGCACTGCACCACCTCAAGGACATTGACGGCACTGCCTCCATCAGATGCTCGCTTAGAAAAGAAGAAAAAGAACAGCTGACCGCTCTGATGGGCAACTGCACCATGTAAGAGATGAGTACCAAAAGGCTGTGCAATGGGACCCACATTGGCCAAGAATCCCACGAATTTAATCAAAGTTGTGCTTCTTACGTACTAATCTCACCTTTGATGGGTTCCTGTTTTATCAAGCCGGTACCGGCGGCAATGACTCTGACGTTTTGCGCCAAGGTCGATCGCCCACGGGAACGTCAGAGATGCCAAGGAAGCGGCAATCTCGATATAGATAGTCGGATTAGAAAAGCAAGGCTACAAATATAAACAAGGCCGAAGGAGTACATTTCAGAAATGAATAAGCCAAGGAATCAAACGTCCTCCTTACTCACCACCAAAAGCAGCCTCGGAACCGAGCTGCCCAGCCTCAGTCCCAGAGCTTGTGGGATGATGACACAGGTGCGCCTGATTCGCAACGCTGACACTCCTGAATGCGCAGCACTAGTGTCGGGCAGTACCATAGTATGGTTCTCCGATTGGCCAATTTACTATCCAGTACAATAAGATAGAAAGATGTTGGTATTTGTGTTGTGTTGTATTTATGTTGTATGTTCCTTTCCCAGGGATAGTTCAGCTTCCACAGAATCAAACATACTATTTTGCTAGGAATATATGTGTCAGGCAGTCAGCCAGTCTATCACCCAACTCCGAAGCCAACATTCAATATTAATGAAATTAAAAACATACTTAGGGTGGGCTGAAACAGTGACAAGCCAGCTTCAAATCCATCGAAACCCTACAAAGGGTGTTTTGGTGCGAAATGTGTGCCATTGGTAGCACGTGTGGAAAGGAGGACAATTAACCTTTTTAAAGACCGCGCGAGCATTCATTATAGATGGTGATAGCTGAGAAACTATGAGTAGCAGCGATATGAAACCCACACACTGACATACCGAATTGATCAGGGAATCGCGTCAGTTTCATTGTATTCGTCTACACTTGTCACGTGACTCCTACAAGAGGATAGGAGGCGAAATTTGCTGTTGTGTGCCTTGTTTCGTAATTCGGACCAGAGCTGGGCAAGCAGACGAGACGGTGATTAGAAGCACACATTGCATTTTGTTCCTGCACCAACTGCATTTCCTCAAGCAATAGTAAAACTGTGCCCCCAGAGTTTTGGCCGCAAGAGGAAATCGTCACGAAGAGTATACAAGATGAAAAAAGAACTGTGCTGGTTCCACATTGATTGTGGCCAAATCAGTACGCGGTTTGCAATATAAATTACGTATATGGACAGATCATTGTAATGCGGCCAATGTCGTAGTAAATGAACACACCGATGCTAAAAGCGTGGTTCTATGGCAAATTACGTAATAATTTTACCGACACAACCCATCACTGGAAGAGTTCGAGTCCCACTCCAGAGGTTCTGCACCGATGTCAAGCGGTGATTTGGGCTTGCATCCTACGAAGTAGCAACCACGTTGTGTGGCTATGACTGAGCTTCCTCGCCGGGACAGACGACATGCGACGCGGCGTAAGTAGGCGCCGGACGGCAAGGTAGGCTGCACAGCAGGCGGCAGCCCATAAACCGTCTCGCATAATGCAGGGTGCCACGAACGTCACGTTCGCCCCATTTGGGTCCGGAAAAATCCGGCCCGGCCCGGCGGCCGCCGGAAACGCCGCCAGAACGCCCGGTAGCATTTCAGCCATTGAACTCGTGCAATGGCTGATAAGGCTAAAAGCTTTCCTGACCACTTTGCGGAGTGAGTCGATGGGCTGCGGCGGAGAACGGCTCCCGACGGGGCTCAGCCGTGCCCCGTCGTCGAGTCTCCCCCTCTGCAGCACCGGTAACACCGGAAAGCCGGTGAACTATGACCAGCCATCGGGGAGGCGATGATGACGTCACGAAAGCGCGATCGAGCCGCCGTGATGTGTCCGGGCGACCAGCGCAAAGACACACGTAGCCGACGAGCAGTTTTGCGCGGTAGTGAATTAGTATACTGGAGGTACAGCTAGAGCCATCTATCGGACGCTGGCGTAACCAGGTCTCGTCGACTGTGAAGCTAGTTCTCGTGCGCGATGTTTTACACAAAATATGGAATACTGAACATATTTGCTATAACAGGGAGCCGTTAGAAGCTTCTCCTGGATTGAAACATCTCGTGTACATCGGAACCTCGCGCCAACGCCGGGCCTGCCCCTCAGGTAGCTGGATACTGTATAAGCGTGAGTGAAGCAAATCTAAGTGGCGCAGCGAGAGCATAACCCCGACGAGGAAATTACGCACATAACAAACACGTGACGAGAGCGAGAACAAGACGAAAAACAGACGAGAACATAGATCCGACGAGAGCACGAAGAGACCACCGGAAACATAACGAGACTGGTAAGAACATAGGCAGTCCTATGAGAGCATGCGGCGAGAGACGCGAGCATCAGTGGTGTGAAGAGGCCAACGTGCATGCGAGTATCGACAGATACTCGACAAACACAAATTGTCCGCAATCGTACAGAGCACATGTCGGCAACGATGCGTATCACATAGCCAGACCTATGTCCGCCGCATATCATGCAGTGTGTTTTCAAGGCAAGCCAGATGAATCCTTATCTTGAAATTAAGTGACGCTGCCTGGAATGTCGACAGGAGGCATCAACACCCCCCCCCACCCACTTCGTCACATATGAACTACCACAGTGTTGGAAGTTCAACATGACAGCGGTGTCCATGTGCTAACATGAAGAGCCGAGTCGTTTCGCAACTGCTGGTGAGCCCAGTTGACGTTCCAGTAGACTAAGATTATCTTCTGGTACTTCTGGGCTCCGAACCGGCCAAAGCTGGTCGAAACCCGTTCAGCATTGCACGAAATCATAAATGTTTCACAATCAGGATTTCTTCTAATAAAAATAGGTCAACCGGGACATGGCAGAACCCATATTATTTCAAGAAGACTTTAAGCTAGATTCCACCTGCCCTTTTAACATATAAAGGTTTCAATTACTTAAAGTCAACAATGTCTGCTGAACATGCTGGCTGGAGGACCATGGTTCCCTCAACACTGACTGTCCTCCCCTTCACCTTCCCCCCGGTTGGCTCGGAGTGCAGCTCTGTCGTCCCCATTGGGCGCCACTCGCCAAACAATTTTTTTTAGGCGAAGTGCTGTAAGACGGCACACCCGTCCCATCAAGTGGTATGTAAATGCTTCAACGATGTGCTATTCACTAGGTCAAGCTGTTTGAGATAAACAAATGTAATAGAATAAACAACAAACCAGACCGATTAGCGACAAGCATAAGAATGGACAGCTCAATTCTACTTCGAACCTCCAACCAACCTCGAACTATTGAGCCATGTCCTGCGACTAGTGATGGGCCCGAGCAGGTTGGCAGCACAAATTCCCTCCCCCTCCCCTTTGAGTGAGGTGAAACGCCAAATACATTGGACCGCCATTTTCAAGTCCGTAGAAGCTCACTTGGGTTGATGAATGGGAGCGTACGGCAAAGAGGCTTTTGATGGACTTTGACTTAATTAAAAAAATATGAACCCGGGTAGAGCCACTTCAGAAGCTCGGCATTTAGTCAATAACTACACATCGCGTGGAGTGGTTGTTGCCGAGTGGCAATATGACCCCGCCCTCGGGCGAGAGCGATGTCGAAGTCATGATTTGGTCTCCACCTATCTCGGAGACTGTCCTGGGTAGTCTCCACAGTAGACAGTAGACACATACCACTCCACAGTAGACACATACCACCAGGGGGCTCAAAATTAGGACTGAGTTAGTAGCAACATCCATAATAAATAATACTTCTGAACTTCAGCCGAAGGACGTGCAAAGTTTGTTTTCAAACCTAAGGAACAACTTGATATTACCATTCATATAAGAACATAGTTGACAAGGGAGAGAGCGACGTTCTGAGCAGAGCTGGTAAGAGGATCGCCCTCTGCTGGGTGCCTAGCCATACCGGTATCACTGGTAACGAGCTAGCCGATGCGGCTGCAAAGCGCGCCGCGCGGGCTCGTTGGACTCGAGCCTTGCCTCTCCCCGCTAGGGATTTCTACCCAGAAGTATCTGCTTTTCTCCTAGAAAGGTGACAAACAAATTGGAATTATCAGGTTTGAAACAAGCTCCGATCTATAAAACAAGTTTTGGTGCCATGGCCGTCGTCATTAAAGAAGTGTAGAAGGGAAGAGGTAATTTTAGCACGATTGCGAATATGGCACCCTTACGCTACTCATAGACACCTTCTGAACCAAGAGGAAAAACCACGCTGTTCTCGATGTAATTCACATATGATTGTCCGCCACATACTGTTTTCATGCCGCAACTTCCAGGAGGAACGAAGGCGTTACTTTGGCCCAAACTGTCATGCAATGTCGTATACCGGTGTTTTAGGGGACAGCTCGGAGATCGTTGCCACAGGGAAAATATACCGTTACGTAGCTGCTACACAATTTCACGTTATCCAACCATTTCACTAATAGTCATGCCGAATCCCATGTCATGTTCTGAAGAATAAAATAGTTATGGGCGCTAAATAACCAATAGCAGTTCAGGCGCCCTTAAGCTCAAATAAACAAACAAACAACAGAGCGACGTTCTTTGCTTTCAGGGTGTTATTGTCACATCGACTGGGCAAGTAAACTCCTGCATAAGTCCAATTTCCACAGAAACGCGCATACTTAAGCGCTCGATTGTCATTAATGTCGGGAGTTAGTCACAGCTGGGGAAGGCTCTGACCTGCGCCGTCACTATTCGACGCCGACGCCAAAGCTACAAACCATTGCAAACTATTTGGGTAGTTTGCAGTGGTGCACTGAAAAACGATTCGCGTCTGCTTGAACTGAGAGAGCACTTACTAGAGTTAGTAAAGTCCGTTGTTACATATTTTTTAATACAGATGTTCTTCAGTGCTCCCTTATTAGAACTGAATGCGATCGGCCGAACTTCCGCAATCAATCAGGCGCGAATGAAAAATTGAAAGATGAAGACTTTCGGAGTGAGTTAAGCTATGTGCACAAGTTAAACTATGTATATACACTATAAACAAAGTATATACATCCACGATGACCCGTCTCAATGCGAATATGAATGACACAAGACATTTTGAGACACAATGACACAATGACACAAGACATCTTCAGAGATACAAGACATTCATTGTATCTCTGAAGACACTTTGATGCCCGCTCTTGTTGTGATCAGGTCAATCCATCGCACTGCTTGTCATACTACACACGTAACTGATCACATTATATCACACAGCTGGTCATACGACACACATAAATTATTACACACCATCTCACGACTGATACCAGTGTGCCGGAGACAAGCCGAGCTGGGAGGAGCGTGTCTCGTGTCCGCGGCATCTCGCTGGTGCTCTGCCGGTGGCCTCTGGAGACAAGGTGAGCTGGGAGGAGCGTGTCTCGTGTCTGCGGCGGCATCTCGCTGGTGCTCTGCCGGTGGCCTCTGGAGACAAGGCGAGCTGGGAGGAGCGTGTCTCGTGTCTGCGGCGGCATCTCGCTGGTGCTCTGCCGGTGGCCTCTGGAAACAAGCCGAGCTGGGAGGAGCGTGTCTCGTGTCTGCGGCGGCATCTCGCTGGTGCTCTGCCGGTGGCCTCTGGAGACAAGGCGAGCTGGGAGGAGCGTGTCTCGTGTCCGCGGCGGCATCTCGCTGGTGCTCTGCCGGTGGCCTCTGGAGACAAGGCGAGCTGGGAGGAGCGTGTCTCGTGTCTGCGGCGGCATCTCGCTGGTGCTCTGCCGGTGGCCTCTGGAGACAAGCCGAGCTGGGAGGAGCGTGTCTCGTGTCCGCGGCGGCATCTCGCTGGTGCTCTGCCGGTGGCCTCTGGAGACAAGCCGAGCTGGGAGGAGCGTGTCTCGTGTCCGCGGCGGCATCTCGCTGCTGCTCTGCCGGCGGCCTCTGGAGACAAGCCGAGCTGGGAGGAGCGTGTCTCGTGTCCGCGGCGGCATCTCGCTGGTGCTCTGCCGGTGGCCTCTGGAGACAAGGTGAGCTGGGAGGAGCGTGTCTCGTGCCCGCGGCGGCATAAAGACATCTCGCTGGTGCTCTGCCGGTGGCCTCTGGAGACAAGCCGAGCTGGGAGGAGCGTGTCTCGTGTCCGCGGCGGCATCTCGCTGGTGCTCTGCCGGTGGCCTCTGGAGACAAGGTGAGCTGGGAGGAGCGTGTCTCGTGTCCGCGGCGGCATCTCGCTGGTGCTCTGCCGGTGGCCTCTGGAGACAAGGCGAGCTGGGAGGGGCGTGTCTCGTGTCCGCGGCGGCATCTCGCCGGTGCTCTGCCGGTGGCCTCTGGAGACAAGCCGGGCTGGGAGGAGCGTGTCTCGTGTCCGCGGCGGCATCTCGCTGGTGCTCTGCCGGTGGCCTCTGGAGACAAGCCGAGCTGGGAGGAGCGTGTCTCGTGTCCGCGGCGGCATCTCGCTGGTGCTCTGCCGGTGGCCTCTGGAGACAAGCCGAGCTGGGAGGAGCGTGTCTTGTGTCCGCGGCGGCATCTCGCTGGTGCTCTGCCGGTGGCCTCTGGAGACAAGGCGAGCTGGGAGGAGCGTGTCTCGTGTCCGCGGCGGCATCTCGCTGGTGCTCTGCCGGTGGCCTCTGGAGACAAGCCGGGCTGGGAGGAGCGTGTCTCGTGTCCGCGGCGGCATCTCGCTGCCGCTCCTCCGACCACCGGTGTGCAAACGATGAAATAGCGTGCTGCCCACGCCGCTAAAGCGCAATAGTCAAACCGCACTAAATTAATACACGCCCGTTGGTGACGGGCGCCGGCAGCCGTGATGTTCGTGGGGTGCTCGGCGGCATCCGACGCCACAAAGGAGATGATCGTAAATTGGGCGGCGCGTTCAGTTCGGCTGCCGGCCAGAGTGTAGCCCGAGTGTGGCCGAATTGCATTAGCGGTCGTTAGTCGGCAGGAAGAGCGACGGCGGCGTGCTTATGCCCGCCGTACGAGCGACCCGATGGCTTCCATGGCCGATAGGCCGGGCAATGCCGCGGCGCCGGCGGCCGCCGACCGCCCCGGGCGGCAGCGCCGGTGTCCACCGACCGTCGAACAGGGCGGGCGGCGCCTTTCATCTCGGCAGGCGTGCCGAAGACTGGCCGGCGGTCGCTTCTGATCGAGTGCACACCTGACACTGTGTCGGGCCGCCGACGGTCTCTAGTGCGGTGCGCACCTGACACTGTGTGGTGTCAGGTGCGGTGCACACCTGACACTGTATGGTGTCAAGTACGGTTCACACCTGACACTGTGTCGGGCCGCCGACGGTCTCTGGTGCGGTGTACACCTGACACTGTGTGGTGTCAGGTGTGCACCACACCTGACACTGTGTGGTGTCAGGTGCGGTGCACACCTGACACTGTGTGGTGTCAGGTGCGGTGTACACCTGACACTGTGTGGTGTCAGGTGCGGTGCACACCTGACACTGTGTGGGCCGCCGACGGTCTCTGGTGCGGTGCACACCTGACACTGTGTGGTGTCAGGTGCGGTGCACACCTGACACTGTGTGGTGTCAGGTGCGGTGTACACCTGACACTGTGTGGTGTCAGGTGCGGTGCACACCTGACACTGTGTCGGCCGCCGGCGGTCTCTGGTGCGGTGCACACCTGACACTGTGTCGGGCCGCCGGCGGTCTCTGGTGCGGTGCACACCTGACACTGTGTGGTGTCAGGTGTGCACCACACCTGACACTGTGTGGTGTCAGGTGCGGTGCACACCTGACACTGTGTCGGCCGCCGGCGGTCTCTGGTGCGGTGTACACCTGACACTGTGTGGTGTCAGGTGTGCACCACACCTGACACTGTGTGGTGTCAGGTGCGGTGCACACCTGACACTGTGTCGGGCCGCCGACGGTCTCTGGTGCGGTGCACACCTGCCACTGTGTGGTGTCAGGTGTGCACCACACCTGACACTGTATGGTGTCAGGTGCGGTGCACACCTGACACTGTGTGGTGTCAGGTGCGGTGCACACCTGACACTGTGTGGTGTCAGGTGCGGTGCACACCTGACACTGTGTCGGGCCGCCGACGGTCTCTGGTGCGGTGCACACCTGACACTGTGTGGTGTCAGGTGTGCACCACACCTGACACTGTGTGGTGTCAGGTGCGGTGCACACCTGACGCTGTGTCGGGCCGCCGACGGTATCTGGTGCGGTGCACACTGACGGTGTAGACTGCACAATACACCGCGGGCAATATCAAGCCTTCCGAGCGCTCTCTCGCTCGATTGTTCTCTCTCTCTTTCTTGCTTTCCCTCTCTCTCTCTCTCTCTCTCTCTCTCTCTCTTTCTCTCTCTCTCTCTCTCTCTCTCTCTCTCTCTCTCTCCCCCTCCCCCTCTCTCTCTCTCCCTATATATCTATTGATACATACATGTTATTCCACCCATATGCAATAGCTTAAACATACATACTGGTATTCACAGTAGTACATGACATTCTTCCATGTTTCGATGCATTCTGGCTGCACTTCTCAGCCAAGGAATATCACATATGTTTTATTTTATGACGCGATGGCTTCCCTTCAAATGTCTGGGCCGGGCATAACTCCCATCGGATGTTCGGAAGCAATTTAATACATAATTCAGCCGTTTAATTATGTTAATTACTGGATTACTTCGATGAGTTCAAAGGCGCTTAGGATAAGGATTAAAAGTTAAACCAACGGAGTTCAGCTATTATGTAAACAGGGTTGTATTGCCAGCCTTTGAGGTATACGAGCCAGATGCATAGTTAACGACGAACCAGTGGAGTTTTCTGCTGTGGTGTATTTACTCCAGCAACTTCACATCAAAGGAGAACTTGCTGTTTCTGTTGTACATGTTTTCGCGACTCTAGTGCCATTCGTTTCAATTACGTCCCCATGCATACGCAGTGAATATAGGTTTACTTATATTGACTTTCCATAGTATACTTGCGTGCTTGCTTTGTATTCAGTTGGTACAAATCCACTCAAACAACATTGCGATAATTTTATACAGCATTTTACATTACACCCTTAACTTTTCAAAACGTGACAACACGAAGTTAAAAAACGTGATATAATAATGCTATCGGTTAGCGCTGCATTTCGTTTTTGCCTGTATGTGATTGTACATGGCAATCGTTCGTCAAGCTTGCAGTTTCTGCAAGCATATGAAGTTGTGATGAAACAATACCGACTTAATTCGCAGCATATCGTTTACTCAACGCTAACAGAACAAAATCGCTTAAGGTAGTGGTTATTCGTTGATTATGCAATGTGAAAAGGTGTATGACAGGACCTATGCATTTGACATGTGAACACTGCTGTTTTAAATGCCATGTATTTCCTTCAAGCTCAATAGAACGGAAACAGGGCACTTTGAGCGGTACTTACTTCTCCCGTTGGTCCGGGAATCGCCATACCAAACCCATCCACAATCGTGTTTGCATTATATAATTATCATAGACAATCGAATCAAGACGAGTTTTATTTCGACATGCCTGTATGTCAGTAATTTCAATACTGAGTGCGTGCGTGATGGACACAAGTACGATATTGTAAACAATGGGGCAATGGCGCCTGCTAAACATGCATCCAGAACCACAATGCAAGCTTTTCATGGGGGATGCTGAGGCAACGTGAAGAATATCGAATCAGCATTCAACAGGTGGCATGTTCCACCTATTTCCCATAAAAATGCCTCAGATCTGTCATGAGCTGCGGTCCGGTAGTCGGCTGAGACCTGTCTCCAGCTGCGGTCCGGTGGTCGGCTGAGACCTGTCACCAGCTGCGGTCCAGTGGTCGGCTGAGACCTGTCACCAGCTGCGGTCCAGTGGTCGGCTGGGACCTGCCACCAGCTGCGGTCCAGTGGTCGGCTGAGACCTGTCTCCAGCTGCGGTCCGGTGGTCGGCTGAGACCTGTCACCAGCTGCGGTCCAGTGGTCGGCTGAGACCTGTCACCAGCTGCGGTCCAGTGGTCGGCTGGGACCTGTCACCAGATGCGGTCCAGTGGTCGGCTGGGACCTGTCACCAGATGCGGTCCAGTGGTCGGCTGAGACCTGTCACCAGCTGCGGTCCGGTGGTCGGCTGAGACCTGCCACCAGCTGCGGTCCGGTGGTCGGCTGAGACCTATCACCAGCTGCGGTCCAGTGGTCGGCTGAGACCTGTCACCAGCTGCGGTCCGGTGGTCGGCTGAAACCTATCACCAGCTGCGGTCCAGTGCAGCACGCAAACTGAGCTGCCATGCCTCGACCCGGAGTGACATGTTTCGGTGTCATCAGTTAGTGATCTAGCATTCATGAGCTCATTTGTTTGCATTTTTAAGAGCCCACTCTGACATGCTCCCTTGGTGAGTTCACTTCGAACTTGATCACATATCATAAAGTGGGCAAACGTAGCAATGCACGTATGTCACATAGTTACACCCGTATTGTCTACACATTGGACGGGCGCCTGAAATGCAGAGGGAGCCAATGGTAACAACTGCCAATATTTATCGAGTCTGTAGGTTGTAGTGAAGTTTTGCTCCCCAGAGCTTTTTCAGACATTTCCCCACTTTGTCTGAGGTAAACTTCTATAGGCACGTGATAGACTATGGACCTCAGCGTTACGATAACCCCGGTATAATTATTTCACCAGCTCGCAGCTTCCCATTTTATAGCTCTGATCTCACATCTCTGAGCTCTGAGCCATCTCACACATCTCTGCATCCAAGTCTTCATATAAACTCAGCCTGACACCATCTCAATCTCTTGTTAATAACGTTCACACACAATCTCCAACTTCCAAACAGATCGATCTTCAAGTATACTAACTCCCATCTCACAAGCTTACATCTCGCCAGTTATACAGCGTTTACAAACAGTTAGTACCAGACATACCTGCAGCAGTCAGCCCGGGGCGGCTGGCCACAGCCAGCCGCCCTGCGGCGTCCATGCAGAGGGAGCGACAGAGACAGGGTCAGGTGAGGTCCGAACAGAGAAGAGAGTCAGGTGAGGTCCAAAAAGAGAAGAGAGCGCGATCCGTCTCGCTCGGCGGCTATATAGCTTCTCAGGGCAACCGCCCTTGGCCACACGCCAGGAGACACGTCATAGTCACGCGCCTCTGAACTAACCAGAGCAATGTCCGGACTCGATGCACTACAGCAGCGTGTCAGACTGTCTATCAGACATTCCGTCAGCTCAGACACCTCTGTTCCTCGGCCCCGGTCGGCCGACTCTACGACTGGCGACAGACACATTTAACCCATAACATGTTTACGTAAACTGAAACCACGCTGACGCAGGCAGCCGGGAGTTCGTGGCGCCCGGCCCAGAACAAACTGTCACATCATCATACACCCATGACGGCCACATCTGACCGTCAGACACTGACACGTCAACTTCCGTCAGACATTAGAGACAGCGGCGTCCGCGGCGGTCGACGGCGCCGGGGTTACTTGATCGGAGGGGAGGGGTCACAATAGACACTGGCCTCGATAGCCCGGCTGGCGGTGATTGCCGAGTTAGCAGCGACGACGACTTCCGTCGCGGTACCTGCCGCTACATGAACGGGGGGGGGTATTTCGGTGTTCCAAGTGTCCCCCAGAGGAAGCTTTGTTACAACACAACACGAGGCCGAACAATCTCTCATTGAGTCCACAGACCAATTATGGGATCCACTAGACAAATCACGGCCATTCACATTCATTTCCCAAGTATTCACAATCACTCAGAGTCCAATACAAACAACCAATCAATAAGGGTTACAATTAACAGCACCTAGAATCCTACGCATGTCATGGACAAGCAACAATGCACATCCGAAACCAACACATTCAAAGCCAATGGAATAGAGTTCAAGTTCCGCCGAATATTCGAAGAAGTGCCGAATCACCATAGCGTTCGATGTTCACTGAAGATTCTGTCCACGATGTGAGAGGTAAGGCGAGGCGTCTGCCTGCCCACCTCAGTATGCCTCGGGGGCATCACTCGAGTAGCTACCGCTTCAGTTCTCAAGAGCACCATGCGGCCAGACACTGGCAGCCTGGTCCATGGGGTGCCATGGCAGTGCACCTCGGACAGCGCCAGTAGTGACCAAGCGCAGCCCTGAAGCGCAGTTCCGTATGACCAGTGGTGTGGTCAGTCCCACTAGTCGGAGTCGCCAGCGGTGCTGAAATCAGCTCCGTCTCGATCGCGGTCAGCTCTCTGTGGCAGATTAGTCAGTAGTGACGATTCGAACCGGACTGACGCGTCCAACTCAAGTTAGTCAGGCACTATCTCTTGTTCATCAGATGAAGTCAGCTTCTCTCTTCACCGGGTGGTAAGACAGGAATGGGTAACTTGCTGTGGGTAGGGGATAAGACTCGGTTCGCAGGGGCGGACATCCAGGATTAAGTGTTCATTTTAGCCACTAAACAAAATTAATACAACACCTTTGCAAGTTTCAACGAACAGAAGAAGCTATAACTACAGTCACATACAGTCACACAGTCACTACAGTCACAGACTCAATCACTAACATTCATACATCCAAGTAGACACGTGTCAGCCGAACCAATATCTCCATCAATTTTACAAGACATCAACTTCAATCATACAACAGCTCTAAACATCCACATCAACTTCTAAAACAGCAGCTCACATGTAAACATCACAATCCATAGTAGCATTCCATGTTAGGTGGCACAACATGCATGGCGTCGCTGGTCTATATAGGAGGCGCCACTGGCGTCGAGTTATTCTGAAGTTCCGATGGGTGGCACCACATAAGACCTACTTATTTTTCTGTCAGGTGACTGTAGTTACGCTACGTTATTCACACCTTTGATGGTGCTACCGGCGCTTCGGTGTTCCCGTATAGGTGGCGTCACTGCGTCCGTCCGCACTGTCAACTCAAAACAAGTACACTCCAAACAAAAGCTCATTATATAACCTGGACAGTCAGGGTTCATCAAAAAGATGCAAAAATGTGAGCAATGGGAACGATTACCAGACACAATCTACTCAGAGCACACTCTACTCACATTCTCGTTCGGGTGTTTCACCGAACAACGTGGCTCAGCACGACATTGCTCTGTCATTGGACACTCAGGTCTCGACAGTACCGAGAGGCTAATCAAGCTTCAGTCTGAGCTCTCCCAGGAGCTCAAGCAACGGCTTAACCCAAGCTAAGTGACCCACTAGCCAAGTAGCTTCTTAGTGCTCAGGTTAATCAACCATTCTTGCACCGAAATCCGTACAGGCTGTGACCTACTAGTCCAGCAGCCTCTTGATGCTCAAGTATATCAACTCATCTTGCACCGTATCCAACATACATACACACAAACACACATGTAGATGTAATCGTAGTCCCAATAATTTTCTTTCATCTGGGTACATGTGTCACCCAATTAAAATTAATTATGCCCTCCCACTGGCAACAATTATATTTTCCTCCACTAAAAGTACTTCAGCTAAATAATCTGGAAAAGGACAATCAATTCTAGACTATTAAATTCCCTTCGAGGCGAATTTATCAAGTCCAAAAATATTTTTATATAACTGTCTATTTAATTCTTATCTATTCCTATCATTTAATTATTTTTCTAAGTAGGTGCCATCTATTTTTACAAGTGCATCGGTGTTCCAAATAATATTACAGTTCCATCTAAACTTCATTTGAACAATTTTATATCACTCTAAGTTAACCTAATTGTCCATATAAATTAATTGAAGAACTCACAAAATTAATTGTAACTCACTGAAGAATTGTTTTATTTTTTCCTCAAACCATCAGGTCATATCTCAAGTCATATTTAAATAATAACTGTTGTTGGCTGGGATTCAACTTATTTAGTCAAGTAATAATTTTCTAAAATTATTTGTATTTAATGAAGCAACAATTTTCCAAAATAATTCTTACAAATATTAAGCTTCACTAATCATGTTTCAATTTGACATCAGAGTCCACACAATAAGTTACAAGCACAACATACGAAGATCAGCAGACGTCAAAATGATATTATAAAATTATACAATACTGTTCTAGTAGTGGCCAAAATTCAAACAGGTGTTCTGGCAGGATTTTGGGATTGCCCGGACTCACGGTTTACTGGCTAAGGAGGCTTCAGATGTGAAGACAGCTGCAGTGGTGAATTCTCATTGAAGCCTACAGCTTCCTCTGGTACAGCAGTCAGCTTGTGACAGCAGTTGCTGCTCTCGACGATGGCTACCTGCTTTGACTCAGGCACTATGATTAGATTCAATCCTGAATTATTGGCAATTTCAGGCATTTACTTGTTTCATCCCAGTTCATGGACACATCATTTTCCAAACCAAATCCAAGGTCACTTATGCACCAATTGAATCCGGGTCTCGCAGCACCAGTTGTAGTGAAGTTTTGCTCCCCAGAGCTTTTTCAGACATTTCCCCACTTTGTCTGAGGTAAACTTCTATAGGCACGTGATAGACTATGGACCTCAGCGTTACGATAACCCCGGTATAATCATTTCACCAGCTCGCAGCTTCCCATTTTATAGCTCTGATCTCACATCTCTGAGCTCTGAGCCATCTCACACATCTCTGCATCCAAGTCTTCATATAAACTCAGCCTGACTCTCTCTCTGTCTGGACCTCATCTGTCTCTCTCTGTCGCTCACTCTGTGTGGACGCCGCAGGGCGGCTGGCTGTAGTCAGCCGCCCCGGGCTGACTACTGCAGGTATGTCTGGTACTAACTGTTTGTAAACGCTGTATAACTGGCGAGATGTAAGCTTGTGAGATGGGAGTTAGTATACTTGAAGATCGATCTGTTTGGAAGTTGGAGATTGTGTGTGAACGTTATTAACAAGAGATTGAGATGGTGTCAGGCTGAGTTTATATGAAGACTTGGATGCAGAGATGTGTGAGATGGCTCAGAGCTCAGAGATGTGAGATCAGAGCTATAAAATGGGAAGCTGCGAGCTGGTGAAATAATTATACCGGGGTTATCGTAACGCTGAGGTCCATAGTCTATCACGTGCCTATAGAAGTTTACCTCAGACAAAGTGGGGAAATGTCTGAAAAAGCTCTGGGGAGCAAAACTTCACTACAAGGTGCATGGAAACCAACAAAGCGATGCAAAACGACGCTCCAAAATAATCCAAGTGTTTTCAATTCAATACAATGTTCATCTCGTTGGACAATGTCAAGCCGCAAGCTTAAACTGATGTCCTAGTGGAGTCGGGCGTAGGGGCAAACAATTGTCCAATCGACCAGTGATCGCGATACCGTGCATGAAGAACTGCACGGAGTACGGCAGCGTACCGTCACAAAGAGACCCTGACCTAGGTTTCGGAGACCGAATGTCTTAACCCGTCCAGTCTCGTGGGTCTTCAACTGACCCCTCAGGTTTTCGCGGATAGCGGACGAACGGCGCACGACAGCGCGCCCAAATTTGGCATATCCTTTCCCACATCGATTTGACATGCTGATTCTTTTTTTTTAGGTCAGGTCATCTAGGGTCAACGAGTTAGTCAAGGTCAAATTAGGTCACCTAAAAAAAAGTCACTTGTGACGTCACTTTTGACGTCACCTGTGACGTCACTTTTGGGGGGAAATTGTTTTGGAAGGTGGACCCGGACCCTACTCGTCGAGCGCTTTCCGATGACACCTCTTTCGTTTTCGTGCGATGCTTAATTTGGATTTTAGAGGGGGTCTTCAACCGCCACCCCCCCCCCGAGATGGGGTGGGAGGACTTGCCGGAAAGACGGCGTGGGTTAAGATGGCCAAATACAGCCATAAGTGTTTCACGAAGTCGAGAGGCTGGACACTGGCCGATCGGTGGTCAGCCACAGGCCGCCGACCTTGTATGGGGATGTCGGGGGCCGACCTTGTGTGGGAATGCTGGGGACGACCTTGTATGGGGATATAGTGTGCAGACCTTGTATCTGGATGTAGGGGGCAGACCTTGCACGGAAATATTAGGGGTATACCTTGTACGGGCACGTAAGGAGAAGACCTTGTATGACCTTTTTTGTCGGTTGTTTAGCAAGTGTGTTTGGTGTTGAAGTTTAAGATAGTTTAATTAGTAGTAAGTTGGGGGTATTCATAAGTGCTGTGTGACTGTTCATTTTTCTGTCTAGCCATAAGTGATATCAAAGGGATATTTATATAGTTGTCTACTTGTGTGGAAGACAATTAGATTAGACATCTTGTTTAGTTATTTAATTTATTTAAAAAGAAAACAAAACAAAAAAAACAAACAATTGTTTACTAGTTTCTGCTTTTCTTGAGGCACTCAGATATTTAACTGACAGTATAGGAGGTAGCGATTTATAGTGAATGATAGTTAGCTTTTTTGTCGGTTGTTTAGCAAGTTAATTTAGCAAGTTAATTTGAATCTAAATCTAGGCATAAGCTGCAGCGTTTAGGATGGTTTCGACCAGGATGCAGGCACTAGAGGAAGAAATTAGGACCCTTAAGGCAGAGGTTTCCAACCTCAAGGCTGCCCTTGTTGCACAGGGTAGGCAAGATAAAGCAACAAGGGGTCAATCCGTAGCAGGGACATCATATGCCCAGGTGGTCGCAGGCCACCAGGTAGCTGAGGTTTCCCCTACTGTGGAGGTGGCTGGGATCTCTCAAGAGGGGAGTGTTAATAGTGTTAATAGTGAACAGAGGAGGGGTAGTTCTGGTAGGTCACAGGAGGGGAAGTGGCATGAGGTCAGGGGGTGGAGGATTTGGAGACGCGAACCTAAGGAAAGGGTCAGTGAGTGGCAGGTGGCAGGTGGTAGGAGCGGGAGGAAGTGTAGCCGACCGGCCCAGCGGGCAGGCATAGTAACAACAAATATGTTCCAGGCATTGGATGACTGCCCCCAGGATAGCAATAGTAAGGAGTCAGTGCTGGTCATAGGAGACACTCGTGTGCGTCATTTAGAGCGGGTATTTTGTAAAGGTAGGAGGGACAGGAGGTGCATCGCCAGGCCTGGTGCCAAGGTGAAAGACCTGTTACCTGCGGTGGCACAGGTCACCAGTGATCACCAGTTTAACACAGTCATAGTGCATGTAGGGGTAAATAACATAGGTCATACTAGGAGCGAGGAGCTTCTGCGGGAGTACAGGGCCCTTCTGGCCACCCTGAAGGGTACCAATAGAGTGCTTGTAACAGGAATTTTGCCTAGGGCTAGAGCCTCCCCTGAGTGGAGCTCTAGGGCACTGGCAGCTAACACCAGGGTAGGAAAGCTCTGCCAGGAGCTAGGTTTTACATTTGTAGACGAGTGGAGCAGGTTTTATGCATCGTGGGACCTCTATCAGAAGGATGGCCTGCATTTTTCTGAGAAGGGGGTCCATGTGTTAGGCAAAGTATATGAGCATGTCCTTCAGGGAAACTAGGAAATGGGGTGGGGAGGGATGAAATTGCATTGCCAACTCAGGAATATTCCAATAGTGTCAGCCAAGGCAATAGAACCTCAAAGTCTGCAAATAGGGACAGCAGCAACTCAAGGGGACAGAGTTATAGTTCATCTAGTGATAAAAGAACTCCTCAATATGAAAAAGCCAAAGGTGGTTATGGAGCATTTGTTAAGTGTATGATGTTTAATGCTCAGAGTATCCGTTCCAAATTTGATGAGTTCAAGTGTTATGTTGCTGAGGAGGAACCGGATTTTGTTTGCATTACGGAGGCATGGGTCAGTGAAGGATATTTTGGAGATAACTTACAGGACTATGAGATCCAGGGATACAATATGTTTTCGTGCAATAGGGGTCCAGCAATGAAAGGGGGTGGTGTAATGCTCTATGTGAATAGCTTATTCAGTTCTCAAAAAGTAGCAGGTGGGGATAAAAATGTGTCTGTGGAGTCCATTTGGCTTGATGTCACTGTGGGAAAAGGCAACAGCAATACTCTTAGGATAGGAGCTTTCTACCGATCAGGAACCCTGCCACATTCTCAGCAACTGGAGCTTGACAAGGTGATTTGTGCGGAAATCAGTAGAAACTTTAAGAGGAAGTGCCTTATTCTCGGTGACTTTAATCTAAAAGGTTATGAAAATGCTGGTGTTGGCTCCCCATCATGCAAAATGTTCAGGAAATGCCTTGAAGAGGACCTGTTCTTACACCAGTTTGTATCGGAACCTACCAGGCATGGTTCATTCTTGGACCTTGTATTCTCGGATTTAAGTGACTTGGTTCAAGACTTGACTGTAGGCGAAACTCTGGGAAAAAGTGACCATAACATAGTTAGATTCAAGGCACATGTAGGGGAAACTATCAAGGATAATTTGGTAAAGGTTCCAAATTTCAACAAAGCAGACTTAAACGGCATGAGAGCGGCTTTAAGTGCCATCAGATGGGAAGAAGAATTCTCCAATTTAAATGCCTGTGAAATGTGGGAAAAGTTCAAATCTTACTTAATGGAAACTCAGATTAGACATGTCCCCCAAAAGCAAAGACGCAAAAGAAGGGTAGGAAAGCCAGCATGGCTTACACCAGACGTGATAAAAGCAATTAGGGCTAAGAAAACTGCATTTAGAGTTTTTAAAGAAGCCCCAAATGTCATTAATCTAAAGGCGTATCGAAAAGCTAGAGACACTGTGAAGCAAAAAACCAGAGCAGCAAAGCGAGCAAAGGAACTGGATTTAGCTAGAAACTGTAATGGGGACAGTAAAAAGTTCTTTAGTTTCTACAAGCTGAGTAAAGTTTCTAACACAATTGGTCCACTGGAAGTAAACGGGACTACATTGGGTGAGGATAGTGAGATGGTTGAGGAGCTGAGCAAGCAGTTCAAATCAGTGTTTACATTGGAAGATATGACCAATCTGCCGACCGTACACCATAGTTCAGATACATGGGATCTGACAAATGATGTTGATTTCATTGGTAGTGATGTTGTTTACAATCATATCAGGAAAATAAAGCCAAATAAGGCAACAGGACCTGATGATATTTATGCTAGGGTGTTGCGGGAAACTGAAAAGGAACTGGCATTTCCACTTAGTATAATATTTTGTAGATCAGTTTCACATAATGAAATTCCAACCGATTGGAAAAGGGCAAATGTAGTTCCTATTTTCAAGAAAGGAGAAAGAGGGAAAGTTGAAAACTATAGGCCAATAAGTCTCACATCCCTAGTCTGCAAGGTACTCGAATCAATTATCAAGGATAGAATAGTTAGTTATCTGGAAGATAGCAGATTGATTCAAGATACTCAACATGGATTTAGAAAAGGACGATCGTGTCTCACAAACCTCTTGGACTTTTTGAACTTCGCCACAGAACAATTTGATCAGGGAAATCAGGTTGATGTAGCATATCTTGACTTTAGTAAGGCCTTTGACAAGGTACCCCATAAACGGTTAATGATACAGCTTCAGTCCCATGGTATTGCAGGTAGCATCTTAAAATGGATAGAGTTGTGGCTTTCAGATAGACAGCAAAGAGTGATGCTAAATGGTACAAAGTCATCATGGCAAAATGTTCTTAGTGGAGTCCCCCAGGGGTCAGTACTAGGGCCATTACTGTTCATTATATTTGTAAATAACATTGAAAGTGGCCTAAGCAGTAAAGTTTTGAAATTTGCAGATGATTTGAAGGTCTTTAGGGCAATAACAGGTCAGGATGAGCATATCTCGCTGCAAAAAGACTTAGACGAACTTGTGAAGTGGTCCGAAGAATGGCAAATGAAATTTAACTTCGATAAGTGCAAAATCATGCATGTAGGTAAGCAGCATATGAAGGCTCCATACTTGATGGGTGGCCAAGTGCTATCAGTGACTCAACAGGAGAAGGATTTAGGTGTTATTCTAAACACAAAATTGGGGGCATCAGAACAGACCAAGGAAGCCAGGAAGAAGGCACTGAGAATGCTCGGGGCAATAAATAGGAATGTATCATACAGAAGTGAGGAAGTGATCAGGAAGCTTTACTGTGCATACGTCAGGCCACATTTGGAATACTGCATCCAAGCTTGGTCTCCTAGCTATGAAAAAGATTGTTGGCTTTTGGAGAGAGTACAAAAGAGGGCTACAAAAATGGTTAATGGCATAAGCAACCTGGCATATGAGGAAAGATTGAAGAAATTGAATATGTTTTCACTTAGATATAGAAGGCTGAGAGGAGATCTCATCGAGGTCTTTAAATTTGTCAATGGTCTGGAGAGGGGATACCTTGGGGAAATGTTTGAATTTAACAGAAATGATGCAATTAGAGGTCATAAATTCAAAATTAAAATTAACCACAACAGAACAAGGTTAAGGCAAACTTTCTTCACCAACAGGGTAGTGGAACACTGGAACCAGCTGCCAGAAAACATCGTCAGTAGCAGAACATTGAACATCTTTAAAAACAGCATAGACAATCATTATAAGAATAGAGGGCTTGCTTTTCAGTATTACAGGGAGGGCTGATTGGCAGATTTGGTGGGCAACTGGTTCAGTGTACAGAGTGCAACCAAGAAGGGCCCTTGTGGCTCAGAGTTGCACTGATCTTTTATGTCTTTATGTCTTTATGTCTTTATGTATGGGGATGTCGGGAGCCGACCTCGCATGGGGATGTCGGACGGCCGAGCTGGCATAGCGTTGTCGAAAGGTGGGACTTCTCCGGGGACGCTGGTCAGCCTTTCAACACAGGTTTTCTTTCCTTCTTTCCGTCTTTCCTTCTTTCCTTCTTTCCTTCTTTCCTGCTTTCCTTCTTATTCTCTTTCCTTCTTATTTCCTTTCCTTCTTTCCTTCTTTCCTTCTTTCCTTCTTTCATTATTTCCTTCTTTCCTTCTTTCATTCTTGCCTTGTTTCCTTCTTTCCTTCTTTCCTTCTTTCCTTCTTTCCTTCTTTCTTTCTTCTTTCTTTCTTCTTTCTTTCTTCTCTCATTCTTCTCTCTCTTCTTTCTTTCTTCTTTGTTTCTTCTTTGTTTTTTGTTGTTGTTTTTTTTTGTAGGTTCAATAATAAATGTTCGGAACCAGATCCGGACAGAGTATGACCTCTCATAATCAGGCTCGGTCCGAGCCCGACGTCTCAAGTCCCAGGCTTGGCCCGATCCCAACTTTAGCCCGGCCAGGCCTATGTTGGGTCTGATATAGGCCTGGCTGAACCGGGTCATCGGACCTGGCTTTCTGCACTTCCAGTAGGCACCTACAGGTACATACCTGCTTATGGAATACGATTCCCATTCCCAAAGCAGTCGCATCCATCCTGAACCCGCGTCCTTCGCAGGGCCTGATCCTGGTGAAGCTACCACTGCGCAGGAAAGCCAAGTTTTTCTGCACTGGATCGCCCAACAATGTGTCTACTCACCAGATATCTGCAGACAAAGACGCCATTAATTGTGTCGGGCTGATCCTTGGTGACCAGATGAATGTGCGACGATGTGGCAAAGAGCTATCTGACGGTATTTTTAAGCCGGTTTCTGAGAAGTTGATGGACATGTGGGTGAGCTAGGAAATCTCAGCAATGCAGCCTAAAGGCTTCAAGTGCAAAGTCTTAGGGTACTACAGGACGTTCCAGGGAGTGAACAAGGTCATGAAGAAGTGCCGTACCGGGAAGAACACGTGGACGCAGAAGAGCTAAAACTTGTTCAAGTAGCTGTTAGGCATTACCCTTTGCAAGTGCAGGGATTTGCGGCGTTGCAGCTGCCGACGAGACAACCGAGTGTCGCCAGCTGGGCTAAAGTTCCTTAGGGGTAAGCGAGGATACGGAGGATGTTCCTGATGGACCAGCGAGGATGCGGAGGATGTTCCTGATGGACCAGCGAGGACACGGAGGATGTTCCTGATGGACCAGCGAGGATACGGAGGATGTTCCTGGTGGACCAGCGAGGATTCGGAAGACGTTCCTGGGGGATCAGCGATGATACGGAGGATGTGCCTGATGGACCAGCGAGGATACGGAGGATGTTCATGAGCATGAGTCATTGCAGCAAATATAAATCTGGTATTTTTATCTCAGAAGTTACCAACAACTATGCTAACCATACAAAATATCAGAATGATTGTCCGTTCTTGATTCGCCTTCCGTCCTCTTTATCACTACGACAAATTCAGTTCATAAGTACTCGACGTGTTAAATGGAATCGTGATCCTCGGGTGGATGTGGGGTTCCTTTGAGTTTACATCACCACGATATCGCCATCAGTCGACCTCTCCGAGTCTCCGTCCAGGACCCGGTGGGACATTGCGTCCCGACGTTGGTCCACATTCGAGGCCGCAGCGGCTGCAGCTGCGGCGTCGAGTACATCATGCGCAGTGTGTACCTGCCGCCGACGCCGCTGCGCAGGCTGCAGGACGTGGTCCGGCCAGTGATGCGGCACAGCGGCTGACCATCCACAGTGATGCGGCACAGCGGTACCATCCGTGGGTGGTGCTGCTGACGATGATGACGGACTGGGACCCACAGGTGCACACCCGTGCCGGCTGTACAACGATGTCGGCAACAGCCCCAGGATCAGGTCCGGCCGTTCGTGCTCCCGGCTGTGAACTTCGCTGTCTCCGACTCCACCGAGTTGTTCGACCGGAACACCGCGCCGATCACCGAGCCGTCTCTCCCCGTTGGCCTGAGCGACGCAGCGGTCGAATGCATTCGGAGTGTCCTGCTGGAAGTGGGCGGCTACCCAGTGGACATAGTGACAGTGTAGAGGGAGGTGAAGGTGGTGACGGAGGTGACCAGCGCTGTTGTCGGCGTCACCTGAGGTCACGGGTATCGCATCAGGCACCGACAGCAGCCGTCGGTTGTTACGAGCAAGAAGTCTCGCCAGGGCATGGGTTTGAACACTGAGTAGCGTTCGTTATATATTAACCATATGTGTGGTTGTTTGAAGAGATTCTTTCATTGTATTGCCGCGAGAACACTTGCAATGCGTGCCTCCCACCCACCGCACCAGAGCCCGTAGGCCTCATCTACCCCTTCAGAGCCCATACGCCTTCCATCCATTGCGTCTGAGCGTCCGCACGCCTTCCATCCATTGCGTCTGAGCCCACACCACGCTTTCCACCCACCTCTCCCAAGCCCATACGCCTCCCGCCACAACTCCCGAGCCCACACATCCCCACCTACCACTCCCGAGCCCACGCGTCTCCCACCATCACTCCCGAGCCCACAAGCCTCCCACCACCACTCCCGAGCCCACGCGTCTCCCACCATTACTCCCGAGCCCACACGCCTCCCGCCACCACTCCCAAGCCCACACGCCTCCCACCACCACTCCCGAGCCCACACGCCTCCCGCCACCACTCCCGAGCCCACACGCCTCCCGCCACCACTCCCGAGCCCACACGCCTCCCACCACCACTCCCGAGCCCACACGCCTCCCACCACCACTCCCGAGCCCACGCGCCTCCCACCACCACTCCCGAGCCTGCACGCCTCCCACCACCACTCCCGAGCCTGCACGCCTCCCACCACCACTCCCGAGCCCACACGTCCCCACCTACCACTCCCGAGCCCACGCGTCTCCCACCACCACTCCCGAGCCCACACGCCTCCCACCACTACTCCCGAGCCCACACGCCTCCCACCACCACTCCCGAGCCCACAAGCCTCCCACCACCACTCCCGAGCCCACACGCCTCCCACCACCACTCCCGAGCCCACACGTCTCCACCACCACTCTCGAGCCTGCACGCCTCCCACCACCACTCCCGAGCCTGCACGCCTCCCACCACCACTCCCGAGCCTGCACGCCTCCCACCACCACTCCCGAGCCCACACGCCTCCCACCACCACTCCCGAGCCTGCACGCCTCCCACCACCACTCCCGAGCCCACGCACCGATAGGGTGCAAACCGATCAAACTCGGCCTGTGGCGTGCTCCGCCCTGCACAGCCCCCCCAGCGGCCGGCGGGCTACCTCCACCGCGCACCGTAATGACACCATCAACTTCACCGGGAGAGTGTAACGGCTCTATGAAATACTCGTAAAATTACAGCCGGCCCGGGCGAAATTGGCGGCGGTGAATTAGGGTTCGGCGCATCACCGATCGTCCCCCCCCGATCAGTTGTAATCGGGCGGCGGCTGAGCACACATCTGGCGAGCGGTGCACAGACCGGCCGCAGGCACGTGTGCCGCTCAGGTACTGCCGTAGATATCTGGGCTCGATAGGTGGCGATTAGCCGTAGTTAAAAGCGCTCTACGAACGCTGCCGCCAGTGTCAAGGTGGCGGAAGTGGGTCTGTAATCACGCGAGTTGGCACGCGATTAACACTCGCACGTCCGGCGGTCCGCGCCAACTTCGCATGTCCGGGGGGCAGATGTCTGCCCCCCTAAGATCTCTAGAACTGTGCTAGCTTGTGACAAACCGAAAACGGCGTTGGATAGTTGGCAACAGGCTCTATCGAAAGTGTTTCGGTCATTTTTTTTTCGTTCAGGTCAATATTCAGGTCACTGGGCCATCATAGGTCAAATTCGACCAGATCGTGTGGTACTATCAGATACTGACACATGTCTCAGTACCTATAGCAGAAGAAACAAACGGCGAACGCTATTCGACAGTCCTTGAAATGTGCTATCGACAATAGGCGATGCGAATTAAGGCCAGGTTAACCGAAACTATGATCTCAGGTCAAGGTCATGAAGTAGCCTAGGGAGGTCATGTAATATATCAATCGACACGTCTTGGCGATACAAGCACAATGACGGTAATTTCAGCCTTCTAGCTCAACGCTGTGCGATATAATGCGCAGGAATGTGAAGTGATCTCAGGTGACCTCAGATGACCTTCGTGAGGCCACTGAGCAAAAATGTCAGCGATAACATTGAGCATAGCTTCCAACTACATGCCACAACTGTTGTGAGATAATTCCTGGAGCAAATATGCAACCAGGAAACACTTGCATATTTTACCATAGCCCTACAATGGAGAAGCCATGGCAGCGACCTGACCTAAGGTACGAAAAAAAAACAGATATACATATTATGGTCCCTGATGATATCATGACGTGTTATAAGTTTGAAATCAATCGCCCAATTATTGTGGAAGTTATGCCACCTAGAACTCCGAGTGTAGTTGGGTCACTTCGCCTGACCTGGTGACCTGACCTAAGATGATCCATGGTTAAGAATGCATGAGGATATGCGGAAAAGACCAATGAGCAGCCATGCGAGGTTTGGCCTTGCTAATTCGATTAATATGGCGGTAAATTAGGAAAAACCGCAGGGGGGGGGCAGTATCTGCCCCCGGACGTGCGCGGGTTAAGGAGTGCTCCTAACCTGGTGGAGCACTCCTTAACCGCCGGACCAACCTGGTGTCGAGCTGATAGGTGCAGAGTAGTCGAAGTAGTCGGAAGTGTAGAGCTGTACCTGAAAATGAAGAATTGGAGTCGAGTTGGTGGTAGGCTGGTCTGGTGGCTTGGAGTCGGGTACGGTGCGCGTCTTAGATCGGCCGGCACTGGCGCGGCTTTCGGTGCACACCTACGGCGCAGCCTGGCTTTTGATGTTGCACTTCGGCAATGGCCGTGGTGTTGCGCCTGCGGCGTCGAAGCCTTCTTGGTGGCGCTTTGGCTTCTCGTCGTCGTATGCGGCTGGCTGTTCTCTATTGTTTCGACTGCGAGAGGGCGAGTGGGCGAAATAGATTCGTTTATCGGTCTCGTGAAGCTGATCGTGAAGAGAAATCCGAATCGTGAGGACCTGGAGGGGTGGAGGGTGATCACCGCTAAGGTGCTGAGGTCCTCCTGGTCCGCACGCGCACGCGCAAGATAGTGAGATAGAGAGAGAGAGAGAGAGAGAGAGAGAGAGAGAGAGAGAGAGAGAGAGAGAGAGAGAGAGAGAGAGAGAGAGAGAAGAGAGAGAGAGAGAGAGAGAGAGAGAGAGAGAGAGAGAGAGAGAGAGAGAGAGAGAGAGAGAGAGAGAGAGAGAAGTATATAATATATATATATATATATATATATATATATATATATATATATATATATATATATATATATATATATATATATATATATATATATATATATATATATATATATATATATATATATATATATATATATATATATATATATATATATATATATATATATATATATATATATATATATATATATATATATATATATATATATATATATATATATATATATATATATATATATATATATATATATATATATATATTTATAAGAATATATATATATATATAGATATATATATATATATAGAGAGAGAGAGAGAGAGAGATATAGAGAGATAGAGAGAGAGAGAGAGAGAGAGAGAGAGAGAGAGAGAGAGAGAGAGAGAGAGAGAGAGAGAGAGAGAGAGAGAGAGAGAGAGAGAGAGAGAGAGAGAGAGAGAGAGAGAGAGAGAGAGAGAGAGAGAGAGAGAGAGAGAGAGAGAGAGAGAGAGCAGAGGAAAGACAGAGACAGATGAGATGCGAGATAAAGGGAGGAAAGAGAGGAGATAGGGAACGAGAGAGGGAAAAGCGTTGAGAGGAAATGCAATCGGTCGGAGAGATTAAGCGAAGATAGAAAGAGAGGGATGGGTGGGAGAAGAGAGGAGACAGATATGAGAGGATACATGCAGGAGAGGAGATAGATGAAATTTATCCTCCTGCATAAATGCATCTCCTGCATCTCCTCACCCTATCATAAATTTACCTGATGAAATTTATGCTAGGGTGTTGCGGGAAACTGAAAAGGAACTGGCATTTCCACTTAGTATAATATTTTGTAGATCAGGTTCACATAATGAAATTCCAACCGATTGGAAAAGGGCAAATGTAGTTCCTATTTTCAAGAAAGGAGAAAGAGGGAAGGTTGAAAACTATAGGCCAATAAGTCTCACATCCCTAGTATGCAAGGTACTCGAATCAATTATCAAGGATAGAATAGTTAGTTATCTGGAAGGTAGCAGATTGATTAAAAATACTCAACATGGGTTTAGAAAAGGACGATCGTGTCTCACAAACCTCTTGGACTTTTTGAACTTCGCCACAGAACAATTTGATCAGGGAAATCAGGTTGATGTAGCATATCTTGACTTTAGTAAGGCCTTTGACAAGGTACCCCATAGACGGTTAATGATACAGCTTCAGTCCCATGGTATTGCAGGTAGCATCTTAAAATGGATAGAGTTGTGGCTTTCAGATAGACAGCAAAGAGTGATGCTAAATGGTACAAAGTCATCATGGCAAAATGTTCTTAGTGGAGTCCCCCAGGGGTCAGTACTAGGGCCATTACTGTTCATTATATTTGTAAATAACATTGAAAGTGGCCTAAGCAGTAAAGTTTTGAAATTTGCGGATGATTTGAAGGTCTTTAGAGCAATAACAGGTCAGGATGAGCATATCTCGCTGCAAAAAGACGAACTTGTGAAGTGGTCCGAAGAATGGCAAATGAAATTTAACTTTGATAAGTGCAAAATCATGCATGTAGGTAAGCAGCATATGAAAGCTCCATACTTGATGGGTGGCCAAGTGCTATCAGTGACTCAACAGGAGAAGGATTTAGGTGTTATTTTAAACACAAAATTGGGGGCATCAGAACAGACCAAGGAAGCCAGGAAGAAGGCACTGAGAATGCTCGGGGCAATAAATAGGAATGTATCATACAGAAGTGAGGAAGTGATCAGGAAGCTTTACTGTGCATACGTCAGGCCACATTTGGAATACTGCATCCAAGCTTGGTCTCCTAGCTATGAAAAAGATTGTTGGCTTTTGGAGAGAGTACAAAAGAGGGCTACAAAAATGGTTAATGGCATAAGCAACCTGACATGTGAGGAAAGATTGAAGAAATTGAATATGTTTTCACTTAGATATAGAAGGCTGAGAGTAGATCTCATCGAGGTCTTTAAATTTGTCAATGGCCTGGAGAGGGGATACCTTGGGGAAATGTTTGAATTTAACAGAAATGATGCAATTAGAGGTCATACATTCAAAATTAAATTTAACCACAGCAGAACAAGGTTAAGGCAAACTTTCTTCACCAACAGGGTAGTGGAACACTGGAACCAGCTGCCAGAAAACATCGTCAGTAGCAGCACATTGAACATCTTTAAAAACAGCATAGACAATCATTATAAGAATATAGGGCTTGCTTTTCAGTATTACAGGGAGGGATGATTAACAGTTTCGGTGTGCAACTGGTTCAGTGTACAGAGTGCAACCAAGAAGGGCCCTTGTGGCTCATTGTTGCACTAATCTTTTATGTCTTTATGTCTTTATGTCTTAGGACAGAAAACGGAAAATTGTGATATGTGGATAGAGGGGAATTTTTTTTATAATTTCCCTCCCAAAGTTAAGATTATTTGATACAGTTGGTACCAGGGAATGTCACATAAATGTATCTATTAATCCATCTACCTATCCATGTAATTATTCATCGATCGTCTGTCAGTGCTCAGTGTAACAGAGACAATCCTTGTCTCAGCCCGGTTGCAGGTTGCTCTTTTGGGCACATACCAGATCAGATTATAAGAAAGAAGATGAGCCAAACTGGAGGAAAGCCACACTAGCTAGGTGCTAAATTAAGGGATTCATTTATGTGGAGTGGCTATGCGATAAAAACCATTTACATGTAAGACAAAAGAGCGAGGCGACAACGCACAAAGCTAGTCGGAAGCGTAAAAACAAAGGAAGCGGCCAAGAGACAGTAAGTCGTGGAACAATGCCTCAAATGAATTAATCTGAGCTCCTGAATGCTCACGGATTTAATTTAATCTGCATATCAGACATGCAAATTAACCACGAAGTCGTTTTGATACACAAACCCGAGGCGATAAAGCGGCTGCCCTATTCAACGGACGACCACTGGACCCAAAAGTATATGTGAATGGCCTGGCACCACCGCTGCCGGCGGCGACCGATTTTACGGCCTTCGCTCTGGACCTCTGTCCCGTCTTCCAGCATCCCGACAACCGATCTATGCAAACCAGTCAGGCAGTCAGTGGAAACGGCTGAGCCACATTTATGCTGCCTGGTCAGTGAATGACTCAGCCACATCTCTCGGCAGCAGTATCGAAGTTCGTATCAAATATGCATATGTCATGCGATAGAACACTAAGGAACCCCTCGATCACACCGGGAAATCAGGAGATTGTGGCGCTGCAGTCAAAAGACTAAAGAGGGAGCAAGGAGATGGGAGGCCATAACTTCCCCAGGTGCATGTGTGCTTCTCATAAAATTATGTCTTGGATGCTTCATGAAATGTCAAGAATACCCACTCACGCACATGCCAACATTTTGGCATTGGATAGTGGATGCTATATCTTGTTCCCCACCAAGCGCCACACTGTTATCTTCAGGAAGTATTTGGCAGAATGACTGTAGGCTACTGACGAAAACTAGATATATATATATATATATATATATATATATATATATATATATATATATATATATATATATCATGGTCATGTTTTTCGCCAAGAGCGCAGTTATGGGATAAAGATGATGGCCAATGGAGCTATGTAGCTCATGAGATCCCCATTACAACTATATTGTTCGAGCTCAACGTTTCGCTAAATTGCGTAACATCTTCAGGAGCAAAAACAGTACAACAATGACGATACAAAAACACGAAGTTACACATCATCCATACAGTAACTGAAAACACTCGGATGCAAGACGAAGAACGATCAGTTTCATTTATCAATCCCTCCCGTGAGCTAAAATCTACTGTACGACTTTTAACGGAAAAGATGAGATTATGTATATATGTATATATATATATATATATATATATATATATATATATATATATATATATATATATATATTTATATATATGTGTTCATATATACCTATATACATATACATATACATATATATATATATATATATATATATATATATATATATATATATATATATACACTTTGCAACATACCCTGAAGATTTTCCTTGCTCGAAGGCTTGTGATTGCGCTAGCGAATATTCATTTTTAGTTCGAGAAGTCCCCAACCGAGCTCATTTGTTCTAAACATTTGCTTTGTGATCAGCCAAACCCCATCAAATCGACTTCAACTCAATACAAATACACCAAGCAGCTTAAATACAACAAGCGATGTTGCCATTTGCTTGCCTCGCCATTCATCCACCTATAGGCTTCAGGCTTACCACTGGGAAGACTGTTCAGTGCAGCAAGTTCAGACCGATGTCTATTTCACCGGTTGGGAGAATCTGAGTCACAATAGAAGGTGCAACAGATAACGTGACGAACAGGCAGAAAACGAAACAGTTCCCAACCGGGTGGCCACCCTCGAATTACTTCGTGCAATTGACTTCATTAGTACTCAAGCGACTTTGTTGGGCCATCAAGTGCAATGGTTTTGCCGGACGCTCCGTCAATAATCGGCGCCGGACCGCTATGTCTGAGGCTTCCATGTCAGTCTCGCGGCAACTTGGTGGTCACACGGACTTTTCTAGCACTACTCTCTTCCACTAGCCATCTCAACGTACTAAGAGCGCGACTGATGGCTTTGATCGATGGTAAGTTAGTTAGATATTCTGGCTTCAGGGCGCTTCGGCCAGACTTAATCTTTCGCGCCCATTTCATGGAGAGAAAGTATGCATAAATAAATATTATCTTGAAGTTGATCCTGAGAAAGCATGTAGAAGTTGAATTGATGCATATAAGAGTGGGATTGATAAATGTACATATACTCAAGTCATATCAAGAAAAACAACCTCCATTAAGCCATGGATTTCACCTGCAATATAATGCTCAATTAACCAAAAGCAAATGTTATTTAATGAAAACCTTACATATCAAACTGCTGAAAGCCAAAAAAATATAATAGGTATAAAAATGCACTGATTACAATAATCAGGAAGGCAAAAATACTTTATTATGAAGCAGAATTTGACAAACATCAAAATAATCCAAAAGAGACATGGAAAATGCTTAACCAGTTACTCAGGCAAGCTCCTTCAAAGCATGATATCCCTGAAAAAATGAACACAGATGGAGACATCACTCTAGAAAATGATGCAGCTATAGCTGAAGGATTTAATAAATACTTTACAGAAATTGCACCAAAATTGAGAGAACAAATTCCTGAAAGTAACATCGATGCTTTGGAATATTTGCACACCTACCCAGGTATATCAATGGTGCTATTAGAAGTAACAGAAAACAATTTAGATACAATAATTTCTTCTTTAAAAAATGTTGGGTCTGGTATTGATGGAATAAATTCTAGAATATTTAAACAGTCATATAAGTCAATATTACCACACTTAACCAATATCATTAACTTATGTCTGAGCAGTGGGATCTTCCCCAAGCCATTCAAAATTGATGTTGCAAAGCCCATCTACAAATAAGGTGACCCATCAACATTTAGCAACAACAGACCAATTAGTATTCTTCCATATATATGAAAAAAATATTAGAAAAGACAATCTACAACCAACTCTTGGAACATTTCACCCTACATAACCTACTTTCAGACAAGCAATTTGGTTTCAGAAAAGAGTGGTCGACATACATGCCTCTACTCTTAAATCACAGCCTGATCACTAAAGGATTTGAAAATAATGAATATTTTGTGGGAATTTACCTTTTGACTTCAGAAAGGCATTTGATACCGTTGACAAAGAAATATTGTGTGCGAAGATGGAAAAATATGGTGTAAAGGGTAATGCTATCAAAATAATACGGTCATATTTATCGGGAAGAACACAAGCTACTACAATGAATAACAGGACCTCTACTTTCAGAAAAATGTAAAATGTGTGTGCCACAAGGCTCAATTTTAGGCCCATTACTATTTATAATATATATAAATGATATTGTAATTTACATGTAGAATGTGAGACATTTCTATATGCTGATGACACTGCCATTTTGTTCAAAAGCACTGACTGTACAGAGCTTCATCACAAGATCGCAAATTCCTTGCCAAAAATTTCGCAATGGCGACATTAAAATCTTTTGTCATTAAATGAAAACAAAACTGTATACCAGATATGTAACAATCACAAAACAGACAATGATCTCCAGATCGGATTTAATGGAATTTCTATTTTACATCAGAATCCGGTAAAATACCTTGGTGTATACGTAGATGAAAATTTGAAATTTGCATCCCATATCAGCAGTGTCTCAAACATGATAAGTCGCAACATAGGAATGATATAAAAAATTAAATATCTTCTAGGGAAAAATCACCTAAAATTGTATAATGCATTAATTCTTCCATATATAAATTATTGCTGTTTTCTTTGGGGTGCAAAGAATGCTAATCAGATACACAAATGATTGCTACTTCAGAAAAGAATGATGCGTATTATTGAGGGTGTATTCCCCCCCCCCCCAGAGTGCAAACCCTATCTTTAAGAAATACAAAATTCTAAAGGTCCAAGATATAGCAAAACTTCAAATTATGCCTATTATGCAAAAAGTAATTCATCATCAGCTACCTCATTCCATCAGATTCCTTTTCACAGAGTTGTTTGACTCCCCATATTCCACAAGATTACAAAACCACTTCCAGCATAAGTATTCAAACAAAAATTATCGTCTCTTCACCATCGAATGTTCTGGACCCAATCTTTGGAACTCCATCACAGCAAAGCATTTTCTGCATTCAGAGATACCAAATTCTAAGACTGTTCTAAAAAATCACATTAAGACATACTTCTTGAGCAGATATTAAAATACTTAGCAGCTAATTGTTGCTGTGTGTGTATGTTTGTACAGGGATGCTGGCATGCGAGTATATGTGTGTGTGTGTGTGTGTGTGTGTGTGTGTGTGTGTGTGTGTGTGTGTGTGTTTGTACTTAACCATATATAAAGTTGAAAACACCCAACCACTGGTTCCTCCCACATTCCACCCAACAACAAGCTCATGCTTAGCTGGGTGGAGTTGTGGGAGGATCCAAAGTAAAAAAACCAAAAACAAATCAGGAGTGCTCACCACCATCCGGCCACATACCCGCTGCTAACATTATAGTTTAGACCCTAACTTCTTGTTTAAAAAAAAAGTTAGCGCAGATAATGGTTGCCGATTGGTGTGACTATGACAATAGCCGATACTGAACTATCGGCTTCCACAGCAAGTTAAATTAAAGTTAACCACAGCAGAACAAGGTTAAGGCAGACTTTCTCCACCAACAGGGTAGTAGAACACTGGAACCAGCTGCCAGAAAACATTGTCAGTAGCAGCACATTGAACATCTTTAAAAACAGCATAGACAATCATTATAGAATAGAGGGCTTGCTTTTCAGTATTACAGGGAGGGCTGATTGACAGATTTGGTGGGGGACTGGTTCAGTGTACAGAGTGCAACCAAGAAGGGCCCTTGTGGCTCATAGTTGCTCTAATCTTTTATGTCTTTATGTCTTTATGAACTAAGTCGAGTGCGTTCCGGAGGAAGCTGGTAAGCATTGCAATCAGTATTTTGCACCGATTACATCACGGACGGGATCGCATTACGATAAATACATTACACCGGTTACGTCGCTGACGGGGTCGCTGCCTGCTAAAGCTGACGTCTGCGTGCAGCATCCGCTGTAAGCAGGTAGCCAAATGTGCCCTTCTCGCTGGATCTGAGTTTCCTGAAGCCACGCCACCCATCGCCCCGCACCCAGTTCCCGATGATGTGTTAATCCAGTGGGTCAAGTTAAGCATCACTTCGAGGACATTTTGTTTTCTTCGCAGAATTAAGCGTTACAGACTATATCCTTTTCATTAAAAAAAAAACATACTGGCGCACGCCACGTCCTCGTGCCAAATGGCTATGAAGGCAACCTCACTGAAAAGAGACAGCTGACACCATTCCGCGTCCAGTTTGATCGCGCGCGGGATGGTTTGTCGCATTAGAGGAGGCAGCTGACACCATTCCGCGTCCAGTTTGACAGTGGCGTGGCACAGAGAGGCCTCGCCGTGCAAAGTGGTGCGCTTTTATCACTCATTTCCGACAGCACCGGTCGCCGCGGACGGCGCTCGTGCGGAGCGGGTGCCAACCGCAGCTGCCATGGCAGCCAATAGGCCAGGCCGGCTGTCTCGTCCATCTCTCCACGCGGCACTTTACGCTGCCGAAATGACCGTGCTCGCGGTCTGCACCACAGTCTTCTGCGGCCAGAGCGACGAACAGCCCGGGCCCGCCAGCACCCGGTAGTCGCGACCGCCGCAGCTCGATGCCGCGGCATTATGCAAATGAGCGCCATCATTGTCAATGCTTCTGAAATATGCTTATTAAATCGCTTCATGGACGCGCGAGAATAGCTACCTGTAGAACGGCGGCCGGCCAGGGTCTCGACCCCGTCCACACAGCGGTCATGTCGGGTCACCAGTTGTCTGCCCGTTCACAGCACAGGGCTGTGCACTCGGCTTAACATGACACATGTTGTCGTAAATAAATACATCCAGGTTGTATGTTGATGGTTGGGCAGGCGCCAAATGCCTGATCCGAGTGTGTTCTCGAGCTTCCAGGCTGCATTTGTTTTCTGACAAATGGCAATTGGTTCGGTTGCACAGCAAAAACAACGGTCTGGTCGTGATTATCGTCAAACGGCAACGTAAAAGCTTACTCGCCGATCTGGTTCGGTGTAAAACGCCACTCACCCATCCAGAAAGAAGACGGATGGGCCGGTTATTAGCCAAGAGATGTTTAGATGAGGGAATGGCATCCTCGTTTGAAATGCATCTCAACGTCAAGGAAGGCAAAAAATGTTGATGCTTGAAATGAAACTGAAGCTGAAAACGACAGCGTGCGGACGAAATTGAAAGAGCTGGAAAACAAATGAATCAGAAACGAACGGCTATCCACAGTCCTCTATGAAATATGAATTAAGCTTGAGTTTTATCGGTACACCGTATCCAAACATGCCGGGAGGCAGCATTTTCGAAACATATCTTGAAAACTTTCATTAAATGATCTGGAAATTGAATGGGAAGTAAGCTTAAACGAGCACTGGAAATCCGTACCTGTGCTGCCAGTTTCTTTTTTGCTACTGAACAAACCATTATTCATCGAGCGTGAGCTCCAATGAGGTTTAGTCTCAAATTTCACCTGTTATTGCTAAGGCGTGAAGGAAATTTAGTGTTACATTTCGAACTATTTTCTTCGTGTCTTCAGGAACTATTTTCCACCATAGACAGCGGGTCGCCGGCGTCGCTGCCAGCGGCCCACGGCCCGTCCCCGACCGCCCGCCATTTATAAAATGGCGTGCGCGGACCATTCCCCGAATGTTAATGAGCACCAAAGCCAAAGTTGTGTGACAATTTTTCATATTTAAAACGATAGGCGATGTGCCTGGCTAAGTTTTGCCACCATTGGAGTTGAGACCGACAGGCTTTCTCGATTTTGTTTTAGAATAGTACGCTTATGGGCGCTGAATGGAAAGAATGCATCGACGACCATGAATTTCTCCTACACCATTTTGGCGTGGCAGAGTCGATGTTGCTTGTTATTGTTGAAGGGTGGAGCTTTCCTTTTTGTCGTGCCACCGCTCGGCGACCCTACGGATCCTGTGGACAGCAACCTTCGGCGCTCCACGTGCAGTGAGCCATTCCAAAACCTCAAGTATGCCGGACAGCTTCATGTCAACAGGTGAAAATGGCAAAATTAGCCATCCATAAAAGTAGTCGAGTATGGCATTAGAAGGCAGCTGATTTTATGCCGTTTTATTTGAAACTGTTTAAAATCAAGTTGCAATGTAGAACATCTGATATGCCACATGAAGTAATACAATGAGATAATTCGAGACACAAATTGCGCAATGTATCAGGCAATGCAATTGACGTCTGAAGGCAAGTTAACTTTCATAAATGCACTTCACAACATATTTTATGGAGACAGAGTCTCATAAAGTGTAACTATATTCATCGCGCAGACACTATTGAGCATCTGGGCATGCATGTCGCGGGCGCACATTCCAGAGCTATTAAATAGCTTCAGGAGCCTACCTGATTTCTTTCTTTACTGGATATTCCCAGATGTCCGCATTAGCATAATAGCATGTGACGCCCAAAGTCCCATGCTGAGCAACAGATTCTGTGAATTTACGAGCATACTGGGGTGCAGTCCTCCAGGCCGCGTCAACTACCAACAATTCCAGAATTAAGAATCATCCGACACTAACTAGCATAAATGCATGCTATCCCATGCCCCCTCCCCCCCCCGTGGTCCTATCGTGGAAACGGCAGCAAACTGGTGCCGTAATTTCAGAATTTTCATGAATATCATTCATATGCATCGGATCACAAGAAAACAACAAATAACTATGCAAATTTGGGTTTCATGTGTCGATTATGCATATCAGAGCTGGTGAATCTTGCACCTGGTGGTGGGCTGGCAACTGGTCAAGCCGCATCTGCAGGCTACCAGCGCCAGCTATGGATGACAGTTGTGGACAGTGTCGATAGAGGGCTGGCCAGTCATCTGCAGGCTGCCAGTACCGGCTACACATGACAGTTGTGGACAGTGTCGATAGGGGGCTGGCCAATCGTCATCTGCAGGCTGCCAGTGCCAGCTACACATGACAGTTGTGAACAGTGTCGATAGAGGGCTGGATCACAGATCTGCATTGACGAACAATGATCATTTGCTATTCGAATGGCGAAATGAGAAATGGTTATTCCTGTTAGGGAAGTTAATTTACATCTCTTACCACACAGGGGTACGTTAGTGCCGGTCTGTCTGCATCTAACATGTACTTCTCTTTCCATGCCGGGGTACGCTAGTGTCGTTCTGCCTACACCTCACATTTACATATATTTCCACAGTAGGGTGCAGTGGTGCCGGTCCGCCTGCACCTGGGATTTACTTCTGTTACCGCACCAGGGTGCGCTGGTATCGCTCTGCATGCATCTGTCACTTATACCTCATACCACACCAGGGTGCGCTAGTGTCGATCTGCCTGCACCTGGTGCTTGGCAATGCCCCTGTGCTCCTATTCAGGTTAGTCCATTCATTATGGGTGGTATGCATCGCTGCAGTTAATTTAATTAATGGGTAATTAGCTGCATAAAAGCAAGCATCACATGACGCAAACTCAAGGTTGTACGATCGGGAGAGCCACTAGGCCTACCGAACGCCTTACTAAAACAGCAAAAGCTTATTTGCAGTGCAAACGTACAAACATGGCGAGACTGAATCGTGAAAGCTACTGCACGTGCAGCATAGCTATATAATAGGTAGCTTGCATTTGCACGATAACCATGCGGTAGGTAGCCTATATGTGGTAGCATTGCTGGTGCGTTCCACTACAGATCTATCGATGCACTTCATCCCATAATTATTTATTGAGACCAACATTTGCTCACAGGGTAGTCTTTGGCTCTGACTACGGCTGTGCAAATTTCAGCCACATTCGGCAGGCTGTCTTTGAGGTATAGCCTCCGGTAATATCTTAAGGTCAAATAACATGGGTTGGTTTGATACTTGAAATCTCATAAAAAACAGCGGAAAGGGTGGCAAATAATATATATTCAGAAGAAAACGATATGAACTGAAACATTCCAGAAATATAATATCAGTATTTCCTACATTTAACCACGTGAATCATAACCTCGTGACCTTGTGACCTCCCGTGACCCCTAGCCAACCGAAATTTAGAAATTTGACGGCGGGTGACATACAAGCATATGATTAGACACGGATTTTCTAAGAAAACCATTTTTACCTTTTTTAAGGTAGTTTTTGCTAGTTTCCTATAAAACCATTCAGAACTTTAATGTCACTACTTACCGATAGGTAAGTAGTGAGATGGGTTCATTGATGCTTAGCGACATGGGTTCATTGATGCTTCATGGGCGCTGTATGACCAACGCAGTCGATGCGCCCGAAAGCCCAAATAACCAACCAGCGACGCAATTGTACTTCGAGACAACTGATGTGTATTTAATAACATTAAACATGGAACTAACGTAACCCGACTCAATTGAATCACGTTCTGTTACCCACATATTGCCCTTGGTGCGGTAGGCAGGTACCTATAGCAAACATGAGGAGCACTTTTGTCAGCGATCAGGTGTTGGGCGTGTTTATCATTTTGTGCTGAAGAAGAAACATTGCGTCTCTGTGGACCGCTGATGACTTGGTGTTAAAGGCAAATAAAAGCCAGGGTGTTTGTCTCTCGTATGTTTCCCCATCCGCACTTCGTATATATAACCGTACCTCCATCCGTGCTCAATACTCTGCCACCTGGTGGGGGTTCCGAAGGAGATAAAGGCACCGGTGTTGTGCCGGCGGACAACAGAGGGGTCGACATTGGGAAGCAAACTTACCATCCTCAATCTAGCATCTAAGGAAGAAGCAAAATTAAGAATACCAAGCTATTAATTGTTCAGTTTTCAACAATCGCTAAAATTATGAGCCATGCATGTCATAATCCCACCAAATTACTACCACATTCAGATATGCAATCTGTCTGCCTGATACGTCTGCCTTAATATTTCGTTGAATCGCGTTCGTCTTCAGCCTACATCTTTGACTCGAAGATATATTTCGTTGCGATTGTACGCTGCCTAGCTTTATCAATGCATCAGATAACCATCAATGGTTGCCATCCACCGTAATGAACTCGATAAACACCAGGTATCGATATTAATGCCAACTGACACTACATGCTGAATTCTACAGCACCGCATAATAATCATTAAACATGGATGGCTGAAAGGGAGGTAACATATCAATACCTACAATAATCGATAATCGGTTGGCGACGCATTACAAATATGCATGTAGGTTTTGGTGCGGTTGTCTGTGCATGAAATGGAATTATTTAGTTACGATATAAGTTTATTTATACTTCTCAAGCATAACCCTGCCAAACTACGTTCAACTTTGTGGAAATACCTTTCCTGTACTTCATCTATTGACTTAATGCACTGGTTGACGTACATGCATATTAAGATGGAAACGTGGGATATCCATTGACCTCTATGTTTAACTAGACAGACGTCTCGCCACTCGCCGCACACTCCGTGTCCTATTCCGTCCGGTGCCGCCTGGAGCATGGATATATTGGCAAATTGATCGAGAGTGCCGCCCACTCCCATGCATTTTGGCCCTGAAATGAAATGTTGCAAAATGAAAAGCTGCGGATAGATTTTGATTAAAAAAAGTAGTACAAAAAGATACTGAGTTCATGATGAGCAGATATAAACAGCGAAACATCTAGTAGAATATTGTAATTGTGCTTTTGAAGTTTAACTTTTATCATCGTTTTGCCAACTTTGTGCGGTATTCGGCATGTGTACCTCATGGAATCAAGACCCTGACATACATGCAGTCTTGCTTTTGAAAGCTGCATGTCATGGATATGATGAACTATTATTTAATGCCATTTATGGTCTGCTGTCTTCAGCAATTGGCATCTTATAAATCATGGAAATATTTAAGGATTGATCATGAAGCTGTACAGTGCATGCGACAAAATTGTTGGCTGTATTGTTCAAATGGGTCGCACGAGCTTCATGATGATTATTCTCATAATGCTTTTGTTTCAAAGTTTACATGGATTAAAAATATGCACAGTGATCTGAAGACCCTTTGAAATGATGCTATGTATCCCAACGGCCAATCAAAAAAGCTCGCTAGTCCTGACCAGACTTGCTGACCAAGCTTTCTGACCTTCTTAGCAGGCTTTTGGTCGTTGCATTTGTCACCTCCAGTATACACTCTCTGCCCACATACGAAGAATGCCTGTGAGCAGTGATATGACGGATAGTTCGGCTCGAATTTCTAACGGTGGGAATTTGCTAACATCTAATTGGGTAACGAACCTCCCTGCTAGTTTAATTTGTTTAAGGCAAGAGAGAGACAGATAGATGGAGAGAGAGAGGGAGAGAGAGAGAGGGGGAGGGAGGGAGAGAGAGCAAATGCTTCATGAATTTGATTCAAGTCAGAGCATCACATACACCTACAGCCATTCGGTTAAGTGAAGAATATCGTTTCGAGTTTTACACATTAAGGAGCGGATGATAATAGTTGGAACATTAAGTTATTTCTTCTTAATTGGACAGACATGCTACATTGCAAGTGCGCTTGGGGGAATCTGCGATGAGCAGGAACAATAAGCAATTGTGAAGAGTCGATGGACGCAGCATAGTAGGACGGTGAGGTAATGGAGTCAATCGCTTCTCGGTTCGCAGTTCTCTGATGGCGATGAAACCATGAGCCGAAAATGTTGGACAGCGGACACCGGAGCTCCATTCCTCGCCACGGGAAGTATTCATTTCTGTTGATATTTTGTGATAATGTTGGGTTGCCCTGGGGTTGAGTTGTTGGGTTGGGTTGTGCACTGCACCGCCTTGTGATGAAATAGTTATCGTTGTGCAACAATGGCACACTACTGATCCCTGTCCTCGCAACGTGGACTGTGCAAATTGTCACATGAGAAAGTCGATCATTAATTATAGTTAAGAATACTAGTACAGTGCCGTTCGTCAGCTTATTCCGAATCTGGTCTTCGCAACAGGATATGGGGTCTGAAAAAGTCATGAGTGATGCGAAAGCGGGTGTTATTTGAAGGAACTGTTGAAAGCAAGCTGTTAATAGCATCTCTAAGGATAGCCTGTGATCTTGGCGCGTATTAAAACAAGTAACATTGGGCTGTCCTTTGGCTATCAATGCACAGAACAGGTAAGACCTGCTTCCCGCAAGTCATCCATGCACAGAATAAGTAACGCCGGCTGTCCGCTAATTAGCCATGCACAGAACAAGTATACATAGAATAAGTAACACCGGCAACCCGCTGGCTAACAATGGAGACTTCACAGCATTATGTATATTTCGTGTGCATTTTGCTGTTTACGGGGTGCACCAAAGTTCAATTAAGGATGAAGTTATATAATAAACGAGATGTGACTTGAAGAAGCCGTGTAGCTTCATCACGTACACGTCACACTAAATCTCGTCGTGCATGAAAATTAGCCTGTTTACCGCTGAATAGATTTACCATGGACGTAAAAGTGGACGAATTACTGCTTGCTCACACTAGAACCATCCGTTCCGCGTGGACAGCTCCCCATCGATTTGCATGCGCTACATGGGAAAGCTTTCAAATGTGACGAGAACGAAGCCACACCGAGGGTCAGGACACTCCATGGCGAAGTAAGACCACCACCAACAGATGCCGGCGACGGACTTGTCAGCTGTTGACGTCACAGAACGACCCGTCGTGAAATTGGCACAGCATGCGGCTACGTTTTGCTCCATGCCTGAATATGCTGACCGAGGTCAAGCAAGATGCAGCCAAGTCGCGACCGCCTTAGTCGCTTTGGTGGCATATCGTCGGGATATTGCGAGTTTCACAAGTTTCACTGACGAGAGTTGATCAGATAGATGACCTACTATTATGCATGTCGCGCTCTTTGATGCTGTGCTGTCTCGATGCTAGTGCTGGGGAATAACTTCCGACACAAACAACTCACATAATTACGTTTGGTAACGCACACTCCAGACACAGCCGGAACTTGTATTGTTAATGTTTAGCAATGCTGCTCGAATAACTGGGGTACTTGTCATTGACACGTAATATTGGCAAAGCTCGACGGGATCGTTCTCGTGACAGAGGTTATCAGTTACGTTAGAGCGAAGACCCGCCTGCTCGTCTCGGACGGCTGGATGGCTGCAGCTGTTGAACAAGTAAAGCGTTCTAGAACAACTGAAGACGGTCCAAAATGCGTCTGAAATGTCCGATAAGAAGTTGGCGCATCGGTACCACCAGATGGCAGGCCACATGGAGTTCGTTCGTTTCCAACGGGAAGACCGCGTGTTTGAGAACTGGTGTCGGTTTTGTACTTAAGCTTAGCCATTCTAACAATTGCGTGGCTGATGCCGATGCCGAGGGGCGGGGATGGCCGAGTGGTTAAGGTGTCGGGCTATGGGTGCCAAAGGTCCCGGGTTCGACACAAGCGCCACTCAGGACATTTCCCAATCCCGCGGCCCACCGGCGAAACAGTGTGGGCGCCATTAGCCGTGAATGTGCATAAAATGTGTCGTGAACCACCCAATAAACAAACAAACGATGCCGATGCCGAGAGCGTGCCTGTTGTGCCGTCTGAACATACTCGGAAGAGTGTCGCCTCGAAATATGATGTGTGTCCGAGTGGTCAAATGGCTCAACCCGCCGCCAGGAGCGAGCCATGTCTCAGGCGGCAGTTCAGATCCGAGAATGTTTTCGTAAGACAAAAGTTACCACAAGGATACCGACAAGCATTGTTTTCCTGATAATATGCCTGGGCCGACGCCACTGAGGGAAAGGGAGGCAGCTGCCCCATGCTGTGAAACATAATTCGGAAAACAGCTTTCACCCCTAGCCCCATACTTCACATCTCGATCACATTTCGAAAATGGTCCGATTTTCAATATGAAATATAGCTGTTTCTCTCTCCTTTAATACTTTGAGGGCCGGATCGTCGGTTCCCCTTTGCCATCAAATTACGAATAACCATGACACTGTATAAACAACTAATGCAGGCCGCCTAAACATGCATCTGGATTCAGGATGCCACAACTTAATTGGAACAGACGTCGGCATAGCATTTGGTAAGAGGTAAGCAAATATCTAAGGAATCTTTGATTTAGACTATCGTAAGGACCAGTACGCATTCGTAAGGTCAGGTTCGTATGGTCGCGTACGTTTATAATGTCCCTTACACCTTCCCAAGGATCAACATACGTTCGTAAGGGCCCGTAGACATTCGTAAAATGTATAGACATTAATAATGGCCCGCAAAAGTTCGTATGATGACGTAGATGTTGGAAAGGGTCCACAGTCGTGTATATGTGGCCGTAGACGTTAGTAAACACACACGGTTACAAGCGCACACTCGGGAGTTGAGATCAGACGTCCAGACGCTCAGAGATCAGACACGCTCTTCTCAGAGGACGATCGACGCCTGCAGTCAGCAGACCAGAGGAGCAGCAGGAAGGTGCAGGGTCTGAGCAGAAGAAAAACCCGTAGCAACAGAGCAAGTGAAGACAAGAAGAGCTCCAGGGACCCAAGAGGGCACTCCTGCGTCTCTTGAAGGAAAACCTCCCACACCAAATCCACGATTTCTCTCTGTTTCCCAAATAACCTTCACCCCTCGGAGGAAACCTAATGGTGTCGAGACCACTGTCTTGGGACATTGCTGTCGAGGCAGGGACCAGAGAGCGAAAGCTCGGTCCAGGGTACAACGAATCCGGGTAGTTCTTTAGTCAGGAGGGACACTTGCGGGGGGCGGGACAGAATCCTTACACACCATGGCGTCCGCCGCCACCAAACAAGGCACCTCCAACCTAGTAGATGCGTACACAGGGCACAACGTCACACAGGAGTCTCCTTTCACTCTCGAGAGAACACTCCGACACAGTTTTAATTCAACACACTTCAAGGTCCACATGCACACCACCCACATTGCAATCCAAACACAGAGCAGCGAGGATGCAAACTCCACCGAACACAACCACCTTCAACAATCAGCGCTTAATTATACCGTACTTTGAACACCAGCCGGGGCTACATTTGCGCCCCAGAGCTGGATAGCTTATCACTTGACAACATCGCCGTGCTGTCCGACGCCTCAGCCCTCCTGGACGCCACAGTTACAATCAGTGAGATTAAACAGGAGGAAAGTTCAGCTCACAAAGTTCCAGTGCTGACTCTTGACCAACAACACGTGACATTACATGCCCACATATACAAGGTCTACGATGCACGCCTCCACGTTCCTTTTGTTGTTGTTGACTGAATTATAGCGGCCTGCCGCCGATAGGTGATATCGGCTGCTTACGTCGGTTTAGGCCCGTTGGAGATAGTGGTCGGGATGGTGCCTGGTAGTAGTTCGGGGTTGGGGTCATCGCCTTTCGTTTGAACATTTCAAGAAACATGTCATACACTGTTGTCATGACATACACTGTTTGTTTTTTTCTTTCTTTTTTCTTTATCTTGCTTTGTTGAGTGGTTCCTGGGGCGTCTGAGCTAATGCATTCGTCTTCTGAGTCAGTTATTGGTCCATAGTGGAGGGGATGTTTTTTTCGTCGTGCGGGTGGTGCTTGGGGTTCTTGGGGTGATTCCGGGGAAATGCTAGGGGTGGTGGTTTGGGTACTTCGCGGTGTAGTATGGGAAAAGGTGCCAGTGGTATGGGAAGAGGTGCCAGTGGTATGGGAAGAGGTGCCTGGTGCCTGTAGTTTGGGAAGAGGCACCTGTGGTATGGGAAGAGGTGCCTGTGCTTGTGTCGTCAATTTTGTTGTGGGTTTTGGCCGTATGACTATTGTCGGGTCTGTCTGGGTTTACTGAGGGTAGCTGTATACTGGGTGTGTGTTTGCGTGGCCTTTGTGACCCGGCACGCCAAAAAAATAAATATCCCACCTAGTAAGCACCCGTAGAAGTTCGTGATAACCCGTGGGTGTTGGAGGGACCTGCAGCCGATCCGAATGGTCCGCAAACGCCCGTAAGTTTCACAAAGGCCCTTTAGTGTTTGCATGGGCTCGTAGACATGTTTGGGGGTCCAACACCCACAACATGTGCTGCTGAGCTTTCTCTCTTCGCTATGGCGATCTCAAAGAGGATTACGTGCCGGCCCCTGGCACGACCCTTGCCGCGCCAGGGCCACGTGAGAGCCCAAGGAGGGGGCGACTACCCGCACCGCCTCCTCTTTGGCTAAATCTACCTTGCTTGTAACCCTGCTACTACCCTGCTTGTAAGGAGGGTATTTTTATGTTCATTATGCTAGTGCGATGCAATTACAGCATTACCATGTAGCCATGAAAATTATGCAATTGTATAGCTTGTGCTGGGCGAGGAGCAGCTTTTCTTAGGTCGTTGTCCCCAAGGTCAATGTCAATGTCAATAGAGGCCAAACTCGTGAAATTTTGCACTTCAGAAACTACCGTACCGATTTCAATTATTCAAACGCCCTATGTCGTGCGATTTGAGCTTTTCTAGCGGTGCTTGCAACCATGTTCACATCAAAGGGTTATATTAATATTAAAAGAGATGCCAACACAAACGACAATAACATCTGCGGGTTCACTTCTTCACCTGCTGTAGGTACTACCCTCGTTCTTGGACCCGACCCCCTAGCCCCCAGACCACCACCGCCCTGGCGCGGCCCCTGACGCGGTCCTCAATCCCCACGTCCGGAGCGTCGCTTTCGGTCGAGCGATTCGATTCTGGTTATCGCGGCGATCAGGCCCGTGCAATCGTCGGTTGGGGTCGGACGGCGCCCGGCGACGTCTGGTATTTCAGGACATTATGTAAAACTAATGTAGCGTTGCCGGCCCATTTACAGGGTGCCAGTCGGAGTGGGCCGAAAAACGGCCGCTTCTCTGCAGGTGGCACGCGCGCCGCCGCCGCCCCGCTTCTCCCACAGGCGGCATTGTCCGAACCGGCGGCGTGCCGTATACAGCGGTGACCTCAAACCAAAGGGTTGTCGTCTTGGCGAAGGCGCGTTCACTCAGCGGAAGCATCGGGCCGCATGCGACGGCTACAAGGTGGCGTGCTGTTTTGATTTGCGGAGTGGTAATATTCAGTATGCTAGCACTGCGTGGACGCAGGACGTCTGAGAAGTGCTGATGGCTAAGGTGATGACCAAAGCTACTTCGTGAGTTGATTTGTATGCTTTACCGAAATGTTTATGGTGAAATTTCGCAAACGTGACGAGGTAGGCATCCACCCAACCCCCCCATTTCGAACACCCGAGGGTCGCACTTAGTTACATGTTTGGCACCATAGCACATACTTTTTGCACAGCTTAATGTTTGTGCAATATTAACACGCTTAAACTTTTCACTGGGAGCACAGGAAAGGATTTGCAAGTTCGCATCCTCTATGTCAACACCTTATTCGGTGTCCACTCTGTCTTGCACACAAAACGCAGTGCTGCATTTGCTCGCATGAGTCCATTGCTATTGATCCTATGATCTGGATCATTGCAGCTTAGGTATGCCAGCTTTCAACTTTTCCAGGTCTGCATTCGCGCATGCAAGTCGGCGGGAATGAAATTCCGCAGAACAGCGCAACAATGATTAGGCCAACAAAAGAGATACCAATATAGCAGGAAGTGGAGCAGACAATAGAGTAGCCACTGAAGAAACCGAAGTGCTGGTAACACAGTACGCGAAGTGAGCTTTCTTCGCTGCCAGCGATCTCAGGTCAATCCGACCATGAAGAAAACACCTAATCGTATTCATCCGAAGATGTGGACACAAACGGCAGCGATCCGTTGTGACCAGAGGAAAGCGGCACGACGTCGCACGACGGGTGCCGTATTCCGAACGCGAAAATGGTTGTGTAGGATTACGAACACCAGGTGTCTAGCTTCCCGAACACTTTGATGAATGGAATATATCTCCTATAGAAATGTTTTATTTCATGATTGCATGCTTTATTTCCATTTTCGAGTTCCCCATGCAACGACGCAGCCCACGCCGACGTGGCCTACGTTTTCGGGTATTGAAAAGAAATGTCGCACGTGCGCCGCAACTGTCAGTAAATCTGGAATTTTCCACCAAATTCGGATTTGGAAATGCTGCATGTAATCCTGATTTCTTCGCGAATAGTCATAGTCAGCTCCGTGTAGTCTGGATTCGATTCATTGTGGAAATCCAATCCCAATTCAAACCTGCTATGGAAATACGGCTATAGTTTCTACCTATGGGGTTAACGGCCTCGGGTCATCGATATTCGCGTTTTCAGGTGTTCTAAAAGTCGTCGATCCACTCGTGATCTGCTTATCGCTGAGTGAAGTCATTAACCTCGATTAACCTTAGGAAACATTTCTCGAAGGAACATTCACTTTATAGCATTCTAGGTCTTGAATTGGCGCTCAGTGCAATTTTGTATCTTTTCGAACTCAAAGCAAGAACCCTGCGAACTTTTAAGAGCCAATGCAAATCACACTTGACACGATCTCCTATAATTAAAATGTATCTTTTAATTATACGCTGCACTGAAGCATCGACTCGTAATAATACTTCACTCTACGTTACCTACGATCCAGTTTTTTTTTGCTACAATGGCGAGTTGCTCTTTAACATGTAAGTACAACATCAGCATTTGACATCAAGGCTTCAAAATGCAAACTAATCGTAAAACGCATGCAACTCGGGCTAGTTGCGACTATGATTGGACTACTTAAGTCAATCATTCAGAATTTATTATTTTCATGTTGTTAGTTCGTATTGCCTGACGGAACTTTGTATCCTTGCCCTTAGTTCTTTGGCAAAAAGAAAGAGATATCGACAAAAACAAGGTAACCCCCTGTTCGGTGCGGCACAGCTTGTGGAAGTAGGACAGCCTAGCACCTGCGATGTCTTAGACAATTCCCGTAGCCAATGAATAAAACCTGCTGCTTAATACCTATTAATACTAGTATTACTAGTACTACTTAGTCAGGATAATGTACAAGATTATCTGGATAAGTTGAGATTCGTGCGAATTTTGACAATAATTATGCAATTTCATAATTGCCTGTCGCTGCATCCTCAGCGAGTACTTGTCAACGTCGTTAGCGGTACGATTCCTGTCAATGAGGAACTCATCGTAGCATACCGGAGTCCCCCTCTCAAAAGGAAACTCATGGCTATCTCACTGAAGCCGATAGCTGGAACAGCTGGACTTCTGAGAACTAAGCTAACTAACTAACCTCCCGAACAGAGTGAAATTTGCCTTCAAATTCCTGAGATTTGAGAACACATTGTATCATGACTGCAAACGAAGAGCACAATCTTGGCCTTCCGATTTAGAAGCCATATTTGTGATACTTCTACGCTGTGGCGGATGTTTAACGAAACCTTATTAATATTAAAGCAACGGAAAAGGGCAAGGCATCCGAGAGTAGTTGTAGTTGTCTTCCACAGCCATACAGCAAACCACTGGCATTCAACTATTTGAAAAAGCAACAGTAACTAAAACACGGATCAAGGAGCGACTTCGCTTGGAGATGGTGACCAAGAGCACTCAATATGGCTTTTTGTATTGCCAAGTGCTATTGCTCAGGCCTCCATCAGAAAAGGGTGAGAGTAATTTAAGAAGAATACAATACGGCTTCCGGATGACAAATATATCCGGGCGTGTTCATTCCAACACTGGTTCCGAATATAAGCACTGCCGTGTGTCTCATGGCATCCCTGATGATAGGCGAGCAGCTGCGCTGATTTTCGCCGAGTAGCGTAACGCGGATGTTATATTCTGGAGCCATGGCAGCCATAATGCCGTGTGCAGGAATGACTAGGTAGCGATGGCATTTCAGTGACACTAATTACAATCCCCGTTGGTAATCGGATCGAGCGAATAAAGCTGCTTAATTTTTGCAATTACTAATTCAAGTTTCTGATTTTGGAACATCGCTAATGTGGCATCAAAGCTTTGACAGGGCTGGCCGACTTCTGGCGGGGCCGTAAAGTTCCCTGACTGTAATACGATTTGGGGAATTTCTGGGAGTGGATGAACACTCCTGAAAATACGTATTTGTTCCACCAGGTAGATACATCAGGACGCTGCAAATTAATGAACAAAAGTGCTTCCGGGAAAACGATGCCTCTCACTGATCTGTCAGCATACGAATAAAGCTGCAATGCGGTCGTACGCTCAGCTGATATCAAGCCTGCATCTAGCTACCATTCCTCGCCTACCCAACCCAGCATTTCTAGACCACTCCTTTGTTGCCGCTTCAAGGAAGGCTGAAATCCGCTTCGCTGCATTTATTCTGGTGATAACAGGCCGTCGGTATTCATTTCCATTTCCTAATTGGCGAGGATAGAACACCAAACATTTGTCTTCTTATCTTCGACAACAAAGCTCGCTATCCAACCAACACAAGAGTGAAGAGGCACGTCTCACAGCGTTCGCACACGTATCTAAGTGATGCTATATCGATTGCACTGGTAGAACGGTAGATCCGTGGTGGGGGAGCAACCGTGAAGCAGCGTCCATCCACACAATAGCCGATGCTGAAGGAAAATTTGCACCACCTGCGGATTCTTCGGAATCTAAAAACGTGCCTGAGTGAATAATTACTTCGGGCAGCCAGCAAATGAGTTGCGATACAAACCACACCAGCTTTTGATATGGATGTTTTCGCGTCGAGGGGAGCTCATCTTTTTACCCACCAAAAATCGCTCATATCTCGATATGTTGAAACGTGGATGGTCCTCATCGAAATAGAGCAATGTATTAATGCAAACTGGAAAGTTTTCCGGTACATAATCGTATAATTAGCCTATGATTTAGGGATGTTCTTCTCATAACATATATGTTGTTGTGGGCCTTTTTGCATTAAAAAGGCTACGAAGGACAAGTTTTGGAGACTACTTGCTTGCTCTTCGTGAAATGTATAAAAACTTTGAAAACCTAATGAAAGTGAACAAAAATCCCGAAAAGCTTGAATCTCTTTTTTCCAAACAAAACAAACACGGTGTAACGACATGGATGTTACTAAAAAGAAGATCCATAGCACAACCAAACTGACGATGGTCTATTTCAATTCGTGCCAAGTTAGTACCCGCAAATGCAGCTGAATGACTTTGAAAGCACCAGATTCAGTTATTATGGGATGGCGGGAGGAAAATACATAGACCATGGCGACTAAAATTTAATCATGTTCCCCAGATTCTTAAGAAAATCAACGTGCGTATTCAGAATAGCTCAGTTCTAAAAAGTACAACGCAAAAATATATCTTCATAAAATGTGCTCAGTTTTACAGGCACCTTATCTTGCTCGATACGCCAATTTTCCGAAGCTTTGCCCTCAAATGGAATGTTCTCGGAATCTCAGAACCGTTCTTGAAGGCAAATTTTGTGCTAAGCAAACCTGACGAATGTTGGCTGTTCAACTTCGAAGTGTGTTTCGAAATCGGATAATTTCGTAATTGTCACTCCTTCCCTCGCGGCCGGTCCTCCTGGATCCTCCCCTGTCTGGTCTCCACATTGAATTAACCAGCTACAAAAGCCCAAACCGGAAACAAAATCTGCACCCAAAGGGCCAACAGATTAACACCAAGGTATAGTGCTATGCGGCTATCATTCTTTTATCTAGCTCCTGGTCGAGAGGTCATAACGATGGGTAGATAATGGTACAATTCCCGTAATCGATCTTCTTGTTGCTCGCGGCAGGCAAGGGAACAGGGAGGGGGAATACGCACTCCCCCCCCCCCACACACACACTTATATTTGGAAAGGCAATGAGCTCCAGCTGTGATGCTTAGGGATTGGAAACATGATTTTGAACGAAGACTGAGGTCATTGAATTAGTTGTCATTATAATATAGAAGATTGAGGAACGATCTTAAAGACATAAAGACATAAAAGATTAGTGCAACTATGAGCCACAAGGGCCCTTCTTGGTTGCACTATGTACACTGAACCAGTTGTCCACCAAATCTGTCAATCAGCCCTCCCTGTAATACTGAAAAGCAAGCACTTTATTCTTATAATGATTGTCTATGCTGTTCAATGTGCTGCTACTGACAATGTTTTCTGGCAGCTGGTTCCAGTGTTCTACTACCCTGTTGGTGAAGAAAGTTTGCCTTAACCTTGTTCTGCTGTGGTTAACTTTAATTTTGAATTTATGACCCCTAATTGCATCATTTCTGTTCAATTAAAACATTTCCCCAAGGCATCCACTCTCCAGACCATGGACAAATTTAAAGACCTCGATGAGATCTCCTCTCAGCCTTCTATATCTAAGTGAAAACATATTCAATTTCTTCAATCTTTCCTCATATGCCAGGTTGCTTATGCCATTAACCATTTTTGTAGCCCTCTTTTGTACTCTCTCTGAAAGCCAACAATCTCTTTCATAGCTAGGAGACCAATCTTGGATGCAGTATTCCAAATGTGGCCTGACGTATGCACAGTAAAGCTTCCTGATCACTTCCTCACTTCTGTATGATACATTCCTATTTATTGCCCCGAGCATTCTCAGTGCCTTCTTCCTGGCTTCCTTGGACTGTTCTGATGCCCCCAGTTTTGTGTTTAGAATATACAAGAATATAGAATATATCTTATACAAGTATTGATCATTACGCATTGCATTAATGCATTAGAAACTTACCACTTTTTCGAACTTGATGAATGGCGTAATATTGGTCACATGTTTAAAATAAAGGCACTACGCTGAGCGAGGTTACGACAGCAACAGTTCTGTAACAGTCTAATAGATTCCTGGAATAGGCTAGCTCCGATTGTTGTCGAAAGCAGTTCACTAGCGTCGTCCAAACACATTTTGGAACTGTATTTTTCTGGCCATTCGATTTTAGTATGTAAGCGCATGGGATTATAGAATCGGCGACCGCTGTCGTGCCGTCTCTTTGTGCCATGTCCTTGCAAATACCGTCCCATGTTTTCTTCATTTGCAACCAAATGCCGAGCCGACTATCCCTTTGGATCGGAGTTGTGCGATTTTGTTTTGTTCTCTTCGACCTGATGACGGGACCTAACGGCTCCATTCGCAGTAGTATATTCGCAGTATATTCTGATGCTGATTCTGACTCTGGTGGTGAAGAAACCGATTTCGTGGTGCCCTCTTATTCCACCGCTGGCTGTTGGATAGTAATGATTCAGTTCTGCTGCTTCCTTGTGTGCTTCCCACGTGTGTCCGTGTGCCGCGCGAACGCACCCAAACGTCGCTATTCTGCGACTCGTCAGCTGTGCGATTGGTCATCACTGTTCGAGGGACATCTCTCCAGGTGTTGGGTTGTGTTGGTAAAGGTCATGGCCTGTCGCGAAAGGTCACGCCTGGCCGCGCGCCGACTTCGCCGGTAATACAATTCGTACAGTATGTTGACACACGCACGGTACAAGGTGGTCGACCGCAAAAAGCACGGGACAATCGCCGAAGAAAAACGAGATTCCGCCTTTTTGTACATGGATTCCACGGTGGGATAGCCAGGAATCTGAGTGGGTATAAAACTGAGGCGGCCTGGCGCAGCGACAGTAACGACATCAGATGTCCTCAGACGGTGCTTATGGTGGACTTAATCTTGATCCATCAGCCGGTGTCGTCTCATCGGCAGCAAAAAGAGGCCGTGTCACGAGCCACCTGAACGGGCCGGGGAGGATGCTAACCGCAGCAAAGATCATGTTGTCGTCAACAACGGTGCATGCTTTGGAGTTGTTTCGGGTCTTGGAAGCGCTTGAGTAAATGTGTCAGTCTGGAATAATGCGAGTGATGTCAAATTATTTCCGCCGTTGCAAGGAAAGTGAGCAAATGTCCTCACTTTCCGATTCCCATGACGTGCATTTTCTTCACTTTGCTTCCTTTCGTTCCGCAAGGTCTTTCGGCGCCGAGTCGGTGAGACTGATACTGATGACGTCATAAAGCTGCAACCATTGAAAACAATCATTGTTTTACTATATTAAGTGGTAGGTAGTATGTTTTACTGCTATTTTTCCTTAAATGGTCATGCACATAGATTAATTTTTACCGGTAGATGTTCCGCACACACACACACACACACACACACACACACACACACACACACACACACACACACACACACACACACACACACACACACACACACACACACACACATATATATATATATATATATATATATATATATATATATATATATATATATATATGTATATATATGAGTGTGTATATATCATATGTCATGTGAAAGCACGCTGTATGGTGATTCCATATTCGTGGCAAACTCTCACAGGAATAGGTTAGTTACGCTGTAAAGTGGTGTTACTTGGACTCAGCATGCGATGTCTGTTGACATTATGTGACTTGAATGCCTCTTCATCGGCTTTACCGGCAGCACAGTCGGTACGTCGTCGGTTTCATGATTTTTAGGTGACATTTTTTAGGCTGGGGACCGACGATCACTTTTGTGCATGTCGCCTGGACTCTTTCCAATTAGCGACACTGGGTTGTAACTTTGCTTGTATGGGACAAGCTCTTGCATAAAGGGGTGGAAAATACGCAGATATTTTGTCAAGCTGAGATTCAGCTACCTCAGCTGGTGCTATGGTTGTTCGCTTTTCGATCCAGCCAGGCATAGGAAATACGCAAACACGGCCACGACTCGGGAGGTGGGTACAACATGTACATTTGTGTGGCTAGCTTTCCAAATGGTCTCCACTGTGCATGCATCGCTGTGTTGACCCTCTATCTGACCATCTCTATCTCCATTTGACCTCCTGACTTATATCCTTTAGATGTATTATTCTCCATTATTTGGCAATATGCTCTGCAGAGGCATTATACATTGGAATATGGGCAGGGATCCCTTGGGAGTAATTAATTGTTTATGAGTTTGAACATCTTTCACCAAAACTGCCTTAACTCAACAATTACTATGACATTCATCAGGTGAGCAAATGTGCTAACAATTTTGGGCATGCTAGTGTAGAAGTTGATCCGTAATTGTGTGATTAGTTCATGCACCACTTTCATGCTTCATTCAAGGTAGCAAGTGCACGCTTCTTTCTATTGATCTGTCTTTGCATCACGGCCTCGCCGCCTAGCTGCTCTGACTGCTCAACCCCTAGTAGTGCTGATCACAAATCTCTCCAGATCCACCCTCCGTGCCCTTCAGGCGGTTCTGACATATCTTCGTGCCTGCTGGACTGTTGACGGGTTGAGTCAGTTTTGAAATGTGCATTTCCTTTTTGCCTGATATTTTCCTCGCTGGTCACGTTAGGGTGAATTTGTGTATACATTTGGTGTTTCATTTTTCTAGCCATAATGTGACCAGTCCTTTGCGTGGTAATTAGCTACCGGGTTATCCAGAGGTCTGCCAGAATCTGCGCCTACTTTGCTCGTTTGACAGTGCGATTTTCGTGACCTACGAATTGTGACCTGTGTTCTCCTGTCGGCTTAAATTTTTGTCGTAGCATTCTTATCATTTAGATTCCGAAACTGAACGGAGTGATTTGTTGGCCTCCGGCGATAGCATGTCGAGGTGGCACCTCTCAGTTTAGGACCTACTTTACTCCGGCTACTTTTTGTGATGTCCCTAGCCTTTCATTGGTTATCAAATGTTCAGGAGTGGCAGTTGGAAACTTCCCCCTCCAACAGACAGCAGATCCTTCGGGGTGTATTGTTCATGTTTGTGAAAACTCATATCGAATGGTTCCTTTTCAATCGGTTGTTTTCCTCCAGCAATTGCTTAATTGCTTGAACTCACCCTTGGCGGGTTTGTTTTCCTCTTTTACATAGTCCATCCCACTTCATTTCAAGTTTCATAATTACTTCCCTGGTCAGCATGTATATGTCCACCATGACATCCCTCATTCTAGGCCACCAATTTAAGGAGAACATAGCAAATGAAATGTAGAGTTGGTATGACTGTGTGCAATACTTATCTATTAACGCTTCTCCAAAATCAGCAATGCAAACAATACGCAGCATTGCTTCTGGCTGATGGTGGGTCACTTTCGACTGCTTCCTTTAGACATCCGAATCGTACGCTAGCTCAGAGCCGAATGGATTGCACGGGGCAGACTGTGCACTAGAGTACAATGGGGTCCTGCGTGGGAACGAATGTATGCTGGTGTACAATGGGGTATTGTGTGAGGACGAATGCACAATAGTGTGCAATTTAGGATAGGACGCTGGGCATTCGTTGATGGTAATGGCGTGGTTTTAGAATTCACACATTTTTTCCATTCCCTGTTCGGAGAGCAATAGCTTGTACCAGTACAGACCTGCTGTCCTGGACCAGCACACCACATATTGCAGAGAGTGGCCTGGGCAGACTGCCAGACAGCCAGGCGGCCAGTCGTCGTCGTGGGCTGGACAGACAGCCAGACGGCCAGTTTGCCTGTGGCCTGGACAGACAGCCAGGCGGACAGTCGTCGTCGTGGCCTGGACAGACAGCCAGGCGGCCAGTCGGCCAGTCTGCCTGTGGTCTGGACAGACAGCCAGCCAGGCGGCCAGTCGTGTTCGTGGCCGGGGCAGACAGTTGACCAATTCGCGGGTCACCCGACCGCCACGGGGGGCGGCGCGGCAATAATCGTCGGCCAGATTTATACCGGCCGGTCTCGGACGCGCGGCCGCTATCTGGCAATGCCATCACACCCGCACGCCGGCAAAAACGCGTCGGCGCGTACCGTAGGGCTGGACCTGCGGCTGATATTGGCCCGATACGGCCGAGACAATCGCCGGCTGCCCACCGCCCAGATGGCGGCAATTTCCCAGATACGCATCGGAGCGATGCCTGTGTGAAATAGCCGATGTTTCGGTTCGCCTGCCGAAGTCGGTCGCTGAGTGTAAGTGGTGCAGGCGCCGGCGCCGGCGCGACTGGGCGTCCGCCGGACGGGACGGCAGGTGGACTGTGTGGACTGTGGAGCTGTGGAGCTGTGGACTGCAGGAGGTAGAGCTGGCGGTGCACCAGAGTGGACGCCGTCCAGTTCTTGGCCGCAGTCCGCATTGTTGTAACGCGTGAGTCCTGCAGAGCTCACGCACTTGGTTATCGGCCACTCACACGGCTCGGCAGCGCAGGTCATCACTTACACCGCACTGTGAAGGAGGATCATCGATCACATACACCGCATCGTGACCGGGGGAGCATTGGTCACATACACGGCATCGTGACCGGGGAGCATTGGTCACATACACCGCATTGTGATCGGGGATCATCAATCACCTATACCGCACTGTGACGGGGGATTATCGGTCACACACATCGCACCATGGCGGGGGGCATCGGTCACATACACCGCATCGTGACGGAAGGATAATTCAGACACCCGATCTTTCTGCAGCGCCATTGAACGAAATAACGCAGCGGGTTGAAGCGTGTCGTGCCTTTCAAATCAGGAATGCATCATCCATGTCTCCCCCATTGCATGGGTGGCTGTCTGTCCAGGCCACGACGACTGGCCGCCTGGCTGTCTGTCCAGGCCACGACTGGCCGCCTGGCTGTCTGTCTAGGCCACGACAACGACTGGCCGCCTGGGTGTCTGTCCAGACCACAGGCAGACTGGCCGTCTGGCTGTCTGTCCAGACCACAGGCAGACTGGTCGCCTGGCTGTCTGTCCAGGCCACGACGACTGGCCGCCTGGCTGTCTGTCCAGGCCACAACGACTGGCCGCCTGGCTGTCTGTCCAGATCACGACGACTGGCCGCCTGGCTGTCTGTCCAGGCCACGACGACTGGCCGCCTGGCTGTCTGTCCAGACCACAGGCAGACTGGTCGCCTGGCTGTCTGTCCAGATCACGACGACTGGCCGTCTGGCTGTCTGTCCAGGCCACGACGACGACTGGCCGCCTGGCTGTCTGTCCAGGCCACGACGACTGGCCGCCTGGCTGTCTGTCCAGGCCACGACGACTGGCCGCCTGGCTGTCTGTCCAGACACTGCCTTCTGTCAGGCACGACTGGCCGTCTGGCTGTCTGTCCAGACCACAGGGACGCGACTGGCCGCCTGGCTGTCTGTCCAGGCCACGACGACTGGCCGCCTGGCTGTCTGTCCAGGCCACGACTGGCCGCCTGGCTGTCTGTCCAGACCACAGGCAGACTGGCCGTCTGGCTGTCTGTCCAGGCCACAGGCAGACTAGCCGCCTGGCTGTCTGTCCAGGCCACGACTGGCCGCCTGGCTGTCTGTCTAGGCCACGACAACGACTGGCCGCCTGGGTGTCTGTCCAGACCACAGGCAGACTGGCCGTCTGGCTGTCTGTCCAGACCACAGGCAGACTGGCCGCCTGGCTGTCTGTCCAGGCCACGACGACGACTGGCCGTCTGGCTGTCTGTCCAGACCATAGGCAGACTGGCCGCCTGGCTGTCTGTCCAGGCCACGACGACGACTGGCCGTCTGGCTGTCTGGCCGTCTACCCAGGTCACTGTCTTTATTCTGTAGTGAGCTAGTCTAAGACAGTATGTCTGTGCTGGTACAAGCTATTGCTCTCCGAACAGGGGAATGCAAAAATTGCGTGTCTTCTAAAAACCGCATCATCACCATCTGTTCAGTCACTGACCTAGATTTTGTCAAATGAGCCTTCCTCTAAAAGGAAGTGCATCCACTGGTAACCTTTTAGAAAGCCGACAAGTTTGTTTGAAACTTCAGTCATCGGTCACAAGCCAGAGTACCTAAATTCTGCTTAATGTCATGAAGTCATAGCATTTTAAGGCTTAGTACGAGTCACAGGGTCCACCTGGGTTAAGACAATTATGGGAAGATATCATAAGAAGAGAAAAATATTGAGAAACCCTTGTAATAAATACTTACTCACCCTATACTACCACCAGGGATTCCACCTTCCACTACCACCAGAGATCTCACCCACCAACCCCCACCCCACCCCCCACCCCCCACCCTACACACAAGGGTTCTCGCAGCCCATTGCATGCATGACAAATTTTGGTTATGGATTCTTTGCAATTCCAAGTCTATCGATCAGTGGGATTTCTCTGGGAAATGGCACCACGCTAGACAATTGATCCTACCCTCCTGGACCAAAATTCCTGCAGCAGCACTCATTGTGATAATGGAAAACATGCTCTTGTCGAATCACCAGTGGCACGAGGTGAGGTCATGATTCGATGAGGTTGGCGACGTATAGCCAATGGTATTCGATAAATATGATCACGTTTTTATCTCTGATGCATCATCATACGCCGCGGGATAAATTCCTCGAAGTAATGATTTTCTCCTCCCAAGCTGTTCATTTTGAGGTAGTGCATCTGGTTTCAAGGCACCACATCCTTCAGTACATTTGTACACGAAGGTCGTCGATAGGTCTGTGCAAGGCTGAAAGCATTTCCAAGACACACAATCGACATGGGACATCCCAAGACATGGGATGTCGCATGTCGGTCGGGCAGAGACACGCCTGACACTCCGCAGATGTACTCAATTCCGCCAGCTCACGAGCCGGCATCGGCAGTGAGCGTGAACCTGGGGATTTTGCAGACGCATTTGGAGCGCTGGCGCCAGTTGCGATGATTCACAGCCGAGCACTGTCACCTCATCACGTCGCCAGAGATTGCAGGTGCGGCCGATCCAGCAAGCTTCCCATATTGGCGACCACAGAGCGCTCCGAGTCCTGGAAAAATGTCCGAACGAATTTCTCACGAACGCTCGTCCCAAAGGAAATAAGCTGAGCGAGCGTAGCTTAACATTGGCCACCTTACCGCCAAATGAAGGACACCCTGTCCGATAATCAATGGAGGGTAAGTGGGGGAGGAAGAGGCCTGCATGTGTTCAGCCAGTGCTCCTGTCTGCATGCACGGTAAAGCATTCATGCAGCAGCCTATGAATATTCAAGATGCACTCATGCCACCAATTAGACACAAATTACTCTGATTAATTTGCAGAAGTGCAAACTGAATGTGGCCAGGCGTTTGCAAGCATTTTGAAAGCACGGCTTCTTGACCCGGCTACGAGGGGCTGTGCATTTTTTAATGGGGAAGATTTTTCTCTGAGGCTTTCTCACGAATAATACGGGAGCAAGTCGTCTGGCAGCACTGAGTTTGCCACCATTCAATAGCCCATCAAGGGTTTGGTGGTTCCTTTTAATATACCCGACCTTGGTCATCTTGCAGGCTGGGTGAGAGATTAGCTTCAGCATATTTTCGGCAAGGAGATTTGATGTATACAATTTGGTACTATTTCTGAGACGAAATATGTTATATAAAGAAATAAAATAAAACCAAAAACTTGAACAGACGAAAACAAAAAACACAAGTTGTAAGCCCGCATCCTGCAAAGATCCTTCGCGTCGTGTGTTTACCATGAATGGTAGTATCTATTAGAAACACAAATATATGATGTGAAATCATGGAATATAGAGTGATACTAGACAGCGCACAGAAGTGTAAAATCACAAGGCCACAGTGATCCTATAACTTGCATGGTCACGTGAGCTTACAACGTGACCACCCTCATCAAATTAACGCTGTTATGATGAGCGGCGCTTGACTGTGTGCTCAACAAAATATTATATATATATATATATATATATATATATATATATATATATATATATATATATATATATATATATATATATATATATATATACCAGGGATGCGGAGCCGGGATAATTTTGGACGGCTCCGGCTCCGACTCCGGCTCCGGGGAAGTATCCCGGCTCCGACTACGACTCCGGCTCCGGTAAAATGTCCCGGCGGCTCCGGCTCCGGCTCCGGCTCCGGACAAAATGTTCCGGCTCCGGCGGCTCCGGCTCCGGCTCCGGCTCTGCCAATCCCGTGAACGGTCCAAGGAACACCATTATTGTAAGTTGTAATGTTTGACCTCATCTCTAATGAGGTACAACAATCCGTTGGTGATGGAAACAATGATCTTAACTAAACTAAACATTGCATTGACTGCTGAGGCTAGAAGATGGCTATTGGTTATTTTACCATTATTTGATGATATTTTTACTTGCTACTCGTATTTAAACATTTTGGCTTTTAAAAATGCGCTTTCATACCATACCATACCATAATAGGTATAATGTGTTCATTTCACGTTTGCTAAGTTTGTTTAATTTACACCTCTTTCGGAGACGGAGCCGCCATGCTTTTGACGGCTCCGGCTCCGGCTCCGGCTCCGCATCCATGATATTTACTATATATATATATATATATATATATATATATATATATATATATATATATATATATATATATATATATATATATGTGTGTGTGTGTGTGTTTGTGTGTGTGTGTGTGCGTGTGTGTGTGTGTGTGTGTGTGTGCGTGTTCTGAGCCAGTGGTTTTTCCTGTAAGGCATGGTATGGTCTAGTTCACCAGCCGACAGAAGAGCACTGTGAAATGCAGAAAGATGCCGTCCAAGCGCTGTGCTCAACGCCTCGTGATGATAGTAGACTGAAAAAATGATAAGCGTTTGCGATAATACCCCCCCCCCCCCCCTGGCAAAAACTATTCGTGTGTGCACTGTTCAGACGATGTTCGAGCAGTTGGCAGAGAGCTGCCGCGCACAGAGCAAGCTGGCGTTGAGAGCCGCTGCGGACAGCCACGCGCCAGCAACTGCACGTGAGTGCACCAATGCAGAGGGCAGGCCAGGGCGGCTGCCCCAGCCCGGTGACCTCTGGCTCCGCCCACTATGTGACGTCATCAGTGTTTGCTCAGCGTTTGGCTCCGCCCGCCGGCTCCAGTTCGGTGTCGGGTGGAGGTGCGACAGAGGTTGTCGTACCTCCACCCGACGATTGAATTGTAATCGAGGTCTGCACTTCTGTGCTCCTAGCTGGATTCATTTGCAAGTGCGCGGCCGAAATGCACGCAATGCATCTACTTTTGGTTGCGAGCATCAACTGGATTCTTCTGCTGTGCAACATCACGATGTTGTATTTATTTTTTGAATTAATGAAAGGACAGCTTCCGTTTCTGTCCTCAATTTCAAAGAACTTGACGTAGATAATTAAGTCGATCAAGCAATCAAACTGGAAGCGGGAGGCATCGCCCTCTAGATTTTCCAGTTGAGAGGGCAAGCCTTCTGAAGTGCCACCCTTCAACTATTTTAATAATTCTTCTTCTTTTAAATCAGTGATTATTGGTTGCATTTCCAAATGCATGTGCAAGTTTATTGAACAACTTTCGGCGCAAGTTATTCGAGAAAAAGGAGTAACACAAGTCATCCAAGTCTAATACCTAGATTTAAGTTCAGTCGTCGACGAAGCCGATCAAACTTGAAGCAGGGGCCATCGCCCACTAGATGTCCCAGTTGTGACAAGTCTTCATAAATGCCACCCTCCAAATGCCAAAGACTTCCTTGGTTTCATTTCCGGGATTATGTCGTTACTTTAGGTGCAAGTTATTCGACGAACAGTAGTGACACTAGTTATCTGAATCTAATGTCTAGACTTCAGTGACAGACAATGGCTGATATGACAGTATGAAGACACGAGCATGACCTAACCATGTCCTGAGTTCCCATTGGCATGCTGACCTTGACACGCCCTCCTTGTGACCTTGCTCGTGGCGACTGCGACGGAATGGACTGTGATGGAAATATGGGATTTTTGCAATCACCCGTTGTGGTAAAATTGTTCACCTGCAATAAGCTTTATCGAACGCTAATGAACTGACGTTGGTGGTTGTAGTGGAGTACCTATGATTTGTGTTCGGGTGGGGCAATTGCTTGGTACCAGCTGTGGGCAGGTGTGGGCGAAGAAAAATAGCGAGGCGACCGAAGAAATTGGGTGGAACTATTCCCCGTTTACATTAGTTCGATTTTAGCCTTCTAATACGGCACAACAAGCCATGTCGAATGACACCCACTTGGTGGTGCAAATTGAACCCGAAGCGACGAATCGCGAGGACTTCCAAAACATCACAATAACATTTAAACTTGAAGTTTGACTTGACCGAAGCGAATGTGAAGCGACCGAAGAAATGAGATTGTCCTTTGTCCATAAAATAATTCGATTGCTCAACTTTGGAATACCATTACAGCAAACCACGTGGAATGTGACGGCCATTTAACTCGCACACGTCCGGGGTGGGGAGGGGGGGGGACAGATACCTGCCCCCTGTGGTTTTTCCTAATTTGCCGCAGTACTAATATCAAGTGAGCAAGGCCAAACCTCGCATGGCTGCTCATTTGTCTTTTCCGCATATCCTCATACATTTTTAACCCTGGGTCATCTTAGGCCAGGTCACCAGGTCAGGCGAAGTGACCCAACTACACTCTGAGTTTTAGGTGGCATAACTTCCACAATAATTGGGCGATTGATTTCAAGCTTATAACACGTCATCATCTCATCAGGGACCATAATATGTATATCGGTTTTTTCGTAGCTTTGACCTTAGGTCAGGTCGTGGCCATGGTTTCCCCATTATAGGGCTATGGTAAAATATACAAACATTTCCTGGTTACATATTTGCTCTCGGAATGATCTCACAACGGTTGTGGCATGTAGTTGGAAGCTCTGCTCAATGTTACCGCTGACATTTTTGCTCAGTGACCTCACCAAGGTCATTTGAGGTCACCTGAGATCATTACACATTTCTGCGCATTATATCGCATTGCATTGAGCTAGAAGGCTGAAATTACCGTCATTGTGCTTGTATCGTCAAGACGTGTCGATTGACACATTACATGCCCTCACTAAGCTACTTCATGACCTTTACCTGAGGTCATAGTTTCGGTTGACCTGACCTTAAATCACACCGCCTATTGTCGATAGCACATTTCAAGGACTGTCGAATATACAACAGATAGAAGCAAATAGCGTTCGCCGTTAGTTTCTATCTATTATAGGTCTTGAGATATGTGGCGATATCAGAGTTCCACCCGATTTAGTCGAATTTTACCTATGATGGCCCTGTGACCTGAACATTGACCTGAGCGAAAAAATGGCCGAAACACTTTCGATAGAACTTGTCACCAGCTATCCAACGGCGTGTTCCGTTTGTCGCTAGCTAGCATAATTTTAGAGATCTTAGGGGGCAGACATCTGCCCCCCGGACATGCGAAGTTGGCGCGAACCGCCGGACGTGCGAGTTTCAATGGAAATTCAAGGGATGGTAACGGAACTTCGTGTTCGGTTGCCAACGCTTTAATATCGCCATCTAATAAATCAATGTATCCTTCTACGTTGAGGCTTGACCTTGACATGCACGGTTCGTGCTATCGCTTGACACCATATTTGGGCAGGTTTTGATAACGACGGAAAATGCGAAGCGACCGAAGAAGCTGGTTAGCGTTGGACCTTGGCCGTTAAGATGGACATGTGAGACCTATGTAGTTTCTTCCCAGCGTGATTAGTATAGGCAAAAGCATTTGTTGTAACTGAATAGAACGAACATAAACCCGCCGCTGAATGCGAACACGGATACGAATACGTCTCTGGCGAACTCGTCGCCGAATACAAATATGAATACGGCGTTAACTTGACGTGCCTGCTTAAGACTGCCCAAGACGATCCTCCATTGTCTTGGAGATACCCAAGGACCCCTCAGGAGTCACGTTTGTTCAAGATATGTCGACATATATGCAGGAGAAGACAACCTAAGACTTATAAGGCCTGGCGACAGGGGCGGTCGGCCCATGTAAGCGCTAAGGCAGTGCCTCACGTGAGTAGAGCTGGGAAGTATTGTTGTATATTTTCTTAAAATGATGCTTTCATCCACTGGAAAATAGCAAACTTGAAACAAATAGCCATTGGTGACTCATAATTATGGTGAAAATTAAAGTTCATTTGCATTTACATCATTTGCATCTTAGCTTCCAAACAGCTCTATCACCGGTGTGCAAAGGCTAGCCTCTCGCACATTTCGCCATATAGTGAGTTTTCGTTTCATAAGCGCAGGGTAGGCCGGGCCCTCCAACATCGTTTGGCAATCGGTGACGTCACATGGGCTGGACAGTTGCTCAGTCCCGTAGGCGCTCCAGCGAAACTTCCGTGTTTTACACACGACATTTCCGATCTTAAATATCATGGAATGGGGAAAAATCGGGTTCATTTGAAAGCTTAAAGAATCTTGTCCACGGGGATGAGCCGTATTATTCCTAACACTAGGATTTTTCGTTTGGATCCATGCTGACTGCATTCATGTCAAGCGCCGCAGGAATCGCGCGGTGTCATGGGTAGTAGCAGTATGATGAGACAGGCCAACTGCAGACCACAGTCGGGAAGGAAGAGGGGTAGGAGCAAGTAAGAGATAACTGTTGCAACAAAATTCCTCCCCACTCGGTGCAGGGACGTAAACAAGGGTAGGGGTGCTGGGGGCATGTGCCCCCATTGGAAGGTGGAAACCATACGGCCAGGAAAAGACGCCAACATTATATTTAGACTACCGGTGGATGTGCCTATCCTGGTTGGAATAGCACGCCCTTATCATCCATGTGCAGATACGGAGCCTGCATCTGGTTTTCAGGATATTTTTTGTTCATTTTTCATTCAGATACGCCTAGGCCAGGGGTGTTCTTTTTGTACATTTTTGAACAGCAAGTGCCCTCTCAATGTTGGCTCTGTCACTAATAATATAGACTTTTAACATGGGGTACCATTGAGCATGCACTCGATCGATGTGGGGCTTCTCATCAAATTCATGTATTTTTCACCAAAATAATCAATACTAATAGTAACAACAATAATAATGATATATGTATATATATATATATATATGATATAATAATGATGATATATACAATGCGTGTGTGTGCATGCCAGCCACTACGGGTTATTAAATGGACAAATATGAAAACCTCATTGATATGTGAATATATAATTTTATTTCCCGCTATTTTATAGATGAAAGCTTCCCGGCAATTTTGTTTATTGGGTGGTTCACGACGCACTTTATGCACATTCACGGCTAATGGCGCCGCTCACACTGTTTCGCCGGTGGGCCGCGGGATTGGGAAATGTGCCGAGCGGCGCTATTCCCGGCAATTTCGGAAGCATTTGAACAGGAGTGATACGGTTGAAATCCACTGGCTCCGGAACGATGGTAGCATGTTTGGTACTTTGCAGCGTCAAATTAAGTTGTTGATACTTAATATTGCAATACAATGATAATGAGTACCTATTACATAAAATACTAAAATACTGGTCGAAATCCGGCGATTTTTTCTTTCCTTCATCTCATTTGGGTGCCACGGACCGCCCCTGCCTGTGAAAACACAACATGGTCAAGGTTCATGTTATTTAAAAATGGTCTGGAAGAAGAAATATATAACGCTTGCCGTTTTGCCACTCGAGGTTGTAGGTGCTTTCCAGTGTCCGAATGAATTCCAGTGTTTTGCATTCAACACTTTGGCATCGCCTGAAAAGATTACATGCAAGGTTGAAAACCGGCTCTTTACCCTATCCGTTTGGAATTCCCGCACCTTTTGCATGTATGCAGCCTGCAGCGGCTAAGAGATCAAAGAGTCCAATCAGACATCAACCCAGTTGCGTACGCACAGAAGGAGAAAATGCACCCGCCACTTGAGAGGTGGTGAACCCAAAATAATCGCGCCGGGGACCCCAAAAGTCATGTTTTGCCCCATAAGAAGTCCACAAAAATATGGTGTCAGGGAACTGCATAAAAAAATAAACAGGGACAAACAATTTCGTTCCTGAAACCAAAAATCGCACAAGTGCCCCCAAACTTCTCATCGGGATCCCAGAGTACATAGAGCTCGCGATAGGGCCCGGTAGCCGAGCCAGGACCAAAAAATCGCATCGGAGTCTCCATGTGTATGCAGCAAGGCTTCAGAAACTCCTGGAAGGGCCGACAACTCGCGTCGGATCCAGATAATTCTGACCTAGGCTCAAACAATCGTTCCGGCCTAACAAAAAATGTTGTTGGAGGGGGAGGGGGGAGGCAAGTATAAACCAGCGAGGCCCGACATATCGCATTGGAATCCAAAGATCTAGCCTGAGAACACCTAAAATAACCATGGATTCTTCGAAATAAATGTTCCGGCTTGGAAATTGGGGGCTGGCACACACATGTGGCGCTAGGGGCCTAATACATTACGCCGAAATCCGTATAAGCTACACAGGCTTCGAAAGATTCCAAAGGGATCCCAAAAATTCGCGTCGGGCCAAAAGAGCTCGCGGCTTATTTTCGGAACCACACGTCTAGGCATGAGAAATCACGCCGGAATCGGGAGAAACCGCGCGGGAGGCCCCTAAAAATCGAGCTGGCCCCAAATAAACACGGCGTGGCCTGAAAAGCACACCGGGGACCGAAAATACACCGGGCCCTTCAAAGTGTGCCGAGTCGCGCGCGCAAAAAAACGATCGGGTCGTAAAATATGCTCTCGGATCCCAAATAAACACACCGCGAGACCTCAAAGCGCACTGGAGGCTTTGAGAGCTGGAGGCTCATGAGAGCATGTTGAGGGGGTTGTTGAGCATGGCCGCAAAGATAGGCCCCAAATACGTGTTGGGGCCGGCAAGAAGCGACATGGTCCTACAATCACAAACTGTGGTGTTAGTGAACCGAGTGGAGGGACATGGTTAGCGAAAAAGTTGCACACCGGTCTGCCACGTAGATATTCTGGGATTTATTCGATACGATGGTTGGGGTGTAGCTGATCAATGAATCAATGCCAACAAGCCGACAACATGAAATGAGATGCGATAAAAACAAAGTAGGCTGAGCTAAAGTCGATGAGTGAGGTCTGCATTTGGCAACGACATTAGTATTTGCATAACTGCCCTTGGAAGCAAAGTGCTACTGGGCAGCATAAAGTAGCCATTCAATTTGCAGCTTAAATATTTTGTTGTCTTGGAATTTACTTTTCCGATGCAATGTTTGTAAAATTGGTCAACATACTGCCACCAGTAATTTCCTCTGCAGATACCTACTTTTCAGTTGGCAGATAAAATAACACCAAAAAGTGGAGATACCTACTTTTCAGTTGACATGGAGTCGGTTGATGTAGTATACAAAATAATGTGGAAAAGAAAGAAAAAGATGTCGCACAACCTAACCTAGCCTAGCCTAATCATACATGCAAGAAATCAACTTCTTTTTCATGCATGCAAATATTTCAAACAATATATCTTCTTTAAAATTTCATCTTAAAAGAACAGAATCTAACCTGTTTGTGAAGGAAAATCGAATTTGTTCATTTTATGTTATTAATACTGACTAGGTCAGTATTAGACTAAGATGCAAATCATTATTGCCTTGTATAGCTAGTACAAGGTTAACAAAGTTTTAAAAATAAGCTTAACAAAAGCAAGTCGCAGCATTTTTCGTTGCATATTACCTCATTCAACCTATTACCTAGCCATTAATGAGCCTATTATCCAGCCATTCGCATTATTTTGCTTCACAACTGAAAATTAAGAATTTTTAATGAAAACCAGTAGTCACATCATCCTAAACCGTGCAATTTTTCCGGTCAAATCCTCACTCTCGGGGGGGGTTTAATACCCCTCTAAAATCCAAACTAAGCGTCGCACGAAAACGAAAGAAATGTCATCGGAAAGCGCTCCATGAGTAGGGTCTGGATCAACCCCCAAAATAATTTTCCCCGAAAAGTGACGTCATCAGGGTGGCAAGATTTTCACGACTTTTCACGACTTACGTTATGTTTTTGGCTCTGGGGAATTCATTTTGGGGGATATAGGAAGAAAAAAAAATTATTTGGAATGAGAAAAGGATAGCGAAATCGATCAGGACCATAACATTTTTTGGCCCCCCAAAAATAAAAGTTTCTTCTTCTTTTATTTCAAAATTTTGAACTTTCAAGTTTAGTTTAATTTTCCTTTTCGAATGGGTAGAGCAGACCGAGAAACGTTGTTGGAAGTCATCTTGCCATAATACAAATGTTTACTTTATCCAGAATCTTCTATTTGAACTGGAATTGGCAAATATGCAAAATTTATTTGTAGTCAAAAACGAAAAAAAGATGAAAAATTCGACTCGTACGTTTTGTTGTATCCCTAAAAATAAGCAAAATAAGCAACGCAAAAAAGTTTCATTCAAATATCTGTATCCGTTAAAGCGTGACGACTGGTTGAACTTTTTTGGAGGTGGCCTCCCTTGACCTTGACTAACTCGTTGACCCTAGATGACCTGGCTTAAAATTTTGAATCAGCATGCCAAATTGATTTGGAAAAAGGTATGTCATATTTGGGCGCGCTGCCGCGCGCCGTTCGTTAGCAATCCGCGAAAAAAAACCTGAGGGGCCGGATGAAGACTCCCTCGAGACGGGACGGGCTGATCACGGTGATAAACATGGCAATGATACATGTTCTAACCCCAATAAGCGAGGGCTATGTTTTCGGTGTTTACCTTTCAGTGGCTCAACTTAGCTATATACTTTTTGCAGTGAATAATCTGAAGAAGAATGCACATTACAACTCCTCTTTTAAACCAGGCCCACTGAGACAGAGGACCTCTATTTCGGCTGAAGGGGCATTCATGGGGACTCTGGCCCTCGTCAATGGCCCTTGGTTCTCTCTGGCGACCTGGGATCTTCTCCGTTGGTTTAGAAGCACTATCCACTGGCTTAGTGGCCTTCTTTACTGATCGGGGCCCTTACCGTCAGGCTGAGGGCCCTTTTAAAATCCCGAAACCCGTTCCGCCAGTTCATGGCCTTTCCTATCGACCCGGGTCCCTCATTTGGCTAGGGAACCCTTTATGACGGCTCAGGGACTCACTCCGACGACCCAGGACGCTCGTAGATGACCTGGGGCCCTCTCTGTCAGATGAGGGGCCCTCTCCATCATTTCAAGAAACCCTTCATCAACGCAATCATCATTCATCATTTGGCTATAGGACCTTCTTACTGGCTGTGGCCGGTTCCATCAGCCCGGGACCTTCCACCGACCGAAGGGCCCTTCGTCAGTCTAGAGATTCGTCATGTTGCTCCGGGCCAGGACCCTCAGCCCGTGTCCGTGGGCACTCTCCCTCGATTCTGGCAACCTCGTCATCAGCCTGGGGCCCTTTACATCAGCTCAGGGCCCATTCCGTCAGCCCAGGAGCCGCTCCCATAGGTCCAGGAGCCTTCAAGCCTTGGTCCCCACTGGCCATCCAGCTATCAAGCCCTCAGGGGGAACCCAGCCCGCAGGGACCACCAGTTACCAAGTTGGACAGGAGCCCCTTCAGCCCTCACCGGCCCCTGCAGTACCTGAACCACCTTTGCTCACATTGAAAATCGGAATTGGGGTCGCCAATTGTCACGTTACGCGGCTTCCTAATTCGAGCAGATTCGCCCTTCGGGTGCCTTCTTAGCGTTTCTCCGCTGTAGAATACGTCACATCCGATTCTATGGGTGGTGACGTATCCCTCGACAAACAACTCGTGTGCGCCTACGGACTTCACCAACAACAACCTGCAACTGGTCAATATGCATTCTCGAACGAAGCGTATGAAACGATCGGCGTTTGCTAAGATTACTTGGGATGGTACAACTCAACCCACATTTGCAATTCTCTACGAGTCGAAGCTTTTCGATATGCGATGACTTCATTTCCAGCATGTCTCCGCATGCCTCTGATCACAGAATCGGCTGAGCAGCCCCGCTACACCCACACCATTGCACGGCTGCACGGTGCAGTGCACTAAGCACACGCCACCACATGGCTGACGTGCTGTGCACTAAGCACACACCGCTGACGTCAAGCACTGCTCCTGACGACATTGTTAGGCGGCGCCTTGCAACGTCATGCCAAACACGGATAATCCGGCGGTGCATTAATTCTGCACACTTTTCAGGAGATGCTATCTGCTGTGCAGTGGCGTTGTATGTACCAGTGAAGTGCCACCAGTAACAGGCTAGTTGGCATTAGCCAGATTAAAAAAGAAGCACTCACGGTGAGACTTGCCGTGCTCGCGGTGGCATTCCGTTCCATCCTGACAATTCACTTCGATTGATAGCTTCGACCGGGGAGAAAACGCATCGAAAGAGGAGCGTTTTAGCGGGAATGCGAACAACGTCGGAACATGTAAATGAGTAAATGGAGTAGACGAAGCAAATGGAAACAAGTTGTATGGTTTAGCAGATCAGCATGTGTCTGTTCTTACCTTGTGTGAATTCCCTATAACGATGACATCTTGGGACACGGTGCGTTGTTGTTTGTTCCAGAAAATGGTCGTGTGTACATAATGAAAATGTATGAAAAGCAGTTTATTGACATGGAACATTCTAAGCAAAGCACAAATTGAATGCCGGTTATTATTTTATTGGAGTCACTATCTACTTTGGCAAATATCATGAATAGTGTGTGTGATAGATGTAGCAATAGCCTGCAGCCTATATATCTTACTTCAAACACACGCATATTTGAGAGACGCGTGGCAGGAGAACTGGCCCACGATTTACTTACTTACAGATCACGGCAAGCATTCACTCACAGCATGTCAACGAAGGAATTCATTTGAAAGAGATCCCAATCGCAACATCGCATCGGTCTTATCGCAACATTTCCAAGGAGTCTCTACATTGGTACACCCCCTCCATGTGAGACGGTTGGGTGCTCATCGACGTGCAAGGACGTCGAGATCTTCAATTTAATATGGCTTCAAACCCATGGGTGCAGGAACAAATGTCAACTTAAAGCCCTAAGCCGGTGGTGGAAAAAGTGGAGAGGTCATGTGGCAGCAATGTCCACGTGCGAAACTCAGGTATTTCGCTGAAACACTGCCAGTGTGAATGACAGGATATTTCTTCTACATGCTTTAACCCATGCGTCACTCGGAAATTCCAGAGGCGTTGCCGCCAGCTTGGTAAGTAAATATAGGCGGACAACTTGGCAGACGCACATCGATCTTACCGGAGAATCAACATTTGCAATGCTTTCGAACAAGAAGAAAGTTGTGAGCCAGCTTGCTTCCAGCCAAGCTATTTCGTGGAGTCACCTCTCTTCAGATTTGAAGGAAAGAAGTGTACAATGCATTTTAGCCCTGGGGAATTTCTTATGTGCAGTTGGCCTGATGTTGAATTTGTTTCGGGCGGGTAATCTCGAACCACAAGTCACCACCCTGGAGTTTCCAGCCATGTCTTCTGGAGCAGCTCGGCCGTTTTTACATTTCTGGCCTGGTGGTAATCGGCGTTCCGGAGTTTGCCAGATTTCACCTCGACAACGTTCCCAGAACCTTGACGATTCTTTATGGAACCGTAGGGTGTTTTTGTCTCATTCAAATGTGCTAGCATACGTTAATGCCGTGCAGAACTCTTTTCGAAGAATGTCTTCGAAAAGTTTCCATTTCATTCAAATATTCATTGGAAAGATTGGTGTAACCGGGGTTGATAAAATAATCGTTAATGAGCCATCCATTCTTGTGATCTGGAACAAACCCAGAACAACTTATATCACCAAACTAAGCATGTCGCTTCCTTTCGACAATGGCCCTTTGAGAGACCTCACCCCATTGATGACGAGAAAAATGTTATCATAATGAAGTCTTAGCGATCCCAAACAACCAATCTTTCCTCTTCCCTTACATTCTTTGTATGCCACAGGCTAAGTTGCTCTTCCGCGGCAGCATGCAGCGCTGTACCCCCCCAACATTGGTCGTAGTCGCCCGAGAAAAGCTTCCGGCACGCAGCTGGATAACCTGACCCAATGGCTCACAGGTGGGAGAGGAGCTTAGGGTTAGGCGCACGGCGACAGTTCGCAGGTGCACATCACATCAGGTGAAATTAGGATGCCTTGCTGACCTCTGGTGTGGGCGAGGTGGCAGTCATGGTCACAATGCCAGTGGTGACTTGGCCTGGGTGACCGACGGGACGGTGGTATGAGGTAACATCCAGCGCGAGGTGAGATTCAGGACTGCATTTGACGGCTGAAGCCGCGGTGCCGGCGCAGAGTTGCTTCGGCAAGTCGTGATGAAGTGGAGTGCGTTGGGCTGTGGAGTGCTGGTCGGGAGTTCGCCTCAATCGAAGAACCGGGGGTGGGGAAGAGACAGCTCCGTAGACTTGTGCAAAGAAGTTGTCAATGTGTGGACCATCGTGTGTTGCCAGTGTGCAGATGCCTTTTAGGGGTTCCGACACGCTTTGGTTCGGAGTGCATTTTAAGGGCTCCTGCGCGTGGCCCGAGTGCCCGCTGTTTCCGGTACATCAGCAGGGCTCTGGTGCGATTCCTCGCGGTCCCGAGCACGGATCAGTGGGTCCGGTACCCCTTTCGAAGCCCAGTGCAGGTTATGGGTTCCGGGAACATTTTACTGACATCTGCAGCGGTTTTAGCGTTTCGGGTGCATTAATAGGGCCCTGACGTACCATATGTCCCGATCATGGTCTAGGGGCCTCCGTAACACTTGTAGGAGCTGCTGATGCCTTGGAAGACACTCGTGGTTTCAGCTTTACTTCGGCGCTCTTTTATGACCCAGGAACACTTATTAGCATTACAACGTGTAGTTAATAGGGGCCCACAGTGTATTAAGAGGCTTTCATTGCGTGAGACGAAATGTACGACCCTCAATATACCAGGAGGTGCTGAGTTTATATAAAAAGTAGCGTTAGGGATTGTGCTATATTACCCAACGTTTCGGCCAGGGGTCATCGTCAGGAGTGGTATCGTCAATATAACATCGTCTCCTGGTATATTGAGGGTCGTACATTTCGTCTCACGCAATGTCTAAAACCCAGGAGCACCTAAGAGCCATTCTTCGTTGTATTAAGAGGCTTTCGTTCGCAGTAAGGGACCCTGTACGTGTTGAAGAGCCAGTACACTCCTTGGCCCCAGATACACTCTGGAGGGGAGGGGGCGATGCGCTTTATAAGGACCCTCGCATGAGGGCATGCTTTCAGCACTTTTTATGTGATCAGGGACGATGGTAGAATATCCAGCGCGATTCCAGAGGCATCGATGCACTTTGGGGCACCGGACTGAAATTGCTACAGGCTGGCCCTTCTGACACGCTTAGAGGATCTATGGCGTCATTAGCCCCCTCACTTTCCTACTGATTCCGCTGATGATCATTGGGCTCCTCCAAAAAGTGTCAAAATACTCCCCGAAGTAATCGGGCGCCCGACCAGAAGGACCGTACAGTGAAGTATTGAAAGGTAATGTGGCATACCCGTACCACCTCGTATGAATAATATGGGGATGGGGACAACAGTCTGCGGCAACAGTGTCATGTGTTAGTCATGTCATCGATAAGTAATGTTGTCAGTAGTAACAGTAATGTCGCGTAGCAGCAATGTTGTGTGGGCTCAAAGTTGGCTGGCAACTGTGACGTCGGCAGCAGCAGCGTGTCGCAGTAATGCCGAGTAGAAATCGTGTCGGAAGCAGCGGCATCTTCCGCATCGATGGCGTCCAGCGGTAACATCGGGTCAGTCCTGCTGTTGGCAGTGCATGCAGCAGCAGTATCGACATGCTGCTAGCTGGACGTCATGCTCAGGACTCGTGTCATGCTCGAGTTGGTCGTGCTCAGGACAGACTATCTCGTACACACGACAATGGCGCCTTCCGGCGGCTCCCTTCAATACGACACTCGTTTGCACAATAGAGAAGCCAATACGAATACGTGGGCAGCAGGTAGGTGGCCTGTTATCACGCTGCCGCTGCAGCCGTGGCCGTTACGTGGCCGTTACACAGCGCCGGCCGCCCACTACCTGGAAACACTTCCGGTGTAGGTGGCGCCACCTGTCGGTGTTGCCTGGCAATGGCGGGTTCACCCGCTATAGGTGGCACCACTAACTTGTTCGAGGGTCACGATTCTATCGAGACTGACAATGGCGACGTCCATGGTCTGCCGACATTATCGGTCTGTCGGCATGGTCTGTTTGTCGGCATTATCCGTGTGTTGGCATTATTTCTCTGTCGAAATTGTCAGTGTGTCGACATGGTCTGATTCTTGGCATTGCCTGTTTGTCGGCATTGTCTGTTTGTCGGCATTGTCAGTGTGTCGGCATTGTCTGTTTGTCGGCATTGTCAGTTTGTCGGCATTGTCTGTTTCGGCGCACTGCTGAGTCGCGTCGCAGTTTGTCGCAGCCCCACTTCGCACGCCCAAGGTGGGCGCGCGCAGCCCTGCCGCCGCTGCAGCCCGGCTCGACCTGGCGTAGTCCGACGACAGATACCGGCACATTATCACCCTCCGGGGGGATTAAAGTCCTCTCAGTCCGCCGGCATTTAGAGACGCCACCAGACGCGCCATTCCAGCCGACAAGCAACATTTATTTCCATGCAAATGCTGTCTTTTGTCTTCATTATAAAACGTTAACGACCCATCGAGGGGATATAGCGCGGCGTGTTGCACCGGCGTTGGTCCGACTCGACAGATGTGTGCGCCACCTAGGGTCTCCTCCGCGCGCTAGCTGGAGATTCGCTGATGAACCGTCAGCGCTTCTCAACTTCAGTTCACGTTTACTTGCAGCCGCAGGATGTGGTGAGTCCTTTGTAATCATACGAGGGGAACAAGGTCCTGCTTAGCAGAAGTAACACTCGAAAAACGCTGGATCACCCGGTTAACATGGCTCTCCGAGAAGCTTTCGAGAAAATTGAGGTAGAGGTGACCTGATGAGGCCCAGGACCGGTGCTGGCGATTGCTTTAGACAATTTTGTTGAGATCACAGCCATCAAGCCATCAAGCTTTATAGTTGCATAAGATCCCTAGGGTCCATAGGAGTTAAGTTTATAAACGAATGATACTATGGAGTAGAAAAAAAGACACCAAAGACCCCTAATCAATGTTAAATCCTGAGTTAAATAAAACTATATACCGCTTTGTGTTAGCATATGAGCAATCTCTTCGGCGTCACAAGCCCGAAGGCCGGTCCTGAATAAACCATCAGGTACACTTGACACGTGACTTCACAGTGCGGTAAGCCACCAGCCACACACCACCACCCACACCCATCCCACACACACGCTCATTTTGAGAAGTTTCCATCCCTGGCTGGTGGGAAGGTTCATCACATGTCTGTTGTTACATGGTCAAGTGTAGTCAACCCTCACCGCGGTACAAAGATCTCGAGAAGGTAGGTGACTGTCGTATCGCGCATCATTCGCGAGTGTATGAATGGAAAATTATAATCTCAGTCTCATGGTTACGTGCCTCCGATATGCATCCTCAGCCCATTGACGAAATAGCGCATGTTAGCCATCAACAACACGTTTTTGCACTCACCTGGCATAGACGTCGGGCAGAACTTAAACATGGCCTGAGGCGTTAAGATTTGGCTAAATTCAGACAGCTTCAGACTGGCGATGTCCTGTTTGTATTTTTCATTTATTTGTTTTGTCGTCGTCGGACAATCCCATCGATAGACTAAGTTACCAAGCTATGAATAGACGCATATGCACACGGTATTAACACGCGCCATGCAGGGGGGCGAAATCCGCCCACCCCTCCGGTTTTTCGTAGATAACTCTAGATGTTACCGGCCGATATACGCCATTGTTTGTGCACCTGCTTATAAATGACCGACGCGTTCTTTAAAGTAAGAAAAATGAAAATCGATAAAAATTTATAGTTAGGGGTCGCTAAAGTCAAAAAATGTTATCAGAGCCAGACCACAAATATCGGTACTGAAGCGCTTACCGTATATTGGCAAAAAGGAAGTGTTCTTAACATAACTAGCGACTTGTTTGGTGTACCTTGTTATGCTATATTGTTTCAAAGTCCTGTCAGGTCACCGAGGTCAAGTCAGGTCAAGTTCATGGCAGGTTAACACACGCCCTGGAGGGGGGAATGACGAAATCAGCCCACCCATCCGATTTTTCGTATATAACTACATATTGTACCGGCCGATATACGCTATTTTTTGCGTACCTACTTGGACATGATCGGCGCATTGCTTAAAGTAAGAAAATGACAATCGGCCGAAAACTTTTCAAGTTAGTGGCCGTAAAGTAAAACAATTCGCAACGCCAGATAAAAAAAATTGGCGCTGATGCGCTTCCCGTACATTGGCAAAAGGGAACTGTTCTTGTCAACACTAGCGACTTGTTTGATGCATTTTGTTATGCTATATAATTTAAAAGTCATGTTAGGTCGCCGAGGTCAAGTCAGGTCAAGTTCATGACAGGCTAATAGAACCAAACTTGGTCAACTGGAATGTTGTCAAAAATCCAAATGACTGTCATGCGATTGATGTCACTTTACATGTTACTCCCTACACATCCCGAAATCTACTGTTTGTCATTGTATGCCTAAGCGTTTCCACACTTTATTCATGTACTTCACTCCTTTCTTTGCGAAGCCGATTGTGCCGAACCGCCCAACGGAGCAGTCGGGTGGGCAGCCCGGTTCCGGCAACTGGAGCAGGTAATGACCTGCTAAAGTGCTCCTATATAGGTGACCTGAGGTCAAATAGTGTATCTTGCATCTGTATTGCATCATTTGGAATGTCCAAAACATCATTAATGCCAGTTTTGGAGAATTTAAACACAATAACAGCGATCCATAACATTGACAAGCCAATCTACGCAAAACCAGAACATTTTGCTATGTTGACATCATTTGACCATGAAAATATTGACTGAAGGTCATGAAATTTGCACACAATAGAGTTAACTATCGTGCCCATGCACCCTGCGAATTTTGTTGCTCTAGCTTCAGTAGGAGCCGAGATCTTAGGGGGCGGTATCCGTCCCACCCCCTCCAGTGCTCGTAATTTTCCGAGGCACCCCAGGGCGCCTGTTAAACAACTGATTCATATATATTAATGTTACTCATATTACTCAAGAGTCAGCACAATTTCATTCACGCTTTCACGTAAAGAAAATGTCGTGCAGAAGACAAAACAAAACAACATCAGAGCATGTTATAGTCATATTATTCGTTTGCCGCTCCAGGAATTCTTGCCGAAAAGCCATCCCTTGCATGACAACATGCACACGCAGGGTGTCGCGCAAATCGTAGAATCAGCGATGGCAGCATAGAGCGCACATGATTCATCCCTCTCGTTTTTTTTCTTATCTATATCTCCATTATCTCCCTGTCTCTCCCTCCCTCTCTCTCTCTCTATCTCGCTCTCTCTCTCTCTCTTTCTCTCTCTCTCTCTCTCTCTCTCTCTCTCTCTCTCTCTCATTGATTCCATCCAAATTCACCTCATCTCATCTCATCCCATCTCATCTCATGTCATCTCATCTCATATCATTTCAGCTCAGCTCATCTCACCTCATCACATCCTATCTCATCTCATCTCATCTCAGCTCAGCTGATCTCTACGACCTTCCTCTCTTCTCCTTCCCTCTTCTCTATTCCCCTCTACTTACATCATTCCTTCTTCTTCTCATTTCCTCCCCTCCCCTTCTTCACTTCCCCATGGGTCTGTTCCCGGCCGGTCGGCGGATGAGGAAACGCAAGCTCGGAATACAACAAAAGTGCCTCAACAGTGGCGTTCAGCTTTTGAAAAAAATTCCCTGGCTGGAGCCGGGAGCAAAGTCCTCGGGTTGCATATTTCGCACTTACATTATTTTAGAGCCGTTTTTTAAGAAATCAAAGCGGCATGGGATACGTGACGGACATGAGCAGTCGCATGTTGTTTAGTTTTGTGTTAAGGGCGGTCCAGCACCGGGCGACCAACGGATGACACCGCAATGAGAGCGATTTGAACCTAAGTGGGTGCATAGGGTAGTCATGGGCGCTGAATTAATATGTGAAAGTTTTAGCTTCGTACTGGCAGCGACCTCGGAGATATGGCCTGGGGAAATTTGCATAGGTCACATCGCAGGTCGGTCTTTGAGAGTGATTATCTCCGGTACTTTAAAACCCACAGACATATAGCATATCTGTAGAATCGCAAAGACCTCTTAGTTTCATTTCTGGGATTGGTATTTAATTTTGAACCAATTTCAATCTTTGGCCATTTAACCTCAGGTCACGTGACCTCCCGTGACCCCAAGCCACTTAATATTCACATTTCTAACCACATTTGCTGGGTGGGTCATCGTTTGTCTTTCGAAGCAAAAGTTTAAAATGATGTTTATTTACTGAAAACTATTAATAATTTGGCTTCATTCTACCCGAGTTAAATGGTTTTCGCACGTTTTGCTGAGTTGTTGGGTCAGTCTTTTGCTGGCTATTGACCCACAAAGCTTATAGGGCTATGATTTAAAATATGCACCTATCAGACATGATTAGATGAATACCAACGTGCCCGATTTCATGGCCTCAGGTCGCCAGGTCACCTATCCAGTTCAGGTTAAGCACATCAGTGGAGGCGAAAATGATAATGTCGGAAGACGTCTTGGACCCATAGAAGTGAGATAGGTGCTGATTTGTACCTAAATAAATGTTCAATGTATGCCTGTTACGTAGTCAATGAGAATGGTTGGCAAAATCATCCGCTACTTAGCTTTGGTACTCCCACCTTTGTGTTGCGGCTCGCGCCGTTAATCACAGCTTGTCGACCGCGAAACTGATAACGGTCGGTCGAGATGTAAACAGCGACTGTTATTGGATGACGGTAGGGGGCGTCATATCGAGAATGGATGAAATTGGAGATGAGGTATCGATGACAATGGCCGTCATCAGTAGGGCCGAAACGGGGACAGTACACATTGCCGTCAGTCGTCTGAGTGAGAAAAGTACGTGAACACTGAGACATTGTGCTAGCAGTGTCCAGTCTACTGAAAAATGATGCATCGTTATTGCTGTGATCCGTTCGAGAAGCACCAAATACGTGTGAAGAAGAATTTGCGAACGGTATCTGATCATTTAATCCAAGTGGTGAATGACAAACGCGTCGGAAAGGGATATCTGCTAGACGTTAATTGTCTTGCTGCGCTGAAGAAAGATCCCAGCAGCCTGTTCCCACAAGAGGAAAACAGTCCAACACATCCACCTAGTGACATCAGTCAAACATTAGCGTGTTTCGTTGTTGTTTTATGTCGGCTTTCTACCTCCCCCCTCACCCCAAAAAAAAAAAAAAATTGGCGCGCCATCAGGTACCAGGAACTGATGCATAAGCTGAAGGACGATAAGAGTTCATGGGACTACAGACGTCGACTTTAGATTCTGACCCTGTCACCTTTCGGAATCGAGCGACATAGTTCTTTGGAGGCAGTCTCTACCTGGTGAATAAAAGCCGAACACTCAGATAGGAGGGAGGGTTGTTTTCTGTGGTAGATAAAGTTAGCAGAGGAAAGTGTGTGAGTGACCGGAATAAGCGTACAGTTATCGATTTCTGCGAGTCTGACGAGATAAGTAGGATGTGTTCCGGAAAGAAAGACTGCATCGTCGTTCGTGACGAGAACGGCGTGAAAGTGACGAAACAGAAACGTCTTATGCTGGGGAGCTTAAGGGAGATTCATGTCGTGTACAAGGAGGCCTACGATGTGTCAGCCTTGTTTATTGGTTGGTTCACGACACACTTTATGCACATTCACGGCTAATGGCGCCGCCCACACTGTTTCGCCGGTGGGCCGCGGGATTGGTAAATGTCCTGAGTGGCGCTAGAGTCGAACCCGGGACCTTTGGGATGTGTCAGCCTTGGGCTTCTCTTCTTTTTCGCAGCACTACCGCCTAAGTACTGCGTGTTGGCAGGGTCCGGCGGTACACACACAGTATGTGTGTGTGTGTGTGTGTGTGTGTGTGTTTTGTGTGTGTGTGTGTGTGTGTGTGTGTGTGTATGTACCTATCACCAGAATGCGAAGCTAATGGTCGAGTCATTAAGCGTTGCGAGGCTGACATATCACGACCTCATGGGCCTGGCCGTCCGCGACACTACGAACGAAACATGCATGATGGGCAACTGCCTCAATTTCCCCGGGGAGCAGGGCGTCCTCTCCTTCATATAATTAGTAGAGGACGAGTATGAGGACAGCATGAACATGGATGACACCATCACATATAAACAGTAGGTTAAAGCTGGCCGTTGTACATTGCTCGATCATATTGCGCCGCGTGACGCGTTTATGACGACCTTGTCTAAGACGATCCGCAATCTGACCAAACATAATAATGTGTCTAAGAAACAGGGGCGTGCTTTTCAGGAGTTGAAGAATTTAGTCGGTGTGGGTGAGGCAGTTGTAGGCGATTTTATCGAGAACTTTACCTGCGTTGTACAGGATGAGGTACAGAATTATCATTGGGACGCCCCTCATGTGACGGTTCATCCTTTTGTAGCTTATTGGAAAGAGAACAACTCCATAGTACATCAGAGTTTATGTGTTTATATCTGATGCACTGAAGCACAATGCTGCTATTGTTCACGCGATCTTACAACAGTTAGTTCCTATTTTGAAGTCACGTGTCCCTGGTCTCAAAAAGATTCACTACGTTTCAGACGGATGCACCGGCCAGTATAGGAACCGTTTCAATTTTGTGAACCTTTGCAGTCAACGTTAATATTTCGATGTTGTCTGCGAGTGGCACTTTTTCGGTACCTCCCGTGGCATGAGCGTATGCGATGTGTCGGTGATACAGTGAAAAGAGCGACGGCTATGGAGAGTTTGAGACTACCTAGCCAGGACCACGTTCTGAGTGCTGAAGATACGCACTGGTTTCTCAGAGGAATATTCACACAAACCTCTCAGCTCTCATGGTTGGCGAACATCACGGTAAAGTTAAAGTTACTTTCCAACGTCTTCCGACATGACCAGTTTTAACTTCCACTGACGTATTTAACCTGACCTGGATAGGTGACCTGGTGACCTGAGGTCATGAAATCGGGCACGTTCGGGTTCGTCTCATCATGCTTGATAAGTGTATATCTTAAATTACAACCATATGAACTTTGGGGTCAATCGCTGGAAAAAACTGACCGACCACTCAGCAAAACATGCGAAAATCAATAAACTCAGGTGAAATTAAGGCAAATTAATAATAGTTATCAGTAAATAAACATCATTTTTCTTCTTCGTTTCGAAAGACAATCGATGGCCCTTATAGTAAATATGGTTAAAATGTGAATATCAAATGACTTGGGTTCACGGGAGGTCACGTGGCCTGAGGTCAATTAACCAATATTTTGTGTTTGTCCAAATTGAAAACTGACCCCAGAAATGAAAGGAAAAGGTCTTCGCGACTCTAAAGATATGCTATGTGTATATGCTAGGCTTTAAAGTACCGGAGATAATCGCTCTAAGATATGTACCTGCAACGCGACCTGTTAAAATTTCCTCAGGCCATATCTCCGAGATCGCTGCCAGTACGAAGCTTGAACTTTCACAAATTGATTCAGCACCCATGACTACGCAATTCACCCACTTATGTTGAAATCGCTCGCATGGCGCTGTCATTTCCTCAGAATTTTGGTCGCCTGGTAATGGACCTCCCAGTTACGAGCTACACTACAAGGTTTTCAATACATTTCGGGAGCATTCAATGCGCAATTGGGAATCGGAGCTCTGCGTTTTAAATTTGATTGATAAATTGTAGTTTCAGTCATGAGTGTAAATTTGCATACAATTGAGGGTGTGCTTTTGGTATGCATGCGTGTTTTTTGCCCTCCTGAATGTGCATGCGTGCTTTTTGCCTTCTAATTGTTTTTAACCTCCTGAAGCAGCACAATCCATTGCCATCCACTGTGTGCCATCTTACCGGTCGGAGTCGTAATAAATCAGCATCGAGGAGCCGACTGAAGGAGAAAACTATATCATTCGTTCCAGTGATTCAAACGACAATATGTACGAGACTCGTATTCTGGCTGAAGCTTAACAGTTCAACCCATTGTGAAAGTTGGACTAACCTGGTTTGGAAGATCGATCACGGGACTATCCATGATATGGTATAAAAGTGGCTGTCCAATCGCGACCTATTGTTGGGAGTTCCCCGCTTAGCTTTCATGTCGTCTGTTGGCACCGCTTGGCACCGACAGGGGCGTTCGCAACAGCCCGGCCCACGTGATCGGCAAGGTTGTGCAATATGGTGCACAGCGGGGTTAGCTGGCATGGTTTATGCGGGCTTTTAGGCGGGCTTTTTATGTCGCTTGCTAGCACCATTTGGAAGCGACAAAGATGTTAGGAGCATCCATGACCACACGATCGGGAAGGTTGTGTAGCATCGTGCATGCCGAGGTTATCTGGCTCCGTCTTCCGTGAATGCGTCCAGCTTGCCAAAAACCAACTACCTTTTCTGTCGATGCGTGTCGATTGGTGATTGGTTGATATACTTAACACTCCCGTGCGAGAGCTATCCTGATGCGTCTCCCCAGCAGACTACAGCATCAGACAGGACAACAAACAACCATGCTGCCAACCATACCCTCACGAGAGCCAGATTTCCCACGAGCCCAATTATCCGCCTCCACCATCTTCCCCGGCCGCCGTTTACGCTTTGTATCGGGCCCCGAGCTGCTCAGCTTTTCATCGCTGCCCATTTGTCTCCCATCGCTTCATTACCGAGCGCCAGATATGTTTCAGAAGTGGTGGTGGGTTGCTGAGGGGATGATCTATAGAGCTAGGCTGATTGGAATGACCGCCCTTCATTCCCGTGAGGTTTTGTGAGAATGTCGCATGAATCATTTGAGCGGGAGGGGATCTGTATTGATCCATAATCTGAGGACCATTAGTCGACCCACAGCTGTACAGAGTCCGGGATTTGAAGCCTGATTGGAAATCCGATAAACACATTACCCTGACTATTATCGGCGCCATCGAATGTAATTTCTCTGCTTTTTCGCCTGTGAAAACTTACGGAACAATTCTTCCTAGTACGTGCAATGCAGTTTGGGCAGCAGAATCGCTGGGCGAATGTCCATATAGCCGGCCAGACGATTGATGCCAAGAAGGCACGATACCCCTTGCGTCCGATTGCGCAGAGCAAACCAACCGAAAGCATTCTTTGTTCTGCTGGCCATGCTGATTACACCCCGCTGCTATATTTGCATGGACAGCCCATCACCGAACTGGGCCTCCGATGGGTGGAGCGGGCGCCATCCATTCATCCCAATGCCGGCCCGCAGCGACGATCCATTTGCGGCGCAGCATCGCGGCCCTGCAATACTCGGCCACGACGCCCGCGGGCATAGGCCGGCGGCGGTCGGCGGCGTCCCCCGCGGCCGCGCCATTACTCGCGCGGGGCCGCCGTCGATCAGACGCTTTCGTTTGATTACCCGCCGACGTCACGGCCGCCGCCAGGTCACCATTACCGCCGGAGGGCATCGGCGCCGACCGGCCGGGTAATGACTGCCGGCCGACCAGCGGCAGCGCGGCGCCAATACCGCGGCTCTGCGCTGCCGCAGAGCCAGCAGACACGCGTCTTCAGGGCCACCCCCACCCCCCACTGCCATCTCGGACGGTAGGCGGGCGACCGTTCCGAGACGTGACCGCTGCTGGGCAGTCGCCACTCCGTCAGGCCACGCACCGTACAGTCTGCACTGGTGAGGTCACTATGTAGCCTCCAGCCTGCAGCCGGCGGGCGCCCGCTCCGTCCGAGACATGACCGCTGCTGGGCAGTCGCCACTCCGTCAGGCCACGCACCGTACAGTCTGCACTGGTGGGACGTGTCTCCTCCAGTCTCCGGACGGCTGTGCCTTGGATGCTGCTCCTCCACAAGAGAGCATGAGGAGGTGATGAGGAGGCGACCAGGAGGCGATAAGGAGGCGATGAGGAGGCGAAGAGGAGGCGAAGGGAATGTGATGAGGAGGGGATGAGGAGGCGATGAGGAGGAGGAGGCGACCTAGCCGCATGTGGAAGATTGCACCACGGACATTTTGGGGCTACCATTATACTGATATGTTTTTCATGTGCGTCTCTGGTGATGAAATGCATAGGATATGCTCCCGTCACACGCCCATTCCTATGCAAGTCAGCGCCATTTATATGTGTATACAGTTACAAGCAGTGTTCCGTTGATTGTCCCCTTAACTCGTCCAGCCCCTGGCCTAATTACATCAACATTTTGCCTATTACGTCCAAATAAAGTATGGTTTGGGCTGCAATATGGCTTTCGGATGGGTGTGAACGATTTGAGGAAGCTGATGGATTAAAAATATTTATATCTACGAATTTCGGATTTTCCACCGAATTCTGATTCAACACTTCATACGTCACCGAATTACATCCATGCGTTCTAATGAAGCATATTGATGCAGCAAGCCTTTATTCAATTAAACCCACCTAAATATATTGATCGTCGATCGCTTCCGGATGAAATATGAAGGGGTGATATAGATGCAGCCTTATATCTCCGGATCTAACTTGAAAGTAAAACCTTACTACCCTATTGCGAGAGGAAAAGCAAAATACCCGATTGAATCGCGGTATTTTTTTTTCTGTAGCCCATGAACGATTGTGGAAATTATCATGAAGCTTGGTGATTTCTGAAGCATTCTTTATATACGTTTTACTCTGTATTTAGGTGAGGGCGATTCTGGGAGCGAGCTTTGGCAGGCAAGTTACAGAAGGTTTCTCCGTCTCTGCATTATCGCTGCATGCTCGCCTTCTATTGACAGCACCTTCGATTTTTTTTTTCTCTCACCAATTCTTCACTAAATATCGCAGTTTATGTTAACCCGTCCCGTCTCGGGGGGCCTTCAGCCGTCCCCCTCAGGTTTTTCGCGGTTAGCGGACGAACGACGCACAGCAGGGCACCCAAATTTGGCGTACCTTTTCCCACATCAATTTGACATGCTGATTCAAAATTTTTATGTCAGTTCATCTAGGGTCAACGAGTTAGTCAGGGTCAAGTGAGGTCACCTCCAAAAAAGTTCAATCAGTCGTCACGCTTTAATGGATACAGATATTTTAATGCAACTTTCAGGGTTTGCTTATCTTTATGGATGCAACAAAACGTACCAGTTTAATGTTTCATTTTTGTTAAGTTTTTGACCGCATATAAATTTTGCGTATTTGCCATATTGCAGTTCAAATACAGGATTCTGGCCAAAGTAAGCATTTGTTATTAGAGCAAGTTGACTTCCAACAACGTTTCGCGGTCTGCTCTACCCATTGGAAAAGGAAAATTAAAGAAAACTTGAAAACTCAAAGATTTGAAATTTCAAACAAACAAAAGATTGGGGGGCCTAAAAAATTATAGCCTTTGTCGATTTTGCTGTCATTTTCTCATTCCAAATACATTTCGTTTTTTCATATATCCCCCAAAATTAACTCCCCAGAGTAAAAAAACATAATGTAAGTCGTGAAAAGTGAAAATCTAGCCCTCCTGGTGACGTCACTTTTGGGGGATATTTTTTGGTGTTGGACACGGACCCTACTCGTCGCGCGCTTTCCGATGATACCTCTTTCGTTTTCGTGCGATGCTTAGTTTGGATTTTAGAGGGGGTCTTCAACCGCCTCCCCCTCTCCCCGATACGGGGTGTGAGGATTTGGCCGGAAAGACGGCGCGCGTTAAATGGTCAAGGGTATTGCTTGAGAGTTTGTAGTTCAATACTATGGGTGTCACGTCCAGGGTGGGTAGGGAAGAAAGTGGATAGTGCACGATCGAAATTTGTGTGATTTTCGACACCGAGGAGCTAAACCGATTCACGAACGATCATGGCGCACTTGAGAAACTTCGAAGAGAAGTTGAGCCTAAAAGTAAATCCAGCACCGCCGCTATGTCCCGGCATCTGGCGGCGTTTTGTCGTCACCCGACCACCTCACCCCGTTCAGTATGCTCTGCGCGGTGATTCCGGTAATGGATCTCGTGGCGGGGGTCTGTTTAATTATCTCCTTGGTAGGCGCAAGACAATGCCGGTACGTCTCGTGCTAAACCTGCGCGGATTTCGGCCTCGTTCCATTCTGGCGTGCCCGGCGTCGAATCTAATCCTCTCTTTCAAATCATAATTTCTCTGGCGGGCCGTCGGGTCGGCTCGCCCCGCCGACGCCGGCGCCCAGGAGACAAGGCAATAGGCCTATTTATTCCATTAAGTCACTGTCATTGGATGCCGCGCCTGTGTAATTACCAGCCGGATAGCCCATTATACTATAACGAACCCATCTCGGGCCAGTTGGATGGTGCATCGGACAAAATAGCGCGCCACCGTTGTCGATAGAACGGCACCCCAGTGTCACTGATGCATCGGACTGATGAGGCAGATACCTCGGTCGGCCACGTGGCTGGCAACCTCGGCTGGGTACAGGGTACGTAAAGACAAAAAGAAACATAAAGATCAGTGCAACTATGAGCCACAAGGGCCCTTATTGGTTGCACTCTGAACACTAACCGAGTTTCCCACCAAATCCGTCGATCAGCCCTCCCTGGAATACTGAAAAGCATGCCATCTATTTTTATAATGATTAGCTATTCTGCTTTTAAACACGTTCAGTGTGCTGTTACTGACAATAGTTTCCGGCTGCTGGTTCCAGTGTTCTACTACCCTGTTGGTGAAGAAAGACTGTCTTAACCTAGTCCTGCTGCGATTAACCTTAATTTTGAAGTGATGACCTCTAATTGCATCAGTTCTGTTAAATTACCACATTTCCCTGAAATAGCCCTTCTCCTGACCATGGACAAATTTAAAGATCGCGATGGGATCTCCGCTCAGCATTCTGTATCTAAGTGAAAACAAATTCAATTTCTTCGATCTTTCCCCATGTGCCAGGTTCCTTATACCATTAACCATTTGTGTAGCCCTCTTTTGTACTCTCTCTAAAAGCCAACAATCTTTTTCATAACTAGGGGACCAAGCTTGCACACAGTATTCCAAATGTGAGCAAATGTTTTGATATGGTGGACCATTCAAAACTCCTGTCAAAATTAAATCTCCACAGCATCGATACATCTTGGTTTTCAGCTTATCTTCAGAACCGCCCCGGTAGCTCAGTTGGTTAGAGCTCCGGTAGCTCAGTTGGCTTGCACTGGTTTCCCCTGTACTGGCGACAGAGGGTTCGAGTCGCTTCGCGCACTCGTTACACACATGCACATATATGTTCTCTACATGACCTGAAAACAGGACATTCCGCACATATCCTTGACCTCTGAAGACCATAGGGAGGAGAAAACCAAGCCAATGTCCAACAATTGTAAAATGTTTGTACCTTCACATAGCAAGTCATATTTCAGTAGATAAGGGGCTAAATATATTATGTTATCATAATGTACCCGATTTTGGTCACAATTTACCTTAAGTCATGTTAGGTCGCGCATTATTCAGAATTATCCTCCGTGAATCATGCGTAAGTGACCGAACACGACTTCAGTTTTTCTCTAGCTAAGTTCTTCTGCAAAGCTATCTTTAGATTTTCAAATTGTGTTCACCAAATTATTCCAAATTTATGCAAAGGCCCAAAGTCATATGGGCCTCACTTAATTCAGGAGATGCAGCACATTTGCTGATTGAGTGGGAGCTAGAGTAGCTCCCCCTAGGGCTGATAAGGTTAGAACAATATATGAGACGATAGAGTAGAAGATGAGCAGTGCTACACTTTTTCTTTCAGCATTCTAGCTCAACTACAAACAGAAATACCACGCGCTGACAGCACGGACTACTCCCGGGTTAATGGCAAGTCAACGTACTGGAAATAACTTTGCGACGATAACTTTATCTTGTAGATTAGTATTACGGACCAATTTTGTATGGGATGCATAGCCTGGACCGAAAGTACTTGGTAAGCTTTTTTGAAAAGTGGGATACGCTAATGCAAAGTTCTGACCTTGCGTTGTTGTACAACTTCGCTATTTGGTGCCCCTGGCGTCGTGATTTTGGATCTGTATGGACGATGGGTATTCTCAGCTTGTTCTTTACTTTGTCCCATTTAAGGTCAAATTATTTCTAAAATATCTAGGACGTTCCTATATTGATCGGGTTTAACAAAGATAATTAAATATCGGAGTCAATTTAATATCATCCGGGCGCTTTGGCAATGTGTAATCAGCTACCGGAACTAAGCGGGGGTAGTGGTGACACACCAAACAACTCTGCATTAACACTTGAGTAGTCATGTTAGCATGAGAAACGGGAAGGAAATCATTAGCGCAATTCGCACGACCAAACTACCCCTCGTGCATGAACCATTAGCATAGGAACTACGATTTGGCAAATGAACGGTGCCTCATTGAGCGAGAGTGATAACACTACGAGGCATGTCAATGGGGTGCACTGTGTGCAATTGCTCCAAGCAATACACTTCATACGCTGCAAGAGCTCGGACCGCCTGGCGTTACCATCCGGTATTTGATTAGTGTCGTATTCGCGAGCAATATCCAATTCACTTCCCATGCGCTATAACTATGTCAAGATGTTCTTAGCTCTGCACTCAGTGCAAACGCCGTTGGTAGAACGCTCTGTTCGGTAGATACGACGGACTCGATCGGCACGGTGGAGACGGGAGCGGTTCAGTGCTGGTCGCTTTGTCGGACAGAATCGCTGTCCTCTCCTACGACGACTTCGGTATGCCAGATTAACGGTGTGAGTTAAAGTTTATGTAAAATACAGTACGCCGTATGACGAACAAGAGCATGAAGGGTGGAATAGGACAATAGCAACGATTAGTCCGATGATTAAAACCAGAATTAAAACACGCAAGGTGCATTTCGCCACAATGCACTTCAAGAAAAGTCGTTCGTCATTTTAACGCACCCGAAGACTGAACATAAATGGTATTCAAGCTTGCATATAGCACATGTCAGAGCGGAACGTGCATATTACCAAATATAAGTTTGTTAATTATATCGGGCATAGCTGGTTTCTGACACTTCAGCCCGTCTTTGAGCCCTGGAGGGGCTGCGAGCATGCATGCCCTTGTGTTGCCCGTTGGGAGGCTGTGAGCCTCCATGCCCTTGTGTTGCCCGTTGGGAGGCTGCGAGCATGCATGCTCTTGTGTTGCCCGTTGGGAGGCAAGCCTTGTGTTGCCCGTTGGGAGGCTGCGAGCCTCCATGCCCCTATTGTGCTTCGCGGATTAAAAACAAATGAAGAGGCTAGAGCACCGCAAGCAAACTGCAAGCACCGTTCCGCCATTGTCCCTGCATCCGATGTCTCTTTTTTTACCACGTTTCATTCAGGCCATTATCTATAAACAGTCCGCCCTCTTCCTTGCAAGCGCATGATTACATTGGCGGAAGACATCAGAAGATGGAACCGGAGTCCCGCATTGGAACTCAGTTTCTGGCGTTTTGAATGCAAGACTCTTTCAAGGCGTAGAGGGGATTACCTTGAGTTGGCTTTTTCGATCCAACACTATTGGGCTGGTGCTAAGCTTTCCAAAATCACGAAGAGCATGGACTTCGTGTCCCCTCATTCATCCCCTATTTCCACACACATGGTGGCATTAGCAACGCGGGCACTTCTCAGGAGGCAACTTTAAGACGCATCTTCGCAGGCAGTGTCATGGGGCTAATGCTAAATGGTTGCAAAGTTGTTACCTGGCTGACGCAAAAGATGCTGGTGGCATTATGACGCCTTCATTGGCGCAGAATATCAACGCTTTCTGTACGTTCAGATCTCAAATTAATTTGGCTAAGGCTAGATCATCGTGCGCCGTCGCCTCCGAAACCACTACAACGCCCACGGTTCAAACAAACAGCCTAGTTTAACAAATTAATATAAATTGCAAGGCCACCTGGATAAAAGTACTGTCTTAAGCCAGCAATACATGACCAATAAGTCCTTAAATTGAAAATGACCAACATGCTAAGACACTACTCCTTAGCTTGCTATCTCGGGATACATCCTGACTGGTGCCAGATATTTTTTTTAGCGACAAGGGCTTAGTGTTTTTTTTAGTGACAAGGGCGGTTTTTTTTAGCGACAAGGGCTTAGTGATAGTGTAACATGTGATAACTGCATGCGCTGTCACAGATGCTCGCTAACACTAGGATGAAAATGTTAAATTGTCGGCTATGGATAAGAAAGGAATATACCTAACCTAGCCCAACCTGACCATGCCCGCAAAGTCCTACATCTTCTTCTACCATAGCTTCACATGGATTGTTCCGTCGCTAAATACTCGGCTGTCTACTCGTTATCTATGCTAAATACTCGTTATCCACCCGGCAACTTTCGCCAATGTATTGATACTTTTAGTTAAAGTGGAATACTTTACCGTACGATATTGTAGTTGCAGCTCTGTTCGGTTGAAATGGTATTGAGTTACCACGGCTACTTGGGAGCCCTATTCGGTTGAACTGGCAATACGCTCCTTGCATTACTTGGCAACCCTGTTCGGTTGAACTGACTATCGACACACTTTGGTTGGTGAACTGGCGCGACTCACTTTGACTACTTGACGGCTCTGCTTGGTTGAACTGGTAATGCGCCATCTTGACTACTTGATGGGGGTTATTCTTTAAAGCGTGCCGGACCATAAAGGTCATTTGCACCGCTTTTATAGCTGGCACATTATATGTCTGTCTATAACAGCGTGTGTTTGTGACCAAGCTGCAGGCAAGTGAACATTTTCGTCAAGGGAACTTTACGTTATAGTATGTGTGATATTTTAGGTGCTGAAGGCGAGGTTTGGATTCGGGATATCTTCTTGATGTCTAAATGGTCTTAATTTTACTTTACTCCTCCACAAAACAATTTGTAGTTTGGGTGGGGGTGGGTGTGTTTTGAGAGTGGCGAGAAGTTGATTTTGTCATGATTCCGACCTTAGCCTACTCCTATCGAGCAACACCGAGGGATCTTTACCGTGCGAACAAGGAGGTAATTGTCCACTCCGCCTATCACGCCGGCCGCCGCGTGTTGGTTGCTAGTAGCTGGTTAGTCTAAGTATGCCATGCAGGGTTGTCAGCCGGGCTAGAGCGGTGTTTTGCAATTCGGCTCTTCTACTTCCGCTGTACCTCTGGGTAGTCGTTTACGTTATGAGTTGCAAGGCAAATCGGCTCATCTACGTCCGATGGCTCCTCTGCGTAGTCGTTTTATGTTATGTTAGTTTCATTTTTAGTTTTATCATTTCTGTTTCCTAAAGCAAGTCGACAAATCTACTTCCGACGGCACCGCTAGGTAGCCATTTATCTCTAATTGGGAAACAAATCGGCTCATGGGGATCCGACCACAAGTATGGATGACTATTTACGTGTTTCCTAGCGCTGTGCCGAATGATTTTTTAATGTAATTGATTTTGATGTAGTAGCGGCACAGCTGTTGTGTCCTGAGGTGGAGTGGGGCGTGTTTGAGCCCACTAGAAGACTGGTTAAGCGATGCGCTACGCGCATCGCTTCGAGATGGAAGTTTTGTGGGTGTTGAAACCGATTTTTTCGTCTAAATGCACTACTGAGAACTTGAAACTTTTCACCCGTTCGATGGCTTTGCCATCGATTTTAAGTAGGATTTTGGGTGTGGGACGGAGATGACTATATGTGACGGTGGCCAATTGTTCTGCGGACAGGGTGAAGCCCCAAGTTTTGCACCATTTTGCAATGTAGTCGAGTTCTGCTTAAATGTTTTATCAGCTTTAAGGAAGCGTTATGATGTTGTCCAAGTGGCTACGTCTTCCGCGAAAACTGAGTAGTGAAGTGAAGTGTCCCCGTGGTCGGGAAGTATGTCGTTGATCATGATGATGAAGAGGCTCGGTAAGAGCACGCTCCCCTGCGCCAGGCCCTGCTCCTGAGTTGTGGTGTTTGGTGTGACACTGCCGCATCAGACTTTAAGGGTCCTGTCTCTGAGATAAGTTGAGAATGAAGTGTGCCATGTGTACGCGTAGGCCTGTCTTGTGGAGTTTGTGTGTCAGTGCGGACTTTTGTACTCGGTCAATGCGGCAGTGATGTCTGTGTTAAGAAATACTAAGTTGTGGTCCGAAATTAAGTGGTGAATTTCGCGCCCTCCAGCGTCAATCCCTAGTGGGGGTGCTTAGCATTAAAGTCTCCCATAATGAGAACTGGTAGAGGGACCTGAAGCAGCAAGTCGCTCAGCTCCTGTGGTGTGGGGATTTCAGCTGACGGCGAGATGCATAGTTGAGATGACCGGGTTTGCAATGGGCAATTTTGAGGCTGCCTGCTACGCATTTCAGGGGAGTATTTAACGTCGAGTTGTTACTCGACGATGAGATGAGGTTGCAATGGGTTTGCAATGGGTATGGCTGCGCCTCATTTCCTATGCGGGTCGTTTACTAAATGCGTTCCATTGGTGAACGCATTTAGTGACTGTTGGTGCTCCTATATTGGGGTGATGTCGGTGTCGAATTTGGAAGAATGGTTGAACCGGCGAACAGAGAGAGGGTTGGGAGGTAATCAATACAGGGGTGATAGCCTGGACCTGGTCGCAAGGGTCCTGGGAGGTGATTCGGTGGAGTGGTGGCAGGATTTGCGCTTGGGAGGCGCGGTGGGCTCGGGCGGAATTCGCTGGTCTGGAATTGTGGGTTCCACGGGTTTGGCAAGAGCGGTAGGTTCAGTCTGAGTGCTGGCCTCAGACGAGGTTTTGGAGTGGGTTTGGGTGGGTGCGCAGGAGGTGGGGTTTCGGTTTGGCGGGAGATGGTGGCCGTGGACTTGCGGATGGTCTGTGGATATTGTGGTGGCCTTGGTTCTAGGCCTTGGTTTGGTCCGGCCAGATGGGTTTGGTAGGGGCCGAGGCCCTGGATGAGGCAGTGGAGGGAGGGCTTTAGGGTGGCGAGGTGGGTCCTGGCCGGTTGAAGACGGTGACGCGAACGGGTACGGTCAATTTCCGTTGGGGATGGGTGTAGATATGGGAAGACATGCCTGAGGTGAGATGGTGGTGGGCATGGGCCGGGTCTGAGATTGTGATCGGGTGGAAGCAGGGATGCGGAGCCGGAGCCGGAGCCGCCGGAGCCGGAACATTTTGCCCGGAGCCGGAGCCGGAGCCGGAGCCACCGGGACATTTTACTCGGAGCCGGAGTCGGAGCCGGAGCCGTCAAAAGCATGGCGGCTCCGACTCCGAAAGATGTGTAAATTAAACAAACATAGCAAACGTGAAATGAACACATTATACCTATTATGGCATAGTATGGTATGAAAACGCATTTTTAAATGCCAAAATGTTTAAATACGAGTAACATGTGAAAATATCATCAAATAATGGTAGAATAACCAATAACCATCTTCTCGCCTCAGTAGTCAATGCAATAGTTCCATGTTTAGTTAAGTTAAGTTCATTGTTTCCATCATCAACGGATTGTTCTCCCTTATTAGAGATATGGTCAAACATTACAATTTACAATAATGGTGTTCCTTGGACCGTTCACGGGATGGGCAGAGCCGGAACCGGAGCCGGAGCCACCGGGACATTTTACTCAGAGACGGAGTCGAAGTCGGAGCTGGGATACTTCCCCGGAACCGAAGTCGGAGCCGGAGCCGTCCAAAATTTTCCCGGCTCCGCATCCCTGGGTGGAAGGGAAGGAGGTGCAATCCTCGATGGGATGGCCGTGGGAAGCCAGGCTCTTGGTGTCTTCACTTGCTCTGCTGCTGCGGGTTTGTCTTCTGCTCAGACCCTGCACCTTCCTGCTGCTCCTCTGGCCTGCTGACTGCGGGTTTGTCTTCTGCTCAGACCCTGCACCTTCCTGCTGCTCCTCTGGTTTGCTGACTGCGGGCGTCGGCCGTTCTCTGAGAAGAGCGTGTCTGATCTCAACGTCCCCGTGAGTTCTTGTGATCAAAACGACTACTTGGCAGTACTGTCGGCAATATGAGCCGCAATATGTCCGGAGAAAATACCGCCAGTTCGACTGCGCCATGTTATTGCTGCATCTAAAGACCGATAGAAACACATTGTAATTAAAAGCGCAAGTTATGGCCTAGGGAGGACTTCGAGGAGCAGAAGGGAGGTAAATAGCTCTGAACCTTTTGCGGGTTGGATTCGTCTTCGGAAGATACAGTGCCAAGAATTAAACACAAATAATGTAATAGACAACGTGGCGCGGCTCCAACCGTCCAATGCCAAAATCACAAGATGGCTCGTGTTCATGCAAGAAACTCTATGCATCCAAGCTGAGTGTTTCTTTCAGATCTACATCGGCAGAGGTCCATTTCTATTTGTCGATTTCAAACTTCGATTCCAAATCGGCCACGATAGCATGACCGATGGTTTTGTGACTCCTATGGGAAGTATGCTATAATGGGCCAAATATTCTCACATTCGCAGGAATATTCACCCGGACGGTCCAAAGGCCTGGTTAAAATGTCAGATTTAACAGATGCGGGTAGTTAATAACCCAAATGTTACGGCATGTGTAAACGCACCATGAGATGTCATGCAGCTACAGTCGAAGCACGACAACCGACTAATGTTGGTGTCTCCTGCAGTGATCACGATCAGTGTTCATCAGGAATTGATGACCGTCCCACAGTGCAGGAAATGGAAATAAAGCTCGCAACGGCCCAAACTTTGTAGTGGACAGTTGCACTGCAATTCATTTCCAGCTGTTTTCGATGATAATTATTGAATCATCACTCTGACCGTTCCATCTCGCTTAGTTCGAAACATATTTATGTCACCATGAATAGCCACAAAACGAGCCTCACACCGAATGCTTCACTCTCCGATTTTCTCCCTCACGTCCAAAAAAAAGCAACAAAAACACGACGTTCTCATTTCTCTTGAAAACCCCGAACCAGCTTTTGTACTAACTTTTGGAACCTGAACGACTATTGTCACTGCGCTTTGGGCAACTTACCACACTCAGAAAGCGACCTGACTGTTCTATCATCACTGGCTTTCAGCACAATATTTCCGTGAAGCCTTGGATAGTTATTAGTTTTTTATGACCCGTCGACCGTTGAGTCGTATAGCGTCGCCAATCCCTCACGCCGATTGGTAGCGGGCGAAGAGTAGCGACAGGTGAGACTCGAATCCATATTGTGAGACGGGCAACTTACCCCTAGACCACGCGTCCCCTCGCAATTGCCTTCAAATGAAGGACTTCACAGCGTTAGCCAACCAGCACTGGCCAGCCCGGCCACCAGTTACACAGTTGTGTCATGTCAGCTGTCACGTGTGCAAGCCATCAGCCGACTCAAAGACGGTGAAATGCGAGATGCCGAGCTGAACCACGATCCCCTTCTTACGACACTTCTCCCCACACAGTCACCCTCGAACCACCGGCTCTCTGCCCTCCTGCGCGCTAGCAATGTATCAGAATATTCTCCGTCCGTAGATCTTGTTTATCTATATCTGTGAATATTCAAGCGTCTCCCGGCTCTCCATTATGTGTCTTGTCTGTAAAAATGTCGCCCCTCCGCCAGCCGGTCTGTATCCCAGGGAATTTTTGCCTGAGGCGTCCCCGATACGCGCCCACGCGATTCGGCGCCTGGCCGCCGCCGAGGGGGAGAATTGCAGCTTGCAGCAGAGAAAGGAGCAGCTCTACAGTGTGCTAATACCAGGGGCTTGAAGCAACTGGGCGTCATGATAGATGTACGTATGGCAGAAGGAAATGTACATAAATGTAGATATAAAATGTAAGTAAGCGCAGATATATGTGCATGCAAATGTACTTATGGTAAATGTACGTTGGTGTAAGAGTATTTTATTGGCAAATGTACATAAATAATTAAATGTACGCAAGCGTGGCGCGGGTACACATAAATACGAGGAAATTGGTAATCACGGACCTGGCGCACCACTTAGTAGCCGGTTTCATCACAAAAAATTGGGAAGGCATGTCTTTGGATTTCAGTGAAGTCTCCAGGCGCGAACAACATGCCTAAATACGCATGCTGTCCGCGACAGGACACACAGCACTGCAATGGCCAGGTGACTGATAGGACTGGAATATGCATGCAATTCATGCATCGCATCAACAGTCAGATGCGATGCGATTATTCAGAAACTGTGATGGAATTCATGGCACTCTGGCAGGGCTGACGACTCTCTGGTGGGACTGACGACTCTCTGGCGGGGCTGACGACTCTCTGGTGGGACTGACGACTGTCTGATGGAACAGCTGACGCCGTTGTGGGACTCGGCACTCTGGCAGCGCAGGTAACGCTGTATGTGGGCAAGTGATCACCTAGTGGGACAGGCCACCACATGATGTATCAACTGGTCTCATGGCCACAGGGCGATCAGATCTACCGCACAACCATCTGTTCTATTGCAGGACTACCCTAGTTCCTCCACGGGATCATAAGTCCATCACATGGTCATCAGTCGCATTACAGGGTCACACAGGTGGTGGTGACATACTGCAGACCGCTAGGTTCCGGGGTGTGCAGGATATGATTAAAAAAAAATAATCCGAGTTGTTGTTGGGGTGGCTTGAGGAGCCAGGGTTCTATTGCTAAGCAGAGCTTGTTGAGTGAACCCTGTCCCCACCACCCGATCCATGAACTCCAGTTCAACGGCAGAATTTAGACCGAAAGCTTAACGTGCCGCCAATGCATCGACACGGTCGCCCGGTAGCTCGTCCTCGGCCTTATCGGGCCAGCTGCCAACTGACACTCCCGGCCGGGGGCTAAATGCGAGCGCGCGAGGCGACTCGAACCCTGTGTTGCCAGTACAGGAGAGACCAGTGCAGGCCAGCGCTCTAACCAACGGAGCTGACGGGGCGGCGTGATGGTGAGGCTGGTGATGACATACCGTAGACCGGTAGGTTCCGGGTGTGCAGGATATGATGAGACTGGTGATGACATACCGTAGGTTCCTGGTGTGCAGGATATGATGAGACTGGTGATGACATACCGTAGACCGGTAGGTTCCGGGTGTGCAGGAGATGTAGAGACTGGTGATGACATACCGTAGACCGGTAGGTTCCAGGGTGTGCAGGAGATGGTGCGATCTGCGATAGCTGGAGCTGGTTCCAGGCAGTGACTAGATTATAGAGGTGAATAGAGAAGAATACGAACCAGTCTAAATTACGACTGGACTTCATAAGCAACAGCAGTATTCCCCCACATATAAGCATGAAGAGAATAACTCCATTTATTGTGATCGCTCCGGTGAGTGTTAACACTCACCCTGCCCCGTACTAGAGGGGCAGGGTGTAATCCGCCCACCCCCTACTTTTCCACGATATCATTCCCACCTCAGGTACACGTATAAACACGCGCACGAAGGGATGGGGTGCGATCCGTCCACCCCTCCGGCCCTTCGACGATATCCATGAACGGGCGGGAACATTGCAATGCAATCTTGGGACTTTGTTCAAAATTGATAAACTCATATACAAAACAATATAAATCCGTTGCTAAACATAGGAACCGCTGCGGTGTAAAGTCGACCGACCGACCGCCGAGCGCTCAGTCGCGAAAATTTCGTTGATGCGGGGGCGCGGTGGGACCGCCGATCTCGACCACAGTTCACTCCATAGATATTGACCTAGGGTCATGAAAATTGTGCTGAGGAGAGTTCGCTACAGCCGTAATCTACCCTTCAAATGATGGGCTCTTAGCTTCCATAGTTTCCGAGATCTTCGTGGACCAGTATCTCCTCGCCTCTGGTACTCGCTATGTGGGAGGCCCTCCAGCGCGCGTGTTGAATAACGGCCTGCGTTCACTTCTTGAACATCCCGACATATTCGCCTTCACGCCGAACTAGCAAGTCCGTTGGGTCTGCCCAGGACGGCGGGGGACGGGACACGGCGGTGTGGAGCCGTGAGGCGCAGGCCGCCGGCGCCTCTCGAACCAAGTCAAAAGTGAACTGATTTGATTAGGGAGCCCGACAACTCGGCGCTCATGCATATTCCAGCCGACGGCTTTGATGAAGAGTCTGCCGCGTGGCTGACGCCCGGGGGCGCGATATGCGACCCGGTTGTGTCACTCGTCGCCCGCCCCCAGGGCATGTCTGACCATTTTTAACACGTCATTTGCATAGGAGGACGCCTCGGCCCGACGGCCGGCGTAGTCCCAGGAGGACCGAGACGCTATGTTGATCGCGCGCACACCGGCCTTATGGCGCGGCAAACACAATCAGCAGACGGCGCGCGCTTTTGACGACTAAAGGATTGCCAAATGAGGCAGGTAATCGTAAGTGTCACATTGCCGCTGTGAGTAGTGATGCACACACGAGGATTATTTACGCGAAACGATGCTCGAAGACTGAGGGCCGAAGTATACTTCGTATTTATGATTTGGCCACAAGAGGTCGTGCTACGCTGTAGTGGGTATGTTGAGATATATGCACGACATACCAAAGGAAGGTCCCTGAGCACTTGAGTAAGGCTGCACTGAGGCATCACACCTTATGGCAGGAGGGTGTGGCGAGGGGAATTCACCAACTCCATCGTCCCCACCTACACCAAAAACAAACATAAAAGGTGATCAACTGGAGAATGGACGGGCATCAGCATGAGTCCCATATATCACTCTATATCCATAGAGGTACCCCAATATAAATTTGAACCAAATTTCTGGAAACAAATGTAAATGCACACAAACACACACACACACACACATACATACATATATATATATATATATATATATATATATATATATATGTGTGTGTGTGTGTAGGTGTGTGTGTGCATTATATTTGTTTCAAGAAATTTGGCCCAAAATTATACTGGGGTACCTCTATGCATCATAATTATATGCTAAGCAGAGCTTGTTGCATTGACCCTGGCCACACTACAAACTCAGTAAATTCCAGCTCAACCGCATAATTTTGACTGGAGTTTGGCTTGCCGTCAATGCGCCGACATCACCGCTCGGATGTAATGCTCGTGCAATACCTGAAGTGAGTGCCCAGAATCACGGAAAGGGCGTTCATTGGAGCCCGTGGACCTAGTGCCCACTTAAGCTGAAGCAAAAAGTACAGTGCTGCTAGACAGAGCCAACTCATATCCAGTAGCGATTCATCTACGCCTGCACAGCGATCATAGTCGCGTGATGGATCTATACCGCATGTGAATAGACGACTATTGGTAGAATAAAGACTAGAATAAAATGTATGGGTTCTCATTGGCTTCGGATATTAGAACATGAGCAATTTCGAAGGATGATATAAGATTTATTATCGACCTCGAACCGCGGATTGAACCGTTCCTTGAGCCTAACAATTTCCATCAAGTACTCAATGTCTGCGTTGTTTTCACAATCGGGATCAATATTTATGCCAAGGCATTGGTTAAACGATAAATTTCAAGCTATATTTAAATCAGGACAGATGTCTTTCTTTTTGCATCTAAATTTATCCAATCATGCTACCTTTATTTTTTTAATAACTTTTTCAGACCACTGTTTTTTTCCCGCAATTAGCGTGCCCGTCCGTATAACCTGGATTTGCCATGAAAGTCGTTTTGCCGAATTTTGTTTATATATTTATAGGCTTTATATATAATTAATTATATGCTGTTTACTGTCTGCAATCTGATACTTCTCCAGAATTTCTGTCGCTGATAGTTTTTTTTTCGCAATTGAAATCTCGTTCTTTTGACAGTGAGTTAATCATGCAAGTCATTTTTCGGAATGTTGTCCCATTAAAGGTAGTCTGCAGCTCGTTACTGTCTACAATCTGAGGCGTCCCTTTAATTGTTGTTACCGATAGCTTTCTCCGCAATTAGTGTCTCGTCCTTATGACATTAAGTTGACCCTGAAGGTCATATTTTTTCAGAATCTTGTTCCTTTATACGTAGCCTGTAGTTAGTTACTGTCTATAATCTGAAACCTCTCTCGAATTATTGTTGCTCACAGTTTTCGCAATTTGCATCCCTGTCCTTATGACCTTAAGTTGGCCCTGAAGGTCATTTTTCGGGATTTTGTTTTTTTAAAGACAGTCTGTAGCTGGTTGCTGTCTACAATCTAAGACCTCTCCAATTTGTGTCACTCACGGTTGTTATTCGGTTAGCCTCCCCATCCTTATGACTTCAGTTGACCATATTTCTGAATGATCCTGTTTCTGAATCTTGTTTCATTGAAGACAGGCTCTAGCTGGGTACATACCACAATTTAAGACTTCCCACAAATTTTGGCCTTAATAGTTTTTCTAAATTGCGTCCCAGTCCAATGACCTTGAGTTGATCTTAAAGGTCATTTTTCAGATCTTTGTTTCTTTACAGACAGGCTGTAGTGTCACTTTCTACAATCTGATACCTCAGCCGATTTTTGTCATCCAATGTTTTTTTTCCGCAATTAGCGTTCTGGTCCTTAGGACTTTGAGTTGCCCCTGAAGGTCATTTTTCGGAATATTGTTTAATTGAAGGCAGTCTGCATGAAGGTCATACTCGTAATCAGTGCGTTGGAATGTGCGTGTACTTTGCTTGCACGAGGATCTTAGGTCGTCGCTGAACTCGTCGCTGAATCCGTATTCAACTTTGCTGACGTCGCAGGGAGCGTACAATTGACAGTGCCGCACTGCGAAATGATCAGTCATAGCCGCCTTCTCATTCCGTGCTCGGCAGCCCTAGCTGTGAGGGGTTGCCTTCGTCAGGGTGTGTAAGCGCCATCTATGGTACCCCAAAGCATGTACGAGATGTTGCTTCCATTGTTCGCGACAGGTGGTATAATGTCTCCGTAGTCAGTTAGTCAGTTAGCGTTAAACGCTTGGGTCATTTACCCCGTTTACATGAGCAGGTTACCCGTAAACGGAAATTTCCGATCTGGTCGATTTGCAAAAGTTCCGATCGCGCGGCCCGTTTACAAGAGCAAAGCGGCCACCTAATCGGATTTTTGCGATTTGACGGCAGACGCAATATGGTGAAAAGTTCCGAATATTTTTCGCATTTTTGCACTTCTGACGCACCTGCTTCAACCAGTTAAATAAACATGGCAAATCAGGTTCACAGCGCAATTCAAGAGATAAACCAACAAAACCCAAACACTGTCGCAAATCCGTAAGTTGAACACTGCACTATATCGTAAAACTCACGGTTGGGGCATGCACTATTAACGTGACGTCTCAGCGTCGATTTCAGCTGTTATATATCTGATTTTTGTGTTAAATAACTAGGTTTGCAATTAGGATTAAAAACGATACGTTTAGTTTTAATAATTGCCATAACTTTACTAAAAACTTAGCAGAGCATAGCTTCAAGAAGCGTCATGACCCTTGCAGCCCTACCGTTGTTTGCTCATGATTGGTGCTTATCGCAAACTTCCACCTGCCGAAATGTACATTTGTGTTGAGCTATTCGCATATTTTGCTGCGCAAAAGCATGTTTACAAGAACATTATTTTCGAAAGTTTTCCTAATCGAATCGTATTCCGAAGTCTTGCTGCTCATGTAAACGTGGTAATTGTTGGATTTTAGCGCATTGACCGCTGAACCGGTGCTTCGATATGGTGGGCTGTTTCCCCGTGTTGGGCGGATTGCGCAACCAGGTATCATCTGCGCCGATGACCTGGGGTAAGTATAGCAACCGTGATCCCATGAGGTCAGCGTAGCTGGAGTCATGGTTCATTACTTCAATGGCCTGGAGGACTGGAATGGAGTAAAACCAGACTTCGCTTCCGGGATAGTGTGCAAGTGCTGCTGTTTTTCCCAAGCAGAATACACCCTGATGCCCGGCATGTTAACTGAAAAGGAAACAATGGAACGCAGCGCAAAGCTGTTTTAGTGCTGCTGCCACTTACAGCGCAGAATGTAAACAGATTTGCTTTAAGTGTTGCCACCCACACATGCTGAAATGGCACTACCGTTTTGAGTAGTGTTGCCATCTGTAGCTTTGAACAAAGTGCTGCCACCTATAGCTTTGAACGAAGTTCTGCCACCTGCAGTTCCACTATTCGTCGTTGAGATAGGCGGTGTTAGGTTGTCACGGTTTGGAAAATTAATCATCTAAGCATAACCGATGTCTCGTCATACATCCGCTGCATCTCCTGCCACGTACTTACTGAATTGCGAGCCGCATCTAAAAGCAAAATAGAGAAATTGAAATCACAGCGCCTCATTGCTTCAATCTGACTGAGCACCACTTGACGGTCGCCCAGGGTGGGGCTTCGTGCTCCCTGACCACGAAGACGTGCTTCTTCTAGCACCGAAAAAAGAGCACGCATGCGGCCGGCTAAATGCTATAATTAATCTCAACGCAACTCGTCTGGCGTCACGTGACGTTCTTATGATTGAGCCAGATCGTCCCACGTCGCATGGAGTTCCTCTGTCTGAGTCAGACCATGCCACGTCACGCGGCGTTCTTCAAACTCCTGCCTCCTGACTCCTGCCAGATCAGACAGGGAGACGTGCACGCCCGTGCACATCGAATGTTCTGCTCTTACATTTGGGAACTGTCCTACGATGAATGCCTCACCTGAGGCTCGAGAGGGACGGTCTGTAATGCACATATGGGCATGAATTATACTAGGTTTGCATATGAAGGGTTCATCACGGGCCCAACGTTAAATTTGGCCTTAGCAGTGGATCCAAGACACCGAAGTCATCTATCTCGGTATTGGTCATTATTGAAATCGGTGGGGTTCAACCGCGGCTGCCTGGCATCGATAAAAAATAATTGAACAGAAACGAAAGGTATTGCCCCGTTCTTTACATCCAGATATGCCCCAAGCGACAAATTTCTTTAGTCGAGCATAAAGTCGTACTTGAGAACGACATCAGCAAAATATAACAGTTTGCTGTATGGGAGGCATATAGAGAAGCTTCCTGTGAAATATTAGTCGCATAGCAAGAGGTGACTAATATGCCTCCAATCACAGAAGTTATGGATGACGAAATAACGTCGGACCGTGAAAAGGAGTAAAAATGCGTGCTATGCTCACTCAAAATGCGTGCTATGCGTCCTATGCATACTCGTCCCGTTGTCTTGCGACACCAGAAAAGGGAGGCAAATGGGAAAACTATCGACTGACAAGGGTGACACCAGTTCGCAATGGAAGTCAATGAGTAATTGCGAAATCACATTTTACTCGTTTGCATCTACTCATTCCATATTCGCTTTGCATCCTCCAATCCCCCATTCCACTGTGTACGTTGGCGGCCGATTTTAAAAAGTTATCGGGAAGTGCTTGTCTTTGTCTGTCTGCACGTGATGCTTCGGCGCATGCTGTGTCAAAACGGCCAATTAGATTTCGTCCAAATTTCACACGTGATACGCCGGTTTGGCGGACAGAGCATGCCGGTGGTTTCGTGTTGCGCACGTGTCACGTGGGAAATGCCACGTGGGCACGTGTCCCGTGTCGCTAGCCGGGGTCATGTCGAAATAAACAGACCAGGGCCACAACGTGTACCACAACTTGCACGGATGTGAAATTTCCTGAAAACATGCGCTCCACAGCGAACTGCACCTTTGGTGGTCAGCGGTCGGGTTCTCTGTACAGCGTGACTGTTAAGCGCAACCAGTTGTTGTAGATGGAGCATCTCCGAGTTCAGAGGGATAAGTACAAGAGCTTTCAAATGTGATGGCTGATAGTCAGTCACCGGGGTTATGCAGGCATGTATAATTTATAGGGGTGGGTGAAGCGTGACGCGTCATGCGCTCAGGATTCGCGCGACGCCCCGCTCCCGCTTCTGATTAACATGGGCTGTTTTTCTTCCTTTTTGGACCAAAAACGAGACTGCCACACATTGGCGTCCGACTCGGCTCACATCGCAGGGAACGAGGGATGTGTGACACCACGTGAAAGGCAACTGTGTTGGTTACCGTTTGGGCACAAGTCCGGCGCGATCGGATCAACGTGTTGCACGTGAGCGAAAGCGGGGTGGAAGGAGAACGTGTTGCTACGAAATCGTCTGATGGCTATTGGCTGAGCACGTGAAACTGCAAGTTTTACGTCGGGGCATAACGAATTTTAGCGCGCCGAGATCGGCTCGGTTTCAACCGGCATCGCTCGCGAACCAATGGGCCGATCGACATGAAGCCGACACCGTACTGTAATCATGTCAGTTATCAAGCTTAGCAGTACAAACATTCCTGCCACTTGTGACACGTACACACAGTGAGAGGTGTAAAGTAAAAGTGGTCTTTTTATCGTTTTTTTCACGATTAGGCCTGGAGGCGGAAAACTTCTGAAAGTGACGAAATGCCGTTGTTTGCATTGCCCAGTCCCATGCACCGAGTACACTCTTTTCCACTGACCACCTGCATCTGCCACATCCCAATGGTCACCCACTGTGACGAGAACGGTAATTATGGTGACCCGTAAACCCGGCTCTGCTTCTCACCTATTAACGTTCCTATCAGACAACATTTTCGGTTGAAAAATGGCATGCATGCGTAGCTCGAATGGATGTGATGACCACTATTTAGATTTCCACATCGAAAATACTTTTGCTGAAATCAAGGCTGCCCCCAACAACTACCAAATCTTATTTTCGGCCTTTTCAGCCGGCTCCTTGCATCAACTGATCGCCGGGTTTGCTTCGTCGGATCCATATTATATAGATTCGCGTGCCGACATGCTAGTCAACATAACGTGGGCAAGATTGCATAGGCGAATCTAACTCACGCTGTATACAGGGAATGCAGCTGTGTTATTACGAGTACGGAAAGTTAGGGAAGATCGGGGTATATCAGATGAATTTGGGTATAGTCAGGTCAGATCAGGTCATGTCAGGTCAAGTTAGATCAGATCAGTTAGATTGATTTGGGTTGGGTTGGGTGAGGTGAGGTTAGTTTAGGTTAGTGTAGATCATCTAATTTTTGGTTACCTCGGTTCAAATCTGTTCGGGGAGGGGTGGCGTAACCTGCACGGCCTATGCGTAAGCGATGCATTGAGGTAGTTTTGCGATCTAGAGCACACCAACATGATAAATGAGTTGGCGTGCATCTAATGGTAAATACTCACGCTTTGATTTGAACATGGTATATGCACCTTATGTTACTAATTAGAGGTCATAAATTCAAAATTAAAATCAACCACAGCAGAACAAGGTTAAGGCAAACTTTCTTCACCAACAGGGTAGTGGAACACTGGAACCAGCTGCCAGAAAACATCGTCAGTAGCAGCACATTGAACATCTTTAAAAACAGCATAGACAATCATTATAAGAATAGAGGGCTTGCTTTTCAGTATTACAGGGAGGGCTGATTGACAGATTTGGTGGGCAACTGGTTCAGTGTATAGAGTGCAACCAAGAAGGGCCCTTGTGGCTTATAGTTGCACTAATCTTTTATGTCTTTATGTCTTTATGTCTTCATGTCTAATGGCTTTAAGCATACAAGCTATGCGCATATGATCTATTTACGAACGTTTCGGGTGAAGTTATAACATTTAAACACCATCAGAACAATTTCGTCTTCAAAAACTTCAAGAAAATGTATACATGTTCAGAGACGAAAAACAATGTCATGAAACGTCTACGAAGATCAAACGACGAGTTCACAAGTCTCATACCATTTGCCCCGTACAAATGATTAGCTTGTCCCGCAGGAAGAAGCCAGTATCGCTGTCTGATTGTTGTGGGCTAGGTGGCATTTTATTAAATGTTCATTGTCCATTGTCTCTATTACTCGATGATGAAATATGATGTCCTTGAACGAAACACTATTTGTCATTCATACCCATTCATGTTTCTCAAGCCGTTCATGTAGGACAGTAAGCACATTGGTCTTCAGCATGCCCTGCGAGTCAAGCACGGTCTTCTAAGCAGATCGATAACACTTGAAAAAGAAATAATTACAGGCCACATCTACCCAGAGTTGGTAAACATAACGGATAGGAATGAAAGATTCCGCTTGAATTGCAAGCGGCAGCCATACTGCTCAGCTTGAAACGTGCACGGTGGTCTCTCGAATCTGGTCTGGATCGCATCTAAAAACACAAGGTCTATCCTGACAGCACATGAACTGATCTGATGATGGACCGATTTGATAACGGACAGATCTGATGGCAGACTGATCTGATAACAGACTGATCTGATGACAGACTGATCTTATACCAGACGCTCCGATAAGGAGGTATCAAGACAATCAATGAGAACATCGTGCTTCGAAACGGCTCAGCGGATTATCCTGCACCAACCAGCACCACAGTGTACGCGAATCTTAGAGCCGAACCGGTCTCAGACAGCCGAACAGCCTGTTGAACGGCCTGCTGAACAGCCTGCTAAACAGCCTGTTGTTACCGATACTTTTGGCTCCTCGACTTGTAAGTTTTCGGCCACTTCTCCGTAACTCCCGCGATCTTGGAGCCTTGGCCAACGGAGTCTATATGGTGGCATGCCAAGCATCGTGTCGGCCTCGACAGCGAGGACGTCCGAGTCTCAGAGGCAACACTCGCTCTAGCAGTAGGCTCCTGGTGTATCAGAATTTCTGGCTGCGGCAGCGGCTGCGCTGACATCTCAGAAGAGGCTGTCTGATATTGACGGCGACCATGGCCACTCCGAGACTGCCCCCGCTGCCGCAGCGGCGCTGCTGACGTCTCAGAGGCGCTCCTACTCAGAGGAAGTGCTGACGTTTCAGAGGCGCTCCTACTCAGAGCACGTGCTGACGTCTCAGAGGCGGTCCTACTCAGAGCACGTGCTGACGTCTCAGAGGCGCTCCTACTCAGTCAGAGCACGTGCTGACGTCTCAGAGGCGGTCCAGACTCTCACAGCCGGGCAAGCTGGCCTGCGCTATGCCCGCCGCCAGCAGTCCGTCGACTTGCCGCAGACACCGTTCGAAGGTGGTGAAGAAGAGCGTGCGCTCCGCCTCCCGACGCTGGGTCTCCGCCGTGCACTGGCTGTAGCCGAGCCAGTGCATCAGGCCGTAGTCCCGGCAGGTGATCCGGCCGTCTCCGTCACAGTCCTGCCGGTCACAGATCACAGTCAGTGGCCTGCCGGTCACGGGTCACCGTCACAGTCCTGCCGGTCACGGGTCACCGTCACAGTCCTGCCGGCCACGGGTCACCGTCACAGTCCTGCCGGACACAGGTCACATTCACAGTCCTGCCGGACACGGGTCACCGTCACAGTCCTGCCGGACACTGGTCACCGTCACAGTCCTGTCGGCCATGGGTCACCGTCACAGTCCTGCCGGACACAGGTCACATTCACAGTCCTGCCGGACACGGGTCACCGTCACAGTCCTGCCGGTCACAGATCACCGTCACAGTCCTGCCGGTCATGGGTCACCGTCAGTGGCCTGCGGGACACAGGTCACATTCACATCCTGCCGGTCACGGGTCACATTCACAGTCCTGCCGGTCACGGATCACAGTTGATTTACAATTGATGGTAATACTAGGTTGATAGTTTATTGTTAATGGTAACCTCAACGTTTCTTCCAATCGACATGCAACTTTGTATGCATACTTGTATCGCCAATGATAATCGAAGTAAGACATCACGAAAGATTCCTTCTTTTTTGTGGGGGAGGTGCCGTCCTTGTACATAAAGATCCAAAGCTGTTTTATCTTCAATTATTGCTACCGCTGTCGAATATTCATCGTTTTCAATTATTCCATACACTCCCACATTTTTCATTCGCAAGTTCAAAGTGAAGTTCCGAAAATCCGTGGAGAAATAAGAGGTTTGTGTAGTGGTTTGGTTGACAATAGGGTGGTTTAACCACTGTGAAATGGTCGACTGGATCCGCCGGCGACTTGGTCACACCCGGCGCTGACTGTAGATATCCACCGCTGGTGTGCACGACCTGACGGTGTGGGAGTGTTTGTTTGTTTTTTGGGGTTTAGGGGCGCATCGACTGCAGTGGTCATGCAGCGCCCATCGGTGTGGGAGTGAGGTACAGGTGACGCGCCCCATCAAAATGCTGAAAACGCATTTGTAGCCCCTCCAATATTTAAAGGGAACAATGTGTTCTTCTGTTCGTCTGTATGCTTGTGCTTCTGATAGTTCATTAATGAGCCACCATTGAACTCACAAAATTGGACGTACCTCGGACAGCTATATGGAATATTGCAACACAGCGGTTAAAATACATCAGCTTATGGTTTGCGCTTCCCCGAAAATCACGAACATTGCAGAAATATAGCATGTTCCAAACCACGGGGTGGGACAATCAATGCATTGAGCTTCGTATATGGTAAGGTACAGATGTCATCGCTATCAGGAGGTGGCAGGCATCCTGCACATTTATTTCGGCTCAGTGCCGCCTCCATGCCAGAAATGGACAACCATACCATAAATGTGCTCTGAAAATTATAACCGCGTCCAGTCTCCCTCCTAAGTCATACATTGACTTTGCACATCAACCCAATGATCTTAACAAATGGCAAGGTGCATGTACAATGGATAAAGCAATGAATGATTTCGGATGGAGGAATTCCACTAAAATCATTGATGCACTTTGCGAGAAAAATCGGACTGTTTTCTGACCAGTCCTTTCCGATTGAGAGTGTGCATTTGCGCCACCGTTTTGCTCGGTACGTTACTGTGTATCTCGTTGAGTTAGAACTATGTCCCGCTTCACCTCGTTGAGTCCCGCTTCACCTCCAGGTCGGGAACACCACTCACCTGGCTGAAGTTGGTCATGTACGATGACACGGCCTCGGCGGCACATTCAGCGTCGTTCGCGCAGCGCCGAAAATCTGCAACATGGGTGAGCAAGTTGGTGCGAGGTAGAAGGAACACATTGAATAATACTGTTTTAACACGTAGAATTACAATTGCACTGCACACTTCGCTTGAATGCTTATCGTTATGATCCAGCGGTAGGCATGGGCGTGGATTACAAGTCACAACGCGAGGTGCGAAGAACTCAGGAAATTGCTCCACGAGACAACTTCCATACCACTGCAGAGGGAAGGGATCAAAGTGGCGAGAACACGCCAGGTACAGCGCTTGCAATTTTTCACCTGACAAAACATCTATGGTATCTGCCGATTTAACTTCTGGAGTCGGTGTACCCCACAGGAGCGTCTCCATCACTCCAGAGACTCAGATCTCACTATTGTGCCACAATCAGCCGCTCTCCGATAAATAGAACGTACACTACGCGCAGCACAGCCATCGAGAAAGTAACTATGGTGCATGACCTGTAGATTCATTGACACAAAGCTCACAATCGCCTCTTGCTACAGCCACTGTTGCATGAAGGGCATACAGATAGGGAGGTGACTTAATTGTAAATTTTCAACTTTTTGATTCGGCTCGCAGCTCAAAAGGTGTTCCGTAATGTGCTGATCATTTTTTATTAGCAACATTTTTTCTAAAACGGGTCCTTATGGTATGAACATGGCCCCTGAATGAAACCATGTTTGTCCGAAAAGCATACATTTTCCCGCCTAAAAGCAGACTAAGGCTGATCCAAAGGTGAAAGTAAATATGTTGTGCCGATCAAGCACAGGTAGCCAGATACCAATTTTCGTTTCTCTGTATCAGTTCGTTTCTGAGGAATTCCATAAAATGTCCAGAAAATTCCAGGCTTACAAAAATGCCCATAGATGGCGCACGCGTCGCGCCGGTACGTACAGTGAGCCCCGCCGCGGTATTTGCGCATGCGTTTGTACGCAAACCTAACCCTAGCTTTGTGAAGACAAATGTGCCGCCTTTTTACAGCGATATTGTCATAAAAATGATTAGTGGCCTGGGTTCAATGGCTAAATGACTATCCATCGCGGAAAATCTGAAACTGCAAGAAGAGTTTTGGCTCTCAAATGGCAAATAGTAATCACTATACCGTATATTTCCTGTCACGATTTAAGGCCGAAATCACATAATTGGGGACCAAGACCGGCCTTGCTGACGACTGACGCGCCAGAAGAAGGTCGTCCGTCTTCGTGTCACCCAGAGACTCCGCGGTCGTCGGGTCTCCGCACCCGAGGACGGCCCAGCGTGGGAATTCCCGGTCTGGCTAGTTGAAAGGCGGCGTAGCGCCACAGAAGCGCGTCGAGTGGTGACTCTCTACGCGATCCACTCTCCACATTCCACAGGAACTCGGTCAGTCTGGTGGCGGGCTGCTCCACGATGCTCTTTGGCGACTGGGTCCGCAACTGACCTCTCGTCACCCGATAAGTCTGACTGAAACCATCCTGCTCAGAGCTTCGCTGAAGTCGGAGATGTTCACGTCAGCGCGGCAGGTGATTTTCGCCAGATGCACACACAGGTTACGTGCGTACTCTTCGGTGGTCAAGTTCCTGAAGTTCCTCTTCAGTCTGAAGATGCTTGCTGCCTTCGGGTAGATGAGGCAGCAACTTCGCGCGTGCCTGATCTCGAGATACAGCCGGCTGTTTTTCTCCTTGCCGCTGATGTCGCGGGCCATGTACGCCTCCACCTCCGCCACCTCGGTGAACGGTCCGCCGAGAGTATGCAGGCTTGCCAGGTCTGCGTTCCTCTGCCGATCCACCGATATGTTCGTCGCCTCCTTCTCATCCAACCCCTCCTCCTTCAGCTCTCTTTGTTTCGTGCTCCACGCCTCTAGAATCTGTGGAAGTTCTCCGTCTTTCTTCACCAGTTTTTTTAAGCAAGCGTCCATCTGCACACCCTCGATCAGAGCAGCTCCCCTTGCTTTCACGTGGGCTCTGCTGACAGCCTCCAGTTTCTCCGATCCCCTCGTCTTCAGCCCATAGTTGACCGTGCCGACTGAGCGCACGGGGTCGAGGTTGTTGATCGGCGCACCTGCGAGCTTGCCCTCGTTCATATTGTCCAGCCGATTAGGCGCCTCCGGATCTGCGTCTGCTCCGAACTGGAAGACGTCTCCCCGTTGCCTTGACCAACCGGCTGCGATGTGAGCGAGAAGCATCTTCAGGACTCGGCAGGCATCCTGCTTGTGGCTCTGGAAGACGGCCTCAGCTGGCTTCAACAGGTCCTCGGGGTACAGCACCTACTGGAACCTCTCTTCGCTGGTAAAGGAGAATGCTGGTTTGGAGAGGGTCAGCAGATTCTCCGCCGGCGTCGTGGTGAGATCTACGTACAGCTGCGGGAAGGCCTCCCTGATATCGGCGTAGGTGGTGGAGCTGCTGGACGTGAGCGACACAAACGGCTCCACCAGATGGACGCCGACGGCGACCCGGCACGTAGTCCAGCTGCTCAAAGCATCTCACGATGCAGGCCAGCTGGTTGGTGATGGTCTGAAACTTGAGCAGTAAGTCTGTGACGTCCTGGTCCAGGTACAATGCCACTGCGCAGCTGTAGACCAGTGAGTTGAACCTCTCCTTCTGCAGTCTCTTCGCCGGGTTCTTCTTGTGTCCTAGGTACATGTCGAACATCTCCGCCTTGTTCCACTGCTTGTGGTCGAAGTCGTGCGAGACCAGCCGGAGCAGGCAATCAAGCCAGTTCTCCGTCACCGACACCTGCGGATTCCCGATCGTGATGGTAAATCCAGCGAAGATCTTGTGTGGCCCGATGCTGCTGTCTACGTCACTCCAGAACTTGCAGAGCTCCCTGTTGAACATCAGGCTGGGATGCACGTGGCACAGCAGGTGGTCAGGGATGTGGCTCACCTCCAGCTTCTGGGCGACGATGTCGGCTACGCCCATGTTGTGACTGACGCTGTCTGTCATGACAAAGTCCACCTTATCCCACAGGCACTCCTTTGTCACCCCTCCACAGACAGCGAGCATCGACAGGACTCCCCCGTCTCAGCGGCGATCTTGAGGGTTGGAAGAGCGTAGGCAATATATGTTGAAATGAATACTAAGAAGTATATAACTTCACTCATTTAAAATATTTATTGGGATTTTGCTTATAACCCGGTTACTTAAAATGAAATATTATTTTAGCATACTAAATGTAATAGTGCACCTTTTGCTCAACTATCACAACCAAAAATTAATTCGAACTATTTTCACGATTTTACGGTTTTCGGCTAATTTTTCCAAACGTAAGTGAAGCATGGAGATATAAATTTGCACCGATATACCTGTATGCATACAATATTTCAGTTTGAACACTGGATCAAATTTTATGAATTATATTTTTTCTATTATTATATTCTATTAGGGAGATTCTATTAGGGAGAATGTATGTTTTTGGGGGAACATGGTTTCATTCGAAGGCCATGTTCATACCATATGCCCCATTTTTTAAACAACATGCTCTATGTACTTTCCATCACAATTGTTCAGAGCACATTTTGAGATGCGAGTGACCAACATTTCAAATTAAGTCACCACCCTAATACAGAGCTCCTCGCGAGGTCATTTAAAGCGGGCAAGCGCAGCTAGTAAGAAGCTGTGCTAACTACCTGCCGGGAAAATGTGCAGTCCATCCTCGAGTTTACAGCGTTATCCTTACCTACATACGAGGCCGACGTGCGTATGTGTAGGATAAAGTGCGTCCAACGTACGTTCCGCACATGGCTGTACTCACGCTGTTGTCCGCCAGACGTACCCCAGGGATGCCGTCACTCAGCACGATGCATTGCAAGCGGCACCGCTGTGGTCCGCGTTAACAGCAACGAATCGAGTCCGTCCAACACATTCATCACATCATTTATTGTGCGACACAGTAACCACCATACCGTTCATGCATAGTTTCTGCTGCAGAGGTTTCCTTCAGAGCTGATGAACGCCACGGGTACCCCGGGCAGCTTTGCTCCTCCTCGGCTGCTTGGTACGTGGATACGATCCGACCAGCTTCGCTAATTTCCTATTGGCAGCATCAGGGAAAGGAAAGTCTGATATTCCGATTCTCGACAGCATCTACCCGTTTTGACAGCATTTGGCAGCACTCATCGGTAATCGCCACGCAGGTCTCACTCCGCGGCCATATCTTGTCTCGCATGCCCTTAAGCTTTATCATTCCTGAGCATGTTGAAATTCATCTGTTGAGCTCTGGATGTGTGGCTATGAGCGGTTTAAGGAATTTAATGTAGTTTTGTTTTGCAGGCATTAATAATTTACTACTTCACTTGATCGGAGCAAGGTAGAGCAAACAAAAACATTTAAGTGGAGCAGCCTGAGAATACTAAACTGAAGTTGTGTGTAGTCTAATAAAATGCATGCGGTACGGAGCTTAGGCTATTATTCACAAGGCTATTACACACTGGGCTATTGTGCACTGGGCTATTATACACAATTCAGCACATGCAATTCCAATTCCAGGTTCCTGGAATAATTTCACCTCGCTAGGCGCTGCAATGATGATTGTCCATTGAAAAGGTTAGCTTCCAACTGCATTTGTGAGATTTCACCTATGTTTGCCCAGCCTTTACCGGGTTATGCTTATCATTATTACTATTATAATTATTACGATGTTAGTACCCGGCCGATGATGTTGCCTCCCAACATCATCAGCCTCCCAACATGACATATGTTTATTATTTGTATTATATATTTATATATATATATACACTACTCATAACAGGACATATTATACAGTATTACTTCAATATTGCCTTCGTCGATTGTGCACTGGGTGGATTCAGCACAGAGCGACCAGAGGATAACACCCCGATGTCACCGATTTCGACGATACCTTCCTCCCAGGTGTAATCGATGTTTCTGATCACGGCTGTGATATTTATTTTTTCCTCCCGTAAGCGGTTTCAAAGTTATAGCCTCAGGCAATTTGAAGATCCGCACGTGCAGGACTATTGTGGAGCTCAATTTTCGCCCTTATGCTGTAAGGTATGTGAATATAAATATATACCAGGTTGTTAGGAAAGGTACATGGATTAACAGTGATTCATAAATGGAAATGTACCTCTCTTAAAAGTTCGGCAAGAAAATTCCCAAAACCGGAAAATTTTCGGCTGCATGTGATTCAGCATTCTTTGAACTACGGGATCAATCAATAAAAAACGTGGAACAGACAAAGAGTAACGATCCGCATGCCCTTAAATGTATCGATGTCATCCCGCTCGCTCGATAAATCCGGCCGCCGAGCCGCCCGGGTGCGGCCCCGCAGCGACGCGGCGATGATGCAGCCGGGGGAGGGATACGGGGGATAAAACGTTACGCGAGGGGAGAGATAACGGAGACAATGTATGGGATATAATTTTGACCAGTCGGGCTTAATCGCGCCGGTTTATGTCCCTCTCCATTACCCGGACGATTTCGCCTGATGATTTTGACAGTTTCGCCGTACACTCAACAGGAAACCGCAGACTTTTTCGAGACCTCACTGTACATGGTGAAAAGTGCGCGTAAGCTAATGGAAACTCAGGGCATTTTGCCAGAAGGTCAGAGGATATCGAGGGGTCGTAAGATAAGTGAACATGAAAAAGCGAAAGTACGAGCTTTTTATGATTCGGACATAGCTAGCAGAATGTGCCCAGGGCAAACAGACTGTGTAACGGTGACTGACGCGGATGGAACAAAGAGAAAAGTACAAAAAGGCTCTTTCTTGGGACGCTGCGGGAGTTATACACTTTATATCAAGAGGGCACGAACAATCCCACCGTCGGGTTTTCAACCTTTGCATCATTGCGGCCAAAACACTGTGTGCTTGCTGGGAGTGGCGGTACGCATACAGTGTGCGTATGCACATATCACCACAATCCAAAACTCCTAATATCAACGCTAGGATTTTCGGACCTAACGATTGAGGATCTGCTGGACCATGCAGTTTCCGACAACAAAAATCGCGACTGCATGATGGGGGTATGTGCCAACTGTCCCGGTGACGAGGGTGTGGCGGATTTCATTTTGATGATGTCTGACGATGCCCCTGACGACGATGACGGTCTCGACGATGAAATCCGCTACCAGCAGTGGGTCACCACCGACCGCTGCACACTTACGGAGGTGATCGTCAGTCGTGAGGACTGTGTACGGACATTCAGCCATCAGACACAGGAACTCACCGTACACCACTACCGAACATTGGTTCAAAGTAGGTTATTCTTAAAACTGAAGGAGGGCGTGGATGAGGGACAGGTAGTGGTGCAGGGTGACTTTTCTGAGAATTATTATTTCGTAGTTCAGGACGCTGCCCATGGATTTCATTGGGATTCATCTCAATGTATCGTACACCCTTTCGTGGTGTATTGCCGGGAGGGTGAGTGTCATGCCAACAGAGTTATTGTTTCATATCTGATGGAATGAAGCACAACACTGCCATGGTGCACGCCTTCCTCCGACGCCTGATACCCGAGATGAAAAAGAAAGTACCGGGGCTACAAAAGGTGTTTTATTTTACTGATGGCTGTGCTGCCCAGTACAAGAATAGGCTCGACTCTGCGAACATGTGTTATCATGATGCGGACTTCAAAGGCGTGAAATGTAAATGACACCTTTTCGTCACTTCACATGGAAAGGGAACGTGCGATGGAATCGGGGGTACGGTGAAACGTGGCACGCGACAAGAGAGCCTGCGGCGCCCTGTCAGCGGCCAAATTCTGACAGCCGAGGCAATGGCCAAGTTTCTGAGCGAAAAATTCGTGAGTGTCATCCATACGATATTTGTATCCAGCCTTGAGGTAGCAAAGGTGGCTACTGAGTAGCAGGCGCGGTTCGATGCCACCAAAACTATCAAGGGGCTCCACAGGTTTGTCCCTGTGAGTGCCACCACCATGCGCGTCCATGAGCTGTCCACAGACGATGGCTATGATGTTCGAGTTAGGCATTAAAATGACCAGGGACAGTGAAACAAACATCGTAGGGATGACAACCTGCGTGCAAATGTGTGATGGTATAAATCTGCGCGACGGGCTGTTGTGCCCATGTCTTGCATAGTTCGTGCTTACCTGCTCGATCAAGTGCATTTGTTCTGTCATATAATCGTTATTGATCGAATAACTTGTTGTTGTGCTGGTTTCTTTCAAGAAACTGAAACCATTGTAATTTCTTCGGTGTTCCTGTTTCAGTGTTGCATTGCAAACGTGCGACTCGTATGGCATGCAAACGAACAGTCCAGAAACATAGTGTTTGTTGTGTTGGATGGTGGTACGATGGTATCAGCGGCGCATTTTGTGATTTGTCGAGGGGGCGGATGGAGAGGCGGTGGGCGACACGACGTGGGCCCGAGGGAAGGTACTGCGATAAAGTTCACAGATATTCAATGATTAAATCGGAACAAGAACTGGAAACCGGTTTCGCATTGAAGAGACAGGTTGTCGCAACTAGTGTCTGCCCCCAATCTCTCCCGCTGGCATCACATCACACGCTTGTCAGCGTCGTTGCTGCGCGACGGCGCGCGCGCGGCGGCCGGGTTTAACGTGCGAGCGGGAGCGACATCGGTACATGTAAGCGCATGGGGCTCGTTACTCTTTGTCCGTTCTACTTTTTATTGATTGTTCCCGTAGTACAAAGAATGCCGAATCACACGAAGTCGGAATTTTTCGGGAGAACTCATAGAAAAAGTAGTTTTACAAAATTTACAATATTTGTTTTTTTTTTGTTGGCCAACTTAAAAGAGGGATACATTTCCATTTATGAATCACTCTTAATCTATGTACCTTTCCCAAAAATCCGGCATTTATTTGTATTCACATTCCTTACAGCATATGGGTGAAAATTGTCTCGGGGGATTGATAGGCGCCTCTCCCCCACCTTAGGTTTTTCGCGGACAGTGAAAGAACAAATATGAGGCGGTATACGTAGCCTTTGGAGTACAGCGTTCTGATCAATTCGCCTACGGAGGGTCATTCTCGGAAGCGTCCGACTGGGTGACGACACCCGCACACCCCCCGCGGCGGGCCGCTAACTCAGGGCCAATAACTGAGCTCCGGTAGTAGAGCTGCCTGTTAGGTCTCGCCGTACCGTGGGGGGTCTTCAACCGCCCCCGTCAGGTTTTTCGCGGATAGGGAACGAAAGGCGCGTGGTATCGCGCCGACACTTCGCATACCTTTTCCCATGTCAATTTGACATGTGTCAAAATTGTGAGTTCAGGTCATCTAGAGTCAACGAGTTACTCAAGATCAAGTGAGGTCACCTCCAGAAAAGTTCAACCAGTCGTCACGATATAACCCCGTCTCTCCGGTCAGATCTTCACCTAACCTGGTCGCCTGGTCCCCTGGTCTTTGGGGTTGGGGGGCGGATAGTAACCCCCTCTTAAATCCAAACTAAACGTCGCACGAAAGCGAAAAGGGGTGTCATCGGAAAGTGCTCGGCGAGTAAGGCCCGGGTCCGTCTCCCAAAACAATTTCCCCAAAAAACTTACATCACTAGAGGGGGTAGATTTTCACGACTTCACGACTTACATTGTGTTTTTGACTCTGAGGAGTTAATTTTGGGGATATCTGAAAAACATCAAAATGGAAAACATGGAAACAGAAAAGGACAGCGAATTGACCAGGGCCAAAAAATGTCGCCCCCCCCCCACACAAAACAAATTCATTAAAAAAAATTTGAGTCTTCAAGTTTTATTTCCTTTTCCTTTTCTAATGGGTAGAGCAGACCGCGAAGCGTGGAAGTCAACTTGTAATAATAAAAATGCGTATTTTAGCCAGAATCTTCGACTTGAACTCTAACAGGCAAATATGGAAAATGTATAAGTAGTCAAAAACAGACCTTAAAAAAATCCTCCGTACGTTTGTTGCATCCCAAAGATAAGCAAACGCTGAATGTTTTATTAAAATATCTGTATCTGTTAAAGCGCGACGACTGGTTTAACTTTTTTGGATGTGACTTTACTTGACCTAGATTTATTCGTTGACCCAAGATTACCTGCCATCAAAAGTTTGACATACCATGTCAAATTGATGTGGGAAAAGCTATGCCAAATTTCGGCGCGCTGCCTCGCGCCGTTCGTTCACTATCCGCGAAAAACCTGAGTGGAGGGGAGGTTAAAGAACCCCCCCCCCCCCGGTACGGCGCGAGTTAATGGATAACAATATTCGAATGAGACTTTCAGCATTTGCTTATCTTTAGGGACGAAACAAAACGCAATAGAGGATTGCCCACGTTTTTGATTACTTACTAGTTTTCCATATTTGCCCCTTAGAGCTAAAATCGAAGATTCTCGCTAAAGTAAGCATTTTTTATCGGAACAAGTTGACTTCGAAAGTTTTTTTATGGGCCACGTTACCATTTGAAAAATTAAAATTAAAGAAAATTGTAAACTAAAACTTCAATGCAAATTTAAAACTTTGATTTTGATGGCGAAAAGAAAATTGGAACATGGTTGGCTTTGCCTTCCTCTTCTGATTCCAAATCAGCTGTGTTTTTCTCAAATATCACCAAAATGAACTCCCCAGAGTCAAAATCATCATGTAAGTCGTGAAAACATTGGGCCACTAATGACGTCATTTTGTGGAAAAAAAAAACAATTAGGAGTGGTATCTGGCTCCACCCGTCGAGCGCTCCCGATGATGCTTCTTTCGTTTTCGTGGACGCTTAGTTTGGAGATTACAGGGGGGGTTGTATCAACCCCTACACACCGTCCCCCAACCCCCAGACTGGGTGTGTGGATATGACCGGAAAGCCGGTGAGGGTTACTAACGCACCGGCGGTATTTGGAAAGTAGGAAACCGCATAAATAACGCAGCATCACGATGAAAAGCGAGCGTTTCGCTCCAAAACCGGACCACTGCACAATGGGCCAGGGGTCCGGGGTAGCTCGACATAAGTGGTTTCAGTGACTTTTCGGTATCAATATGAAACATATATTGAACCGTTCGGAATTGGCCATGTAATATGGATCTGCAATAGTTTTTCTCAGTGAATTCGACCATGTAAGCATGCAAATTCACGAAGCAGGAATCTTTGTCCAACGCAGTGGGAAAGGTTTCACGAGTGGTGCAGGTTTCATGGTTCATGGGACCTCTATCAGAGGGATGGCCTGCGGCGGGGAGGGATGAAGTGGCATTACCATCTCAGGGACATGCCAATAGTGACAACCTAGGCAATGAAATATCACAGTCAGCAAACAGGGATAGCAGTAGTTCAAGGGAGCAGAGTGGTAGCTCATCCAGAGATGAAAGAACTACTCAGCATGAAAAAGCCAAGGCTGGTTATGGAGCATATGTTGTATCATATGTGAATAGCTTATTCAATTATGAAGAAGTAGCAGATGGGGTAAAAATATGTCTGTGGAATTCATTTGGCTTCATGTCGCTGAAGGAAAAGGCAATAGTAATAAACTGAGGATAGGAGTTTTGTACTGATCAGGAACTTTGCCACATTCTCGGCAGCCGGAGCTCGATAAGGTGATTTGCGAGGAAATTAGTAGAAACTTTCAGAGGAAATGCCTTATTCCGTGACTTTAATCTAGAAGGATAGCTTAGTCGAATAACTCCTAATCCTGTTTTGCGCTCATTTGTATGTGTCCTTAAACTTGCGCTAAGTTGTGCAAAGACATTTCAATATTTTACTTTCTCTTTTATCATAAGGCCAATGTACCATTTTGACACAAACACATTCACAATACAAGATAGCTGTTCCATTATTTCCGTTTTACCCGTATGAATACGAGCCCATTTCTTGAGGCCCGATTTCTTTTCCAATCCGTCGTGCAATGCTTTTGATTATGGAATGTTATGCTTACATGGACATTCGGTATATTAAATGAATACCTTGTGCCACATTCATGTTTCAAGGTCAAGTTGGAATAGCTTGGTGTATGCATCCTGTGGCGGGGATGGCCGAGTGGTTAAGGTGTCGGGCTATGGGTACCAAAGGTCTCGGGTTCGACTCTAGCGCCACTCAAGACATTTCGCAATCCCGCGGCCCACCGGCGAAACAGTGTGGGTGGCGCCATTAGCCGTGAATGTGCATCAAGTGTGTCGTGAACCAACCAATAAACAAACATGTGTATGCATCCTGTTGAAAATAATCACAGGGAAATACAAATATAAAGATGTATAAAATAATATATATATATATATATAAAGACATAAAGACATAAAAGATTAGTGCAACTCCGAGCCACAAGGGCCCTTCTTGGTTGCACTCTGTACACTGAACCAGTTGCCCACCAAATCTGCCAATCAGCCCTCCCTGTAATACTGAAAAGCAAGCCCTCTATTCTTATAATGATTGTCTATGCTGTTTTTAAAGATGTTCAATGTGCTGCTACTGACGATGTTTTCTGGCAGCTGGTTCCAGTGTTCCACTACCCTGTTGGTGAAGAAAGTTTGCCTTAACCTTGTTCTGCTGTGGTTAATTTTAATTTTGAATTTATGACCTCTAATTGCATCATTTCTGTTAAATTCAAACATGTCCCCAAGGTATCCCCTCTCCAGACCATTGACAAATTTAAAGATCTCGATGAGATCTCCTCTCAGCCTTCTATATCTAAGTGAAAACATATTCAATTTCTTCAATCTTTCCTCATATGCCAGGTTGCTTATGCCATTAACCATTTTTGTAGCCCTCTTTTGTACTCTCTCTAAAAGCCAACAATCTTTTTCATAGCTAGGAGACCAAGCTTGGATGCAGTATTCCAAATGTGGCCTGACGTATGCACAGTAAAGCTTCCTGATCACTTCCTCACTTCTGTATGATACATTCCTATTTATTGCCCCGAGCATTCTCAGTGCCTTCTTCCTGGCTTCCTTGGTCTGTTCTGATGCCCCCAATTTTGTGTTTAGAATAACACCTAAATCCTTCTCCTGTTGAGTCACTGATAGCACTTGGCCACCCATCAAGTATGGAGCCTTCATATGCTGCTTACCTACATGCATGATTTTGCACTTATCAAAGTTAAATTTCATTTGCCATTCTTCGGACCACTTCACAAGTTCGTCTAAGTCTTTTTGCAGCGAGATATGCTCATCCTGACCTGTTATTGCCCTAAAGACCTTCAAATCATCTGCAAATTTCAAAACTTTACTGCTTAGGCCACTTTCAATGTTATTTACAAATATAATGAACAGTAATGGCCCTAGTACTGACCCCTGGGGGACTCCACTAAGAACATTTTGCCATGATGACTTTGTACCATTTAGCATCACTCTTTGCTGTCTATCTGAAAGCCACAACTCTATCCATTTTAAGATGCTACCTGCAATACCATGGGACTGAAGCTGTATCATTAACCGTTTATGGGGTACCTTGTCAAAGGCCTTACTAAAGTCAAGATATGCTACATCAACCTGATTTCCCTGATCAAATTGTTCTGTGGCGAAGTTCAAAAAGTCCAAGAGGTTTGTGAGACACGATCGTCCTTTTCTAAATCCATGTTGAGTATCTTGAATCAATCTGCTACCTTCCAGATAACTAACTATTCTATCCTTGATAATTGATTCGAGTACCTTGCAGACTAGGGATGTGAGACTTATTGGCCTATAGTTTTCAACTTTCCCTCTTTCTCCTTTCTTGAAAATAGGAACTACATTTGCCCTTTTCCAGTCTGTTGGAATTTCATTATGTGAAACTGATCTACAAAATATTATACTAAGTGGAAATGCCAGTTCCTTTTCAGTTTCCCGCAACACCCTAGCATAAATATCATCAGGTCCTGCTGCCTTATTTGGCTTTATTTTCCTGATATGATTGTAAACAACATCACTACCAATGAAATCAACATCATTTGTCAGATCCCATGTAACTGAACTATGGTGTACGGTCGGCAGATTGGTCATATCTTCCAATGTAAACACTGATTTGAACTGCTTGCTCAGCTCCTCAACCATCTCACTATCCTCACCCAATGTAGTCCCGTTTACTTCCAGTGGACCAATTGTGCTAGAAACTTTACTCAGCTTGTAGAAACTAAAGAACTTTTTACTGTCCCCATTACAGTTTCTAGCTAAATCCAGTTCCTTTGCTCGCTTTGCTGCTCTGGTTTTTTGCTTCACAGTGTCTCTAGCTTTTCGATACGCCTTTAGATTAATGACATTTGAGGCTTCTTTAAAAACTCTAAATGCAGTTTTCTTAGCCCTAATTGCTTTTATCACGTCTGGTGTAAGCCATGCTGGCTTTCCTACCCTTCTTTTGCGTCTTTGCTTTTGGGGGACATGTCTAATCTGAGTTTCCTTTAAGTAAGATTTGAACTTTTCCCACATTTCACAGGCATTTAAATTGGAGAATTCTTCTTCCCATCTGATGGCACTTAAAGCCGCTCTCATGCCGTTAAAGTCTGCTCTGTTGAAATTTGGAACCATTACCAAATTATCCTTGATAATCTCCCCTACATGTGCCTTGAATCTAATTATGTTATGGTCACTTTTTCCCAGAGTTTCGCCTACAGTCAAGTCTTGAACCAAGTCACTTAAATCCGAGAATACAAGGTCCAAGAATGAACCAAGCCTGGTAGGTTCCGATACAAACTGGTGTAAGAACAGGTCCTCTTCAAGGCATTTCCTGAACATTTTGCATGATGGGGAGCCAACACCAGCATTTTCATAACCTTTTAGATTAAAGTCACCGAGAATAAGGCACTTCCTCTTAAAGTTTCTACTGATTTCCTCACAAATCACCTTGTCAAGCTCCAGTTGCTGAGAATGTGGCAGGGTTCCTGATCGGTAGAAAGCTCCTATCCTAAGAGTATTGCTGTTGCCTTTTCCCACAGTGACATCAAGCCAAATGGACTCCACAGACACATTTTTATCCCCACCTGCTACTTTTTGAGAACTGAATAAGCTATTCACATATAGCATTACACCACCCCCTTTCATTGCTGGACCCCTATTGCACGAAAACATATTGTATCCCTGGATCTCATAGTCCTGTAAGTTATCTCCAAAATATCCTTCACTGACCCATGCCTCCGTAATGCAAACAAAATCCGGTTCCTCCTCAGCAACATAACACTTGAATTCATCAAATTTGGAACGGATACTCTGAGCATTAAACATCATACACTTAACAAATGCTCCATAACCACCTTTGACCTTTTCATATTGAGGAGTTCTTTTATCACTAGATGAACTATAACTCTGTCCCCTTGAGTTGCTGCTGTCCCTATTTGCAGACTTTGAGGTTCTATTACCTTGGCTGACACTATTGGAATATTCCTGAGTTGGCAATGCAATTTCATCCCTCCCCACCCCATTTCCTAGTTTCCCTGAAGGACATGCTCATATACTTTGCCTAACACATGGACCCCCTTCTCAGAAAAATGCAGGCCATCCCTCTGATAGAGGTCCCACGATGCATAAAACCTGCTCCACTCGTCTACAAATGTAAAACCTAGCTCCTGGCAGAGCTTTCCTACCCTGGTGTTAGCTGCCAGTGCCCTAGAGCTCCACTCAGGGGAGGCTCTAGCCCTAGGCAAAATTCCTGTTACAAGCACTCTATTGGTACCCTTCAGGGTGGCCAGAAGGGCCCTGTACTCCCGCAGAAGCTCCTCGCTCCTAGTATGACCTATGTTATTTACCCCTACATGCACTATGACTGTGTTAAACTGGTGATCACTGGTGACCTGTGCCACCGCAGGTACCAGGTCCTTCACCTTGGCACCAGGCCTGGTGATGCACCTCCTGTCCCTCCTACCTTTACAAAATACCCGCTCTAAATGACGCACACGAGAGTCTCCTATGACCAGCACTGACTCCTTACTATTGCTATCCTGGGGGCAGTCATCCAATGCCTGGAACATATTTGCTGTTGCTATGCCTGCCCGCTGGGCCGGGCAGGCATAGCAACAGCATATATATATATATATATATATATATATATATATATATATATATATATATATATATATATATATATATATATATATATATATATATATATATATATATATATATATATATATATATATATATATATATATATATATATATAGAACAGTATAATATTACAAATGTATACAATACAAAATAAGAAATTAAAATAAAATAACGAAAAAGTAACTTGAATAAATTATGTCGCGCCAGATCAGGATCCTGGCCCACTGTGCGCTGGCCGGGCCTCCGGGATTCCCGTGCTGCCGTTGAGAACTGCCCACTCATGCTACAGGAACTTCTACCGGATAGGGCATTAAGAACGGGTCACTTGTGCTGCCGGAGCGTCTGCTGGAAAGGGCGTTTGGCATCCTGGAAGCCAATGATTATGCCAGCAGTACCTGGCTAGTTTTCTGGGGACGAGTCCCATCACGGACTTGCCACCAATAGCGTGGTGCATTCGTCAGGAGAGACTCCTGACGATGGCCCCTGGCCGAAACGTTGAGTAATATAGCATAATCCCTAACGCTACTTTTGATGTAAACTCAGCACCTCCTGGTATATTGAGGGTCGTACATTTAGTCTCACGCAATAACAATACGGACATGAGAGATAAAAAGTAATGCTTGTCGGCACCATTCGGCGCATGGCGCAGCCACATTTGCAGCTCTGGCGGGCATGTGGGTTGGGCGCGAACGGCCGAGGTGGACCCGAAAATTGTTGCACAAAAGTAGGCACTTATCTTCCTGCGCTTACTTTACAATGCTCCAACATCGTGCAACACGGTAAAGGACGCGAAATGCGACATGCGATGTTGTGCGAGATCTTCCCTATGATTAGGCCCACTACTTCACACATGTTGTCCACATTTGATGCCATACATATATATATATATATATATATATATATATATATATATATATATATATATATATATATATATATATATATATATATATATATATATATCTGTGTGTATGTGTGTGCGTGTATGTATCTTTCGCTTCCATCATAGGTGTACCGTTCGAGTTCGCCACACCAACGCTGTTGCAGTTACAACGTTCCTTCACTTCCGGGCGGCCACGCCGAGAACATGTCGTGATATCCATCTCGAGACAAGGTCGGTCAGCTTCGGCGCCCCTCGCCTTCCTACTGAGGTCGGACACCGCGCCTCTCTCCTCTCCCGGAACAGAGGCGGCACAAAGACCACGCTTACGTAACGGTTTCCATCGGCTACAGCCGTGACTTGCATATTGCGGCCGACGCCTGGTCACGAGCCGGGACTAGGTCTCGTCACGAGCCGGGACTGGTCACGGACTAGGTCTCGTCACGAGCCGGGACTGGTCACGGACTATGCCTGGTCACGGACCAGTGCCAGTCACGGAGCAGGGCTGGTTATGGATCAGGGCTGGTCGCGGATCAGGGCTGGTTATGGATCAGGGCTGGTCGCGGATCAGGACTGATCACGGACCAGTGCTAGTCATGGATCAGGGCTGGTTATGGATCAGGGCTGGTCGCGGATCAGGACTGATCACGGACCAGTGCTAGTCATGGATCAGGGCTGGTCGCGGACGACGCCTGGTCGAAGATCAGGACTGGTCACGGATCAGGGTTGGTTACGGACAAAGCCTAGTTACGAACCAGACATGCATGGTTGGGAGGCCACGAGCCTGGGAGGCCACGAGTAACCCTGAAGCGCTCAGGCGGCTAACGGTTTTAGAATTCACACTTCTCGAACTAGTCCCGACAGATGTATGCGCGGGGGTAAAATTGGTCGGTTAACTAGGGGCATGAACAAATGTGATGCAACTTTTACATGTGCAAAAAAGGGACTGTCAAAACAAAATGAGTTCGATTTTGTGTTACAGTTATTGTTGATTACATAACTAATTCATAATTTGATCAATTGATCACCAAATCGAGTAATCCACTGAAAAACGTATTAGCGTTTTCTGTAATCAAGGCGTTTAATGACGTTGTGATCAAGGCGTTCAAGCTCGCCGTTCCCAGCCATCTCTTCAAAGTCTCATCTCTTCGAAGGCTGACGGAAAGGGGCCGATGAAGAGGGCCCGGGTCAACCGTGAGTGTCCGCGATCAGATGTTGAGAGCCCGGTGCTGGGCCAACATGAATGGCTTCTAGATCGGCAGAGGAAGCCCCAGGTCGTTCGGCAAAGGGCCCCGAGCTGACGGAGAGGGGCCTGCTACACCATGAAGGGCTGACGATGAGGCCCAGGTCCAAGAAATGGCCCATGATTTGATGGAAGATCAACACTTTGGAAAGGGGGCCTCCGGCCTGCCGGAAAAAGCTTTGCATCGCCGAAGATATGAGATGTAGGACCTGTTCCGAGAGGATCTCAGACCGTCCGAAAAAGCCCCTGAGCCAAAAATATACAAGGGCTCCTGACCTGATGCAGGGCGTCCAAGCTGGCCTGAAGGCCTCCAGTCTCTGGCATGGCAGCGGAGGTTCTGGGTCGCCAAAGACGGCCTCTGCGCCAAAGGAGAGGACCCCTAGTCGTGGGAGGAACCAGGACCGTTGAGGAGGGTACATAACCTGTTTGAAGGATCCATAGGCTGGCAAAGGGGGCCGAAACAACACGGGGGACCTCTTGCTTAATACAGGAGGCTAAACATGTTGAATGAGAGGTCTCCGACCGAACGGAGAGTGTCCTTAGCCTCGAAAGAGGGTCACTGAGTGCCAACGGAGAGGACCCGGGCCTGACTTGCAGGGCCACTAGGTTGTCTTTGGTTCAAGCTGATGTATGAGGGTTCATAGCTGACAGCAGGCCTCAGGACGATGAAGATGTCCCAGAGCTACGGATATGGTCCGTTTGTTTGTTTGTTTGTTATTTGAGCTTTAGAGCGCCTCGACCAGAATTGATCATTCGTGCTCACGGACGGATATGGTCCGGGCCGAAGCGAAGGGGTCCAGTGGTGACGGGTATCGCAGCAGCTACCACCATCTCAGCGACGGGCGGCTGTCCTGTGGCCACGGCCGCCCCTGCAGCCAGATCCGTCCTAGCGGCGATGGCCGCCCCAGCGGTGACAACTGCCCAAGCGATCACAGCCATCCAAGTGGCATGGGCATAGTTTCTCCAACAGACACGGCCATTCCAGTGATGAGAAGACAGAGAACCCATCGATGGCTGTGATGACGGCCCCTCCAGTGCCGTTTGCTTTGCCTTGGATTGGTGTACGCCGGTTAAGCAAAAACAAAAACAAAAAACAAAAAAAAGCAATGTGCAGGATGCTGTTTGCTGGGCATAGCTGGTCAAGCCTGCTGCTAGTCCTTCCCATATATCGAAATGGAAAGTGCCCGATATCCAAAGAGCTTCGGAAAAGTGTGGGGGGCATGTAGATGGGGCCACTCTTCAGTTGTTTGCCCCCACGGACCAAATCCTGGCTAAGCCACTGGTGTGAACTGTCGTGGGCGCCAGGTGGCCATGTCAACGCGCACTAATGTCTAAGTAATGCGTTCATGCATACTTATACTAAATGCGTTCATGTATGCTTCTACTAAATGGCTTACAGCACCAGCGGCGGATGGGTCTCGGAGAAAACTTGGGGATGTGCTCCGAACCCTCCCCCCCCTGATAGAAGGTGGCGCCCCTCTGGCCGACAAAAGTCGCCACTCCGGAAGTACTCCAGCACTCCCCCTCCCCCTCCCATTTCCCTCCACCCTTCCCTCGGATTTTTCAGCCAGAGATACCCCTTTAAGAGGAACAGGCTCCCCTTGGAAGGACAGGCCCAACTCCGCGAAGGCTTGAGAGCACTCCCTCGAATTGTTTAGCCAGAGATGCCCCTCAACAGGAAAAAGCGTCCCTCCGGATATTTTCGCAGTGGCGCCCCTCTGAAAAAAAATGTCACCCCTCCAGATAAGCGCCCCTCACCCTCCTGACAATTTATGGATCCGCCTCTGTACATCGCACAGTGCTAGTGAATGGCCTACATCGCACTCTTCTAGTAAATGATACACAGCGCACAGTTCGAGTCCCGGGTGTTGATTTCTGAAAATCATTGGGAGGGGGAGGACAACACATGGAAGCAGTAGACGGGTCCCCATATATAGGGGCACACTCCATTAGGTCCCATGTTAAAAGTTGAAAGCATTCGTGGCAAAGCCAACATCGATGGGCCTACGAAAGTATCCAAAACAAAACCCATGGTTCGAATAACTCACCGTACTCTCTGAACCTGGCGATCGCCGTGACGTTTGAGTCCTGCCAGAACGGCCGTGAGATGTAGAAGGGTCCGCAGATGACACGGCCTTCGTCGTCCTTACAGCCGATGGTCATGTCACAGCCGGTGGTGGCTGAACACAGACACGCCAGGCAGTAGCGGCCCGGCGCCTGACCTATCACAGAGGTCATGGTGATACCACCGAACACAGACACGCCAGGCAGTAGCGGCAGGCAGTAGTCATTACTGGGTGTGGTGTTCTCCAACTGGTCTTTCAATCTGTCCATGCCAGGATGGGATAGATATGTGGTGTGCCATGAAAGGTGGGCCCATCTAGGCATAGGTGTAACCACGGATTCGAAATTGGGGGGACAACCAGGGAGGCGGTAAGTTTCAACAAGATAGAGGGACTTTCTCATATCAACTTTCTGATGCAGCACAACGAGATGACACGAATGACACAACATGAATGACATCCATTTTCTGCAACTTGAAGCCATAGCGACGAAACGCGATAACATCGAAGAAGTCAATCAAACATTTGACCTTGACATGTACCGATTTGGAACGTAGCATGACGGTTGACCACAGGCTATTGCTTGATACCAGATTTGGGCAGGTTTTGGGTGAAAACGGAAAAATATGGGAGGCGACCGAAGAAACCGGTTGCATTGAATCTTGACCGTTACAGTGGTAGTGTGAGACCTGTGTAGTTCATTCAGTGTATTCAGTGCAAACATTTGTGGTCATTTATTTGAACGATCATAAACTCGTCGCTGAATGCCGATGCCAATACAAATGCGTCTTTGGCGAACTCGTCGCTGAATAGGAATAGGAATACGTTAACTTGACGTACGTGCTTAAGGCTCCCCATGACTTCCCTCATTGGCCGTGAAGATACCCAGGGATAACCAGAGTCGCATTCGTTCAAAATATATCAATATATGAGCAGGGGAATGCAACCCAAAATGTTTGAAGCCTTGCGATAATGCAAATGCGTTGCCCAACAGAGTACAATTTTTCACCCAAGCGAAACCAGAAGGTGGTCAAGATTCATGTTATTCAAAAATGGCCAGGAAGCAGACATTTCTAACGTTTGCAGATTTACAATTCGGAGATTTCGTGACGAAAGATAGCCTGTGAAGCTCGTTGATTGGCTAGATCTGCTTTTAGTCTTCTTGGTGATTCTCTTGCATATATATTTTCACTTTATAAATGATCAAGTATAATTTTGCGGCGATGTTATTCGGGAAGCTGAGGCTTGAGGGATATGAAAAGAAATTGGGGGGACAAATCGCCACTTATCATATTTTTTTGGGGGAGGGGGGATGTCCCCCCAGCCACACCATTGGTTATACCCATGCATCTAGGAGTTCGGGTATAGGGAGCTCTGTATAATTTTCCAACATTCTTGAAATTCATTTTTTGTGGGAAAAAATCAGATCTGTTTACTGAGTAGCCGGAATTTCAGGAATCTTATTTTGGGGAGAGAAGAAAACACAGGGAAGTAGTCGGACTTCCCAAACCCTGGCTCTGGCGAGCGCTGAACCTGGATCCCTGGTAGACTCTGTGGAGAGCTTCATTCCCGTCGCCTACTATTTGCTGTAAGTCATGTACGGTTCCTCCAAAAGATAAGCAGAATGAAAGTGAAAACTAAAAAACAAACAAACAATAGTCTGATTTATTAAGACATTTTACTTGTTTATTATTATTATCCTTTATGATTTGTATTCTTTATCCTTTATGTTCTTTATTATTGCAATCTTCATTATTTGTATTTTCACTTTTAGTATCATTCTTTGTTGTTCTTAAGGTCTGCCATCATTACTCTTGCAAACGAAAGATGAGCTATGGATGAGCAGTGGGATATTAATGTGTTGCGTGCTGTTGATGTTTTTCGCATGAAGCATGACATAAATTGACATAAAATTGTCTTTCGGCCTATTGCCGTTCAGCAGATTGTTCTGTTCCGTCCGAGCTATGGTGCGACAATGCCAGATAAGAAGGTGGTGAAAATATATGTCGAAGTATATTACGTGGTATTTTCACATAACTTTGATGTTTTCCGGCCCAGTACATGTGAGATGACAAAAAGTGGCCACAAAATACCTGCAGCACTAAAAGCAGCACTCTGGTAACCGCCCCAGCATTTGTTTGCATAAATAATGATTGTGATCAACTTACTCCACCACTAGGATCGACTTTCCCCGCGCCCTACGTAGGCTGAGAGAGGGCTAACAAGTCAGAGCAACTCAAAATATCACTGATTTACAATTGTTTTTTTCTTCTTCTAAGTATGTGACTCATTTCTGCTCAAAACATCTCTCTTTCAAAATATGTGCACAAATAAGCAATCTGTGATCACATGCGCTCCAGTAAAAATTGGCTGATATTACCTCGACTTCCCTTATAGAGCTGGCCACGTGATATATCCAATAAGCACCACACCACCACAACAAACGAAGGCCATCCTCACACAACTAGCACTCACCAGAGCCTTCGGTGGTCTGCCGCAATGCACCGTCTGCCTTCGGCACGAAGACCGCCACTACACACATCAGACAGAGCAGCCAGTGGCGAGCCATCACCACCGCCAATACGGAGCGGTTCTGCCGGGTCCTGCGGCGCCGGCTGCTAGCTCCCGAGTGTCGGTGGTACCGCCAGTACGGAGAGATTCCGCCGGGTCCTGCGGCGCCGGCTGCTAGCTCCCGAGTGTCGGTGGTACCGCCAGTACGGAGAGATTCCGCCGGGTCCTGCGGCGCCGGCCGTTAGCTCCGGAGTGTCGGTGGTACCGCCAGTACGGAGAGATTCCGCCGGGTCCTGCGGCGCCGGCTGCTAACTCCGGAGTGTCGGTGGTACCACCAGTACGGAGAGATTCCGCCGGGTCCTGCGGCGCCGGCTGCTAGCTCCGGAGTGTCGGTGGTACCACCAGTACGGAGAGATTCCGCCGGGTCCTGCGGCGCCGGCCGTTAGCTCCGGAGTGTCGGTGGTACCGCCAGTACGGAGAGATTCCGCCGGGTCCTGCGGCGCCGGCTGCTAGCTGCGGAGTGTCGGTGGTACCGCCACGTACCGGCAGATACGGCCAGGCACGGCTCGGTTCCTGTCCACCCACACACTGTCGCGGATAAATAAACGTGACCGCACCGCGCCCGAACCCGGACAAGGGCGGGCGGTGTGTACGGGGAGGGGGCGGGAGAGACGTGGCAATATCGCGCCCCCGCCCCGCCGCCGGCGGGACTGGAAAATACGGCCGCTACAGCTTGATCCCACCGACAGGATGCACGCGCCACACATCTGCGCCGTGGCCTTGGCGTGCGAAGCTGTCCATATGATAGACCTTCCCGGTAACTCCCGCCAACGCACTGGTCGTCCACCAGAAAGGTGGCAGGTGAAGGAGGCCAAAGTGCTCCGCTCACCCTTTCCTACACACCCTGCCGACCATCCTCTCCTGCACACCCTGCGGCCCACCCTCTCCTGCACACCCTGCCTCCCACCCTCTCCTGCACACCCTGCCGACCATCCTCTCCTGCACACCCTGCCGACCATCCTCTCCCGCACACCCTGCGGCCCACCCTCTCCTGCACACCCTGCCGCCCACCCTCTCCTACACACCCTGCCGACCATCCTCTCCTGCACACCCTGCCGACCATCCTCTCCTGCACACCCTGCGGCCCACCCTCTCCTGCACACCCTGCCTCCCACCCTCTCCTGCACACCCTGCCGCCCACCCTCTCCTGCACACCCTGCCGACCATCCTCTCCTGCACACCCTGCCTCCCACCCTCTCCTGCACACCCTGCCGACCATCCTCTCCTGCACACCCTGCCGACCATCCTCTCCTACACACCCTGCCGCTTATCCTCTCCTGCACGCCCTGCCTCCCACCCTCTCCTACACACCCTGCGGCCCGTCCTCTCCTACACACCCTGCGGCCCGTCCTCTCCTACACACCCTGCCGACCGTCCTCTCCTGCACACCCTGCGGCCCATCCTCTCCTGCACACCCTGCGGCCCGTCCTCTCCTGCACACCCTGTGGCCCACCCTCTCCTGCACACCCTGCGGCCCGTCCTCTCCTGCACACCCTGCGGCCCGTCCTCTCCTGCACACCCTGTGGCCCACCCTTCCTGCACACCCTGCGGCCCACCCTCTCCTACACACCCTGCCGACCGTCCTCTCCTGCACACTCCTGCGGCCCACCCTCTCCTACACACCCTGCGGCCCGTCCTCTCCTACACACCCTGCGGACCGTCCTCTCCTGCACACCCTGCGGCCCGTCCTCTCCTGTACACCCTGCGGCCCGTCCTCTCCTGCGCACCCTGCGGCCCATCCTCTCCTGCACGCCCTGCCTCCCACCCTCTCCTACACACCCTGCGGCCCGTCCTCTCCTACACACCCTGCGGCCCGTCCTCTCCTACACACCCTGCCGACCGTCCTCTCCTGCACACCCTGCGGCCCATCCTCTCCTGCACACCCTGCGGCCCGTCCTCTCCTGCACACCCTGTGGCCCACCCTCTCCTGCACACCCTGCGGCCCGTCCTCTCCTGCACACCCTGCGGCCCGTCCTCTCCTGCACACCCTGTGGCCCACCCTCTCCTGCACACCCTGCCTCCCACCCTATCCTACACACCCTGCGGCCCGTCCTCTCCTGCACACCCTGTGGCCCACCCTCTCCTGCACACTCCTGCCGCCCACTATCTCCTGCAAACGTAATTACGTCGCAGTAACTATAGCCGCCATGTGGTGAGTTTCGACAGTCGATAATGGATGTCATGGCCGTCACCACGTTTCGCGGAACGGAACTTGTTCCATTGCATGGCGGAGCTTTTTCTCTTGCACCTGTCGATCCAGGGTAGCCATGACTGAGAGGTGGTGAACTGTGCTTTGCACGTGATCAGCGAGACAATGGGTTCGCGCGCGCGATCGAAGTAATCGCCGGAAATACCGCAAGGCACTGCCCGAGCAGCGCGAGCAGCAGTCGGCGGAGCGATTCCTTTTGCTGCTGCAGCAAGCAAGTGTTCCGATTCTAGCAGATATGGACTCCTGCCAGCAAACACATGCTGTCCGCACTTAAACCGAAAAACATGACAAATACGCCCGGCGTTGTAATGTATGTACCAGTTCGTGCAAAAGTGAAATTTCAATCTGAGAAAATTAATGAGTTCAGGGGATGGACGTAGCAAGGATCTTTTCCCTGCCGGGGGGGGGAGGAGGCGACAGAACAAGGTGAAATATAACCGATACCATTTCCGGCGCAAAGCGTGCCGAAAACTTTTCGTTTCGCGTGATACAATTCCAACATTTTTTTGTTTTAGCTAGTTTATTTTGTATGCGGGGGCCATGCCCCCGTTCCCGCCCACTTGGCTGCGCCTCTGATTCAGGATGCAAACATTTATAATTATGTATTTCCGCAGCAAATCTACACATTGTTGCTCATGAGAAACAACAGACACATGCAGTCCATGCACATGTGATCGGTTACAGCATGGTCGATTGCTTGGGATCAGTTGTCTACCAGCATAAACCAACATGTCTACCACAAATCAGCCCCCCCCAACTACGCGAGGTGGCACTTACGAAACTCAAAGCGCAAGCTGTAGCTTACACACAAATATCTCGTCACAAACATCCTACGACCCACGTGTGATACATACAAACGACCCACGTGTGATACATACAAACGGCCACTGACGGTAGGACATCTACTCATCCACCGTACCCGATACACACAGCACACCGTCAGGCACTCACACACCACTGCAGCGCAGACGAACGGTCACGGGCAGTCGGGCACCTTGTCATCCAGCGCACCAAACACACACCATAACGCCAGACACTCACACACCACTGCAGCACACACGAACGGTCACGGGCAGTCGGGCACCTTGTCATCCAGCGCACCCAATACACACAGCACACCGTCAGGCACTCACACACCACTGCAGCACACACGAACGGTCACGGGCAGTCGGGCACCTTGTCATCCAGCGCACCCAATACACACAGCACACCGTCAGGCACTCACACACCACTGCAGCACACACGAACGGTCACGGGCAGTCGGGCACCTTGTCATCCAGCGCACCCAATACACACAGCACACCGTCAGGCACTCACACACCACTGCAGCACACACGAACGGTCACGGGCAGTCGGGCACCTTGTCATCCAGCGCACCAAACACACACCATAACGCCAGGCACTCACCCAACACTGCAACATAAACAGCATTCCTTTATGTCGCTGCATTTCACTTTCATCATTTCTTCCACTCTCATCATTTCCTTCATGCATCAAGGGTGGAGTTTCCTATAGTACTTTTGGTGTGACCCATCGACCAGCACCCTTGCCTTGGCCCCGCAAATTTGTTTGTTTATTGGTCGTTCATGTGCATTCACGGTTAGTGGCGCCGCCCATACTGTTTCGCCGGTGGGCGGCGGGACTGGGAAATGTCCCGAGCGGTGCGAGTGTTGAACCTGGGATATTTAGAACCCAGAGCCAAACACCCTAACCACTCGACCATCCCCGACCCTGCACCACCAACCAAATTGGCAAAACGCTTTCCCTCCATGCATTGGGTCACACTGATAATTTGGAAACTTCTTCACCCAGCTCCTCGGTCTTTCCACATCCATGCGATTCAGTAGATTTGTGGTCGATGAATAGTGCTGCCATCTATACGATTCTAAAACTTACGCCTAGTGCCATCTACAAAGGTAAGTGCAAAGCTCTTGGTGGGTATAGGGTGCAGGAATGTTGATGCCTTTTGAGAGGATAATTAAAAAATGTTATCAAATATCCGCTCCATTCCCAATCAGCGCTAGCACATTTCGCGACTACCCGGAGATATGCACGTATGATTATCTGAGCCGCGAGGCAGCCTCCGTTTAGTTACCCCAAGAAAACGAACACCAGCCATTCCTGTATGTGCGTCCTTGCCTACCCGTGTCCTTGTCTACCCGTGTCCTTGTCTGCCCGTGTCCTTGTCTACCCGCGTCCTTGTCTACCCGTGTCCTTGTCTACCCGTGTCCTTGTCTACCCGTGTCCTTGTCTACCCGTGTCCTTGTCTGCCCGTGTCCTTGTCTACCCGCGTCCTTGTCTGCCCGTGTCCTTGTCTACCCGTGTCCTTGTCTGCCCGCGTCCTTGTCTACCCGTGTCCTTGTCTACCCGTGTCCTTGTCTGCCCGCGTCCTTGTCTACCCGTGTCCTTGTCTACCCGTGTCCTTGTCTCCCTGTCTTCCCGTGTCCTTGTCTACCCGTGTCCTTGTCTACCCGTGTCCTTGTCTACCCGTGTCCTTGTCTACCCGTGTCCTTGTCTACCCGTGTCCTTGTCTACCCGTGTCCTTGTCTACCCGTGTCCTTGTCTACCCGTGTCCTTGTCTACCCGTGTCCTTGTCTGCCCGCGTCCTTGTCTGCCCGTGTCCTTATCTACCCGCGTCCTTGTCTGCCCGTGTCCTTGTCTGTGCACCGTTTTCCTCATCTGTATGAAATGTTTGGAGCACTGTACATTTTTGGGTGTCTCACTTCATCCGTGGGTCAGTACTATTCGCGCACGCACCACACGCTGCGGTGAAACTCAGCTGTCTAATCGGCTGGGCTAATTAGTCCAATTCGCTACAGATTGAGCAGTCTTCTATTTCGCATTTACTAGTGAAGTGACACCCGTCGCTTCTTTTGATTTTTCGTCTCCGCACTTTCCTTCTTTGTGTTTTTGGTTGTTCTCTGTGTTTATGTACATGTAGTTAGCTAGGGTATTTTCTTTCCACACGATGCAAAAAAACGAAAGAATTATATTTACTTCAGCTAGTCATCGGACTAAGAATCTGAATTTCTCCCATTGGCCACATCTGATGACATTCGCTCGACACAGAACTTCGCCTCTGAAGTTTCCCCTCTTGATGTCACCGCTGCTAACCCACACCGACTGGTACCTTTGGATGACACCATATGGGCCTGCTGTGCCTCACCGACCCTGCTCATCCAGAGACTACTCACCAGGACACCCCGCCAGACCAGACCATCACCATGCATGCCGCTGACCCATGCTCGAACCTGACCATGCCCTCCAAAGCCTCTCCACCTGAACCAATCAGATTCATCGAACCATACCTCGACATATCCTAGGCCTCCTTTCATTCAGGGCTTCCCTTCCCGTATTGGGGCCTCCTTTGCAATCTTGGGGACCCGCGCCAATTATTGGCACTCTCTTGATTTCTGGGGCCTCCTATCATCTCTCAAGTGACTCCTGTTTCAAATTAGGGGCCTCCTCTCACGTTTTGGGGGGTCTTTTCACCTTTGTTCGGAGCCTCATTATCCTCCTAGCAGAGTGATTTTGCGTCATAGTCACAAATTTTATCTCCTGGAGTCCTCCTCTTCCAAAATATGGGCCTCATCTGGCTGGTCTCAGTGGCCTTCTCTCATTCCTGCGGAGACCTTCTTACCCATCTTGGAGCTCCCCCTTGCGTCCGGAGATATATCTCCTCTCATGCCTTATTTTCCATTTTAGAGGCCCCCTGTTCAATCTTTGGAGGGTTCTTTTTCCAAATTAAGAATATCCTGACACCGATCGGATGCCCTCCTGTCTAACCTGGGTGGCTTCTTCTTACCCGTCTCGGTGGCATTCTTTTCATCCTGGGGGCTTCCTCCCAAGCTCTATCCTAGGTCTCTTATAGGTACCTGATTAGACTTCCCGGGGGCTCGTTGCCAGTCTTGAGGCCTCCTTGACAGCTTGATCTTCTGTCTCGTCGGCCTTCTTGCTCACCTATTTTTCCTGTGCATTTCCGGATGGAGGCCTTATCAAATTTAAGGGGACAGTCTCACAGCAAGAGGTGACTGCCCTCCCCCCCCAGGTGACGACGTCCCTGGATAAGACCCACCACAGCCGTTATATATCAGACATGCCTGTAGCTGGGATGTGAGCTAGCTCGGAGTGAACTTTTGCTGGCTTATCACGCTTCTCACCGGGTCGAAAACAAACAACACCTTCAACCTGGTGTCAAGTGAGAAGTGTGTGTACCTTCCAGGTGAGATCAGTTGAATGGTGTTGGTACCGGTCAGCCGTATTCTGCAATCAGCAAAGACACACAAGAGCATTTCTTGCTGTCTTCGAACCTTCACCCGCAGTTACGGACGTCCCGCGCTGGCATCGGTTAATCCACCGGCTGCACTGGCATGCTAAAATTCTCCATCAACCTCGTGCCTGTGGCGACCCGTGGCCGACCGTAACCAGCACCTCTAGCGTGAACCGTCCCGAGTCCGTGCGCACCTCGAATATGGGCGGCACTATCTGCCTGGCGGACGGGGACGACCGGCGCGGCTGCGCGCCGGCCGCCGCCGGCTGAATTCCAGGCCGCCGCTCAGTTTGGGCACGAGCAGTGGCGGTGGGGCGCGCGCCGGGCCAGCGGGCGGGCTGGTGATTGGGAACACGAGCGCGGTGACTGTGAGCTGCCGAGTGTACAGAGACAGGGCGCGGCCATGGCACAGAACGCCAACCCCGACTTCGTCGAGCGCAAGGAGGGCAGCCAGGTGCTGCACGTGCGCGAGAACTCCGACTCGCTGATGAACTCGCTGTTCGACTCTGTGCTGAAGAAGCAGGAGCCAAGCATGCCGCTGACGGTGCCGCTCAGCATGCGCAAGCTGCCCAAGTCGTTCTTCAACCCGCCGCAGCACGGCAGCAAGTCGCCGTCCATCTCGCACAGCCGCAACTCGTCGACGGACTCGACGCACGCGGCGCCGCCGTTCGGCGCTGCGCCGCCGCAGGGCGGCCACATGAGGGCGCACTCGTCGCCGGCGGCGCTGCAGCAGCCGTACGCCACGGCGCAGCAGCAGCAGCAGCACGCGCACCTCAAACAGCAGAGCTACGACTTCACCGACAACCTGGGCCCGCTGCCCGACGGCTGGGAGCGGGCCTGCACCAGTCAGGGAGTCACCTACTTCATCAAGTGAGTACACGCTCCCCACATCCCACCCTGACGCGCTTGCCGATTTTTAAGACAGCTCGCTCACACAGGGGTGAAGACGGGGCTGCCCTCATTATCGACGGTGCTGCCCTCTTCGAGTCGTGATCGAACTCGACGGCCAGCGTCGACGCGTGTCTGGATGTCGGTCGACACTTTAGCTGCAGACGCGTGATGTCTAGATTCTCGCCTGCGTTCGGTGAATTATCACCATAAATAGATTCCCAGCCTATGTTCTGTGAATGGAGGTGCAGCCAACTCCCCTCCCCCACCCCTTATCACCCAAAAATACACGAACTCAAGCGATAAATTTTCAGATTTGTACCACGCAACACCCTAAATTTTCGAGCGCCGGAAGCTTTCTCAGTGTCATCACTTTTTCTGATGATCACCCCCCCCCCCACCTAAGACAAATCCTGGCTGCGCCACTTTTTGTAAACTATCGCTGTACCATGACTCGCCACGTATATTCTGTGGATATTGGCTATGACAAAGGAACTTCCGCTGTTAAACAGGCATGTACTGCGTTATGCGTGGTACATGGACAGCAGTTCATGGAGACAAGTCTCTTCGCTTTGGCAATATTCAGTTAGCGTGGTGCTTATTAGTTTTTAATACACATTGACCGTTGAGTCATGTAGAGTCGCCAATTTCTGACGCCGATTGGTCGCGGGCGAGGGGTAGCGACAGGTGAAATTCGAACCCACAACCTTTCGGTTGTGAGACGGGCGACTTGCCCCTAGGCTACCCGTACCCCAGTTAGCGTGGTGGTGGTGGATGAGAACGTAGTATACTATGAAAGCCACATTGCTTCTCCCCCATCTTTAGACGTTCCTGCAGACTGCTAAGCGCACGTGCCAGCATAGACTCGCCCCATATCCCGGGGACGTATAGCATACCCTTGTGCCCTTAAATGCATGATATATCGCCCATGGGCGCTGTACGAAACGAATGAACCTGAAGCCAACCCCAGAACGCTTACTCGTTCATTGTTCATTGAGGTAGTCTGGGTTGGAGCGGTATACTCACCAAGTGCCCGTGCTGTGGATCTCGTGGGTGTGGATGATGTCAAGTAAACGAGAGGCTCATCAGTCTAGGGGGAAATACTGATACATGGGACGTTCAGGGACGGATCCAGTTGGTTCCTTCGGGGTGCCTTCCAACAGGCAGTTGGATTCTCTCCAGTTCCACTAATCCTGGCTGGCGAACACAGCAATACCGCGAAAAATGATAGGCAGAACGGGGGAGTGGAGGGAAAGCGAGATGAGAGTTGTGCTCCGCGAGCGTGTCGCTCAAACACATCCTCTGGTTTGGGGACTGAAACATTCGCCCCTTTCAGTCATTCGGAGGAATGGGCGGAATTTCCTCCTGGATCTTCCCGTCGGTGCATGGCACAGGCGGGAGATCAAGCTGATCAAGTGTATGGCGCATACATGCTAAGATGTTGAACACTGGCCACGAGCCTACCTCAATGGCCGTGCCTTTGGTAGCGGTCATGTCATGTCAGCCGGATGAAGGTGTCCGCGTGGGGTTGCGTCAGCTGTGGTCTCATCCCTTGCTAACGCGGGTGGGAATTTCTGTCGACTGTGTTATCCCGCGTCAGAACTGGTCACGCCACCGGATAGAGGTGTCGGCCTGCCCCGCAGCGGCCATGGCGGGAACATATTCAATTTTCCACATTTGTTTCGTGGCTGACATATGTCGACGACCTGGCTTGAATACAGTCGACGACCTGGCTTAATACATGTCTTTTGCTCTCGCAACCGAGACTGGGCGCTGCATGACCTCTGCAGTCGATGCGCCCCTAAACTCCAATAACCAACCGGTGCGATGTGTCTTCTACCTAGGAATCCGCTGAGCCGGTGCCGTCCATGAACAATGTAGTCGATGCGCCCTAAAGCCCTAATAACTAACTAACGAGTCGGCGCCGTCCTATGTTCTAGATGCAAACACAATAAGGCACATTGGTCTGAAACACTTTAAAGTGGTACCTGCCCCATGGGGCACTGGGGGCATGCGCCCCATTTCAAATTGGGGCCCCTCCGGCAGGGAAACGGCGTCCTTCCGGGAAGGCTCGAGTACACCATCTCACCCGCCATCGGTTTTCCTTTTCAGTCAGAAGTGCCTTTCTAAAAGAAAAAGGCGTCTTTCAATGTGCTCGAGTGTGCCCCAACCCCACATTTTTTTTTCAGGCAGATGTGCCCTCCGAAAAAATTGCGGCCCCCAGAGATGAAGTTCCCCTCCCCATTGCAATTCCTGGATCCGCCCCTGGTCTGTCCCAGTCAAATTAGTTAAGAAATGAAAGGAGTATGGCTGATTTGGGATTTCAGCGTACGTTCGTGGTCGGTGCCACATAATGTTCCCCAGTCAATGTAGCGGGGGTGGGCGGGAGGTTATTTTGAAGTCACTTATCGTTTATCCAGTCATTTAACCATTCCCATCGACACACATGTGCAGACCCGACAGGTTTTCTTTGAGGTTGAAGCAGAGCTTGTAGAGGTTTCGATGGCATATTCCAAAATCCAAGTGGCGACTGGAACTGTTAATGAGATTGGATGGCCTCGTATGAGGTAGGATATATGGCAAAAGCGGCCGCTGCGCCTAATTACAGATGGCCATATATGGTCGCGCGCGTCTGACCTCCCAGTGAAGTGCTGTTACCCATATGCCACAGATGGTGAATGTGCCAAATTTGACGTAGGTGTGGCAGATCTGCAGACAGACCTGGGAGCGTCCGGACGCCTCCCATGACGTCATCCGGTCGCTGAGAGATCAGTTGCATCACGACTGACAACGCCACTAATGTGCCATTGGCTACTGCTCAAGCTCGCCAGCTTCACGGCGAACGTATCGTGCGTCAGTTGTATGATCCAACGAGTGCTTTGATCGTATGCCCACTTGCCGTGAAAATAGTTCATCCAAATCCCCGCGCAAACTACCCGGCCACATATCGTAGCCGCTCGCTATATAACGCATGCAGCCGATGCGCCCTTAAACTACAATATCGAAACCGCTCTCCGATCCCCTCCGACCGAACTCGGTCGTCACCTCTCCCACGAGCCGATCTGGGTCCGGTGCTCTGGTGCTCCGATGCTCCGGTGCTCTGGTGAGGTCATCTGGCCGGTGCTGTTCGGTAATCTTGGCCTGGCCGTCGGGCCGTCGGCCCGGCTCCGCTCATTAGCGGTGAAGCGGCGGCGGCGGCGGCGGCGGCGGCGGCGGCACCGTGCCACCGCCACGCCGAGCCGCCGCGCCGCCGCGAGAGCCGAACGGACCGGTTCGCGGCCGGCCCCGCAGCGACACCGCTCGCCGGCCACGACCGGCGCCGGCGACAGGAGCCCGCGACCGGAGCTCTCGACTGCGCCCGCGACCAGAGTCTCCGCCTGCGCCCGCGACCGGAGCCTGCAACCGGAGCCCAAGTCTGCACCCGCGACACAGCCACCGCCGCCACCGCCGCCGCCACCGCCGCCGCCGCCACCGCCGCCGCCACCGCCGCCGCCACCGCCGCCACCGCCGCCGCCACCGCCGCCACCGCCACCGCCGTCGCCACCGCCGCCACCGCCACCGCCACCGCCGCCGCCACCGCCGCCGCCACCGCCACCGCCGCCACCGCCACCGCCGCCGCCACCGCCGCCGCCACCGCCGCCGCCACCGCCGCCACCGCCACCGCCGCCACCGCCACCACCGCCACCGCCACCACCGCCGCCACCGCCGCTACCGCCGCCAGAGAAAGGCAGGCGCACAACCGACCGCGATCTCTATCAGCGCGCGGACGCGGTCGGACCAGACCTTCCACACAAGGACCACGATCAGACGCGCCGGACGGGCGGCCGGGCCAGGCCCTCAACAGAGAAAGACCGTGGTCCTGGCACGTCCAGGCTGGATCCCGGACCCGGCCCTCCATACAGAGACCATGGTCCGACACAGCCAGGCGGGCGGCCGGACCTGGCCCTCAACAGAGAGACCACGGTCCGACACGGTCGAGCTGGCAGGAGTCTTCTGTGCAGATGGGCCACACAGACTGGCGGGCGGAAGCGAGGACTTCCACGAATGAGGGAGGCTGCAGCGAGCGTTGGGGAGAGGAAAGGTGCAGCGATGGGAAGGCGAGAAGTAGCGGTGGGGGGAGAGAGGGAAGCCTCCGACTCAGTCGGTCCCACAAATCCTTCGGTCCTTGCCAGGGTTGTACTTGTCTAGTTTTTTTGGGAGGGGGGGGGGGTCAGATGGTTCCCGAAGCTTCCAAGAACCAAACTAGCCCTGTGATGCTGGGTGTAAAAAAGCAACTAATGATAGCCGTGGCCCTGTGAACGTCACCGTTTTTTTCTGAAGAAAGCGGTAATGTGTTCTGGCCAGACCCGATATTTACGGTTCCACAACCATTTTGTGTTGCGGAGCCATTCTTGAACTTCCTTGAGTGGCATGCTTAGAACTCGCCCTTTCCATTTATCTGATGTCATTGACCTGTCCAAATCCTAGCTCGGTTTATTCATGCCAGCGCGTCTCTCTTCGAAACCTGACCGTGGCGAATTCTTCGCACCCATTCTTGGCCTTTGTCTCCCTCTAGTTGGCGACGCTTGCAACCAACCACCGTAACGGGGATATTCGGTGTGTGATATTCCGTTGTTCCTGGATCGTTCCGTTGGGTGTACAACTGTTTACGTGCCTTTTTTCGAGGTACGCTGCGCGTAAATCGGGATAGGCGAAGTTTTAACAAACAAAAAATATTGTGGAGGACATGCGTCCCTAAATAACGTGAGTGATGTCTCCTTGTGACTAAAGAAGCATCAGTCTGCGGCAGGATGTTTTTATTTTTCGCTCCACTGTATTGTGTTTCCAGGACCATTCTGATTCACCTCCTCGTGATTATGTTTTTCCACTCGCGGTAAACATCATGCACCTATTCATGTTGTCCTAGCTCCTGTTTGTGTTGGTAGCTGCGCGGGTTCCCTTTCTCAACAATTCCGGCTGTGCCGCGGGCTCGATCAGCAGTTCAGGTCTGCTGAGCCGTTATAGCGGTCCACAACGTCATGAATTGTCTACCCCGCTCAGATTGGAATGTGCTGTAGCGCGATGTTGCATCGGGCTCTGGGCATAAATTATTGTGGACCACCGCTGAGGAGGGTCAGCCGTGAACTCTGCACACTTGGCGCTGGTCAGGCTTTTGACCGTGGGAAATCTCGCTGGGATTCTGCTACATACCGACTAATGCAGTATCGATCGCACTACGCCTCCAGGGTAGCGACCATAGTCACCTGGAGCCATGTCCTGGATTGGGTCTGCCGCCCTGTTTTGGGAAGAGGCAATTGGTGTGGATTCAGACATGATCGTCATGAGCACAAGGGTCGATCCCGGAAGAATTGGAGCTGGTAGCTGAGATGGCTTCTGGAACATCAATGCTGCATTCGAGAAGATGGAGAGGGGACGCCTAAAATATGCACTCGCGCCGTTGGCATCGTGGGGCGTTATCTTTAGTTCCGCACATTTAAAATATTTTGAACTCAGGTCAAGCACTCAGGCCGCAGACTTTCCCGTGTAATTATCGACGCCGTTGAATCTGACTGGTTACCGGTTTATCCGACTGTGGGGTGGGGGTGGTGGCGGTGGTGTGTGCTCCGGGGTAATTGTTCCTCGTGTCGGGGCGCGTGCTGAGCGTGTTTAACGCCCACTTTCCGGTCGTCTGTGATGGCGCTCGTCGACTTCGATGAGGGCGACAGGCGATCGTCGGCGTCGATGCACGCCGACACTCAGTCGTGTCGGGGGCTGTTGCGGGCCGATGGGGGCAGGTGTGTTCAGTGGAGGTGTGGGTGGCGGAGTGCCGTGTCGGGGGTTAGAGGCGGGGCTGGGGGATGGTGAGTCGATGGAGCCAAGTAAGGCCAGTGTGGGTCTGGGTGGTGGAGTGCCATGTCGGGAGTTGAAGGGGGCTGGGCCAAGGGCATTCATTTGTTTTGCTGGTCTTTACTATTGTTAAGTTGTGCTATTGTTATGTTGTACCATTATTAGTAATTTGTATAAGTGATTAAGCTGCATATATATGTTAGGTCGTTCTTTCGTTCTTGGTTTTACGACACATCGACCGTTGAGTCATGTAGCGTCGCCAATCTCTCAAGCCGATTGGTCGCGGCCGGAGAGTAACGACAGGTGAGACACGAACCCACAACCTTTCGATCGTGAGACGAGCAACTTACCCCCAGACCACTCGTCCCCCCTATGTTAGGTCGTAAGTTGCCGCTGAAACAGTCGATGCCCCCTATACCCAAATAACCAACCGTATATGTGTTAAGTTGTACTATTTACTGCGCGTAATGAGTGTTGCGTTTCTTGTGGAGCCAGTGATTCCGGTTTCGAATATCCATGCCTGATACAAGCTGTAGCATCCTGCGTCGACTCCTATGGTCGCAGTACCTCCGTCCTGGTGGACCGTCGAGTTGCGTGGCCCTGGACTGTTGTGGTCTGGTCTGGTCTCTTGCATCCGGTCTGGCTTGGTTCGGTCTCGCCTGGCATGGTCTGGTCTGCCGGTCCTGATCCTGGTCTGGCCTGCCGGTGCGGCACCCGCAAACATGCAACAAACCACCAGACAGCAGTGAAAGTGTTCGCAGCTACCTGGTGGAACTTCCCTCGTAAAATCATGCAACTGGGACGCTGTGGTAATCCTGTTGTGGCGCTATGAGTTCCACCGGCCGCTGCTCAAGCGGGCAGTAATGCGCTGGAAAGCTCGCGCACGGCGCGCGGCGAATGTTCGTGTCAGTGCTCAGACATATGGTGACTGGTGAGATTAAGCGGTGTGCCTCAGACCGCTTGATCTGTACTAAATCATACAGTGGGCGTGGTTGATCTGCACAGTCATACGGTGGGCGTGTTGGCGTACTGGATCTGCACTGAGTCATACAGTTGGCGTGTTGGCGTACTGAATCTGTACTGAGTCATGCAGTGGGCGTGTTGGCGTACTGAATCCGCACTGAGTCATACAGTGGGTGTGTTGGCGTACTGAATCTGCACTGAGTCATGCAGTGGGCGTGTTGGCGTACTGAATCTGCACTGAGTCATACAGTGGGCGTGTTGGCGTACTGAATCTGCACTGAGTCATGCAGTGGGCGTGTTGGCGTACTGAATCTGCACTGAGTCATACAGTGGGTGTGTTGGCGTACTGAATCTGCACTGAGTCATGCAGTGGGCGTGTTGGCGTACTGAATCTGCACTGAGTCATACAGTGTGAGTGTCGGCGTACTGGATCTGCACCGAGTCATACAGTGGTCTTGTTGGCGCTCACCGTATCTCCCGCTGTCACTGGCGAATTGCCTTGTTCCGCTCCGTACCGAAGTGACCTCTTCGCTTGACAGAACGTCCAGTCTGACGTGGTTATCTTCAGGCTTGTTGTGTGGGCGGGACGAGAAGTGTGACCGACAAGTTACTTGTTTGCACCGATGTGTTAAATGCAGATCTGGACCGGGAACAGCTTGCAACGGTAAATTTCGCACAGATCTATGAGATCCATGCGATCAGAAGGGAGATCTATGTACAACTTTAGAACCATGAACAATGGTTTAATAGTGCACCTTGGAAAACCATCCTATTTCAGCCCGTTGGCGCAATAATAAATCGGCAAGCAAACAAAACCAACGATGTTCATAATAGTCATGTCAGATAACAAACAATGCTAATAGGACCCATGCCAGACCACAAACGATGTTTGCGGGTCCCATGTCAAATGGCAAACCATGTTTATAGGACCCATGTCAGCTAACAAACAATGTGCATATGACCCATGTCGGGTAACGTGAGCACATCTGGTACACCTGAGAGCCAGCCGTCTGCTCTACTATGTGCCATGCCACCTGTGGGGTAGTTCCGTGGATTATGTACGCCGTATTTCGAGTGTTGTGTTGCCAAAGTATCGTGGAAGCGGATAAAAACCTCCATCCTGATACGCTCACAGCTGCAATATCAAACGAAATTGTAACACCAATATCCAAATACCGCCTGACTCTCAGCATGTGACAGTGTCGTGCTGTGGGACAGACCCCCCCCCCCTCTTCAATCCTGTACACCTTGCGTCCGATCTGGTGGCGGCAATATTTATACCAGCGGCTGAGCAGAAGAGGCTTAAAGCTGTTGGACTGCATTCCACCACTGCAAAGCCTGCTGTGCTCCTCGAGCTAGAGCGCCGATTTCCAGCCGGCTCGATTAAGCTTGGCGGCAACTCAAAATCGGGACTTGGATCCACTTTTGGTCGCGCGATTGGCACCTCCAGTCGGCGGTCGCGATGGCGGCCGTCCCGGAGCCGGCCGGCGACCGCTGGTAGCCACGGCGCCGGCGACCGTTGGTAGCCACGGCGCCGGCGACCGCTCCGAGCGCCGCCCACGCCGGCGTCGTGATGTCTGGGCAAACAGTTCGTGACGAGGGCCGACGCGCGCGCCTTTCATCTCGCCTCCGTGCGGCCCGGAGCCCGCTCTCGTGTCCGCCGGGTCGGAGGTCACCTGGTTAAGGGTTATGATAACACGGATCGGCCACCACCGCCCGGTCGCAGTGTGGTGGCTGGCGGCTGGCGGCTGCCGGCGGCGATGGCGACGACACGGTCAGCCAAGGTCCGTTATGATGCTGCGGCTGTGTGGGTGGCGACTGCACTCTCCAGGCGATGCTGCGGCTGTGTGGGTGGCGACTGCACTCTCCAAGCGATGCTGCGGCTGTGTGGGTGGGGACTGCACTCTCCAGGCGATGCTGCGGCTGTGTGGGTGGCGACTGCACTCCCCAAGCGATGCTGCGGCTGTGTGGGTGGCGACTGCACTCCCCAAGCGATGCTGCGGCTGTGTGGGTGGCGACTGCACTCCCCAAACGATGCTGCGGCTGTGTGGGTGGGGACTGCACTCTCCAGGCGATGCTGCGGCTGTGTGGGTGGCGACTGCACTCCCCAAGCGATGCTGCGGCTGTGTGGGTGGGGACTGCACTCCCCAAGCGATGCTGCGGCTGTGTGGGTGGGGACTGCACTCCCCAAGCGATGCTGCGGCTGTGTGGGTGGCGACTGCGCTGCCTAAACAATGCCAGTCCCGTAGGAACGTTGTCGACTACGAGCTTCGGTACTCAGTCTCCTCCACCGACAGCCAGTCGGTGAGGTTGTCTTGCCGTGGTGTAGTATTTCTTTACGCATGAATTACAGTGATTTTGATATGCGTTTAGTTTATTTACATTTGTAGAAGCATAATCCTGGGAAGTTGCATTCATCGTCGTTACCTTTCATCTTCTTTTAGGGGACAAGTAGTCTAGGGGTAAGTTGCCAGTTTCACAATCGAAAGATTGTGGATTCGACTCTCACTTGTCGCTACTATTCGCCCGCGGCCAATCGGCGTGAGAGATTGGCGACGCTGAATGGCCCAACAGTCGATGTGTCGTAAAAGCTAATAACCAACCAACCATCTTTTACATTCCATGTTTGTTTTCTTTGTTGTGTTCATATTTACTCTTTCCTGATCTCCCGAGGTCACAAAAATCGACCACTCACGAAGATGGAGGCAAATATGGAAGATTGTAATGCAATCACAATTAGCTTGGCTATTGGTGGCACCTTAAGCTGATAACACATGCACTCTGATGGACAAGTAGGTACTCCGAACGGTAGTAGGCCCATATATGAATTGTTTGGAATACTTCAACCTGATATTGTTAATGCCATTTCAGCATGATGTTTAGTGCAGTTCTTTTCCTACAACGTATTCTGTATTTGCAGCCAACATGCTTGCAGTTTCCCAGCTTCAATGCCTTTCAATGGCATTATTTAATTTACAAAACGTTGAAGTACAACGATAATCCTGGCATCGGCGTGTGAAATCTGACAGCCTTGGATTGCTTGTAATCAAAGCCACCTCGCGAAAACGCGCGATATTCCCGAATCATTGATCACTTGCAATCAAAGTACGGCGTAGTACCAATGTTCTTATTCATAAATTCATTCCCTGATAATTGATGGGCGCTAAATGACAAAACCGGGTCGATGCGCCCTAAAACTCAAATGACCAACCTACCAACCTGATAATTGATCCTTTCAGTTTTTGTTCGGACAATCAATGGATACAAAGTTGGAATACAAAAGCGACGCACTGAGGACAATTTCACCAAACGTGATATATGTACGACAAGTTGATCAGACATTGTGAGTTTTGTAGCACTAAGGTGAAGGTTGAAGATGATCGCGGAGTGCAGTTTAATCTGCAAATATAACTGGTACTGTTCACATGTTGAATGTGACGTGCAACATGTCCCAGATATTTCAGAGATGAATGAATGAAATGTTGCCTGTGGTCGTAATTTCACTCTGTATTCTTTGGATTATAAAAGGTAATGATTAGGCCCCGTGTTTAAAACAGTTTATATTTCAGAATGTTATGGCGCGGGCGCTAAATGCCCTCGTAGTCGGCGCGCCCTTAAGCCAAAATAATCAATCAATGTCATTGGAGCTGCATGACCTCTGTAGTCGAGGTGCCCCTAAACCCGAATAACCAACCATTTCAGAATGTTCATGTGAGCCAGCACACTTGCCGTTTCCCAGCTTCTGCCCCGGTCTGTTTCGTGGTCTCTCACGGGTCCTTTTCAGCGGCTCTAGCTGGTTCCCTTCACGGTCTCTAACTGAAGGACGAGTAGTCTCGGGGTAAGTTGCCTGTCTCACAATGGAAAGATTGTGGGTTCGACTCCCACCTGTCGCTGCTACTCGCCCGCGACCAATCGGCGTGAAAGAATGGCGACGCTACGTCATGACTCAACGGTTGATGTGTCGTAAAACCAACAACCACCACCGCGTCTCTAACTGATCATTTTCCTGGTCTCCAGGTGGTCCTTCCACGGTTTCACTCATCTGGTCATGGGCTTAGTGAACAAAAAGTAGGTTTGCCATTTACTTAACGCCTGCTAAGTGTCTTATGATACACCGCAGTCCAGCACGTGATATCTGGGCCGATCCCACGCCTGGTCCCAGGTACCAGACGCCCCCCCCCCCCGATACTACAGAGGTATCCGGTACCACACAGCGTTTCTGGTGCCACACATGGTCCCTGGTAACACATGGTCCCCGGCACTACACATGGTCCCAGATACCACACATGGTCCCCGGTACCACACATGGTCCCCGGTACCACACATGGTCCCCGGTACCACACATGGTTCCAGATACCACACATGGTCCCCGGTACCACACATGGTCTCCGGTACCACACATGGTCCCAATACCACACATGGTCCCCGGCCTCACTCATGGTCTCCGGTCCCCGGTGCAACGGCCGCGTGCAGTTCCACCGGAAGTGATGACAGAGATCTCCGCTGAGCGCTGGCAGTTGGAAACGCGCCAGCCGTTCCACGTGGGAAGACGCCACCGACGGTCCCACGCGCACGCCGCCGACGCGTCGTGTCGGGGGGTGGGAAGCGGGAGGGGTCCAGAGCGCCGGCGGCGTCGGCGGTCAGCTGTGGTGTCGGCGTCAGCGTGACCCCGTTTGGTTTCCGGCGGCGAGCCGGCCCGGGTGCAGGAAGTGCCCCGGCCGGCTCGTAAAACGGTTGTGGCGGCACTGCTCTGCCGGCAGTCTGTGTTGTGTCGGCGCTGCTCTGCCGGCAGTCTGTGTTGTGGCGGCGCTGCTCTGCCGGCAGTCTGTGTTGTGGCGGCGCTGCTCTGCCGGCAGTCTGTGTTGTGGCGGCGCTGCTCTGCCGGCAGTCTGTGTTGTGGCGGCGCTGCTCTGCCGGCAGTCTGTGTTGTGGCGGCGCTGCTCCGCCGGCAGTCTGTGTTGTGGCGGCGCTGCTCCGCCGGCAGTCTGTGTTGTGGCGGCGCTGCTCTGCCGGCAGTCTGTGTTGTGGCGGCGCTGCTCTGCCGGCAGTCTGTGTTGTGGCGGCGCTGCTCTGCCGGCAGTCTGTGTTGTGGCGGCGCTGCTCTGCCGGCAGTCTGTGTTGTGGCGGCGCTGCTCTGCCGGCAGTCTGTGTTGTGGCGGGGCTTCTCCTCCGGGCGGTTTTGGGGGGTGTGTTGGCGGCGCTGCTCTGCCGGCAGTCTGTGTTGTGGCGGCGCTGCTCCGCCGGCAGTCTGTGTTGTGGCGGCGCTGCTCTGCCGGCAGTCTGTGTTGTGGCGGCGCTGCTCTGCCGGCAGTCTGTGTTGTGGCGGCGCTGCTCTGCCGGCAGTCTGTGTTGTGGCGGCGCTGCTCTGCCGGCAGTCTGTGTTGTGGCGGCGCTGCTCTGCCGGCAGTCTGTGTTGTGGCGGCGCTGCTCTGCCGGCAGTCTGTGTTGTGGCGGCGCTGCTCTGCCGGCAGTCTGTGTTGTGGCGGCGCTGCTCTGCCGGCAGTCTGTGTTGTGGCGGCGCTGCTCTGCCGGCAGTCTGTGTTGTGGCGGCGCTGCTCTGCCGGCAGTCTGTGTTGTGGCGGCGCTGCTCGCCCGGGTCTGTGTTGTGGCGGCGCTGCTGCCGGCAGTCTGTGTTGTGGCGGCGCTGTGCGGCGCTGCTGCTCCGCCGGCAGTCTGTGTTGTGGCGGCGTGTCTGCGGCAGCTGCTCTGCCGGCAGTCTGTGTTGTGGCGGCGCTGCTCTGCCGGCAGTCTGTGTTGTGGCGGCGCTGCTCCGCCGGCAGTCTGTGTTGTGGCGGCGCTGCTCTGCCGGCAGTCTGTGTTGTGGCGGCGCTGCTCTGCCGGCAGTCTGTGTTGTGGCGGCGCTGCTCTGCCGGCAGTCTGTGTTAGCACGTGTGTCGGACACGCACGCCGGTCCGAGAAGACGTGCTGACGAAACGTCGGGCGGCCAGCTGACAGCCACTCGGCCATTCACCATCCCACCGGCCCACCATACTCGGCTCATGCGCCGACCCATCAGCCCACCAAACTCGGCTCAGGCACGTTGGCCCACCAAACTGCTCGATTGCGCCAGACCCGAGGCCGTTGGGTGGCCTTGCAGTTACGATATTTCTGGCGATGTGGGCAACATCCAGACTCTGAGCGCGCCGGCACGCTGCTCCGTCGTGGCCCGTGGCAGTAGCCCCCCTCCCCCGTCACAGCGGGCTGGCAGCGTGCAGTAACAGTGGCGGCGCCAGCTCAAGATAACTAGAGACAACAGGTACTCCAAAGTTGGCTGTTCTAGTATAGTTAGTTGAAACTAGACAAAACCTACGCCAACTGACGTCATATTCCAGAAGCGCTTTTTTATTCCAGAATACTGCTGAATTATATTCTAGTTTTGGACTATACTAATAAATCTACTAAATATGGTGCTTTCATTTTAGCACAATTATGGCGCTTTTCTCACGATTAGTTTCCCCGTTGGTTGTAAAGCATATTAGTAAAGCATATTTCTTATTCTGCTAGCGTGCTGGTGGCTTTGAACCGAAAGGCACCACACCCAGAATTAATTTATCCATGGCGTGGTTGATATTGAGAACACACCTCAGACAATTTATGCGAATTAAGGCCTTATACCCACAATGTCAACTTGGTCAGCACGTCATTGATGCAATCTGGTGATTAATGTTAGCACGTGCGTTGGCCCCCTGTCAGTTATCATATTGTTTCTGTGTGCTGTATGTAATCATGCAATACTGTGCCATTCACCAACTTGTGGACAATTTGGTAATTGCTTTCCCATTGTATCATGGCTAGGCAGTAGTGGTAGTAGGGTAAGAGGAGTTTCCAAACACTTAATGCATGAAACAAATTGCTCTACTGCTGCTTTTGTGTGGCCAAACCAGTAATTGTACTGTTTACTGAATTTCAAAAAAATGAAGATGGTATCCATATTCAGATGGTTCTCTATCTAAGTCATCTAACCACTCACATAGAGCTACTTTAAAACATATAATTGTTTTGTAGTGTTGTGCCATATTCTGAACATGAAAGTGGTGGTGCAGGATTACTTCACTGTAGCTTTTGTGGTACCAATTATTAGTAGCCACTAAAAATACTGGTGTAATTGCAAAAAGATATCAGACCTTAAAATACATTTTCAGGGAAATATGTACTTTTTAGTTAATATTTGAATTCTTGATATGCCTTTCCAATGCAAAGTTGATTGATGTGGTTAAAATGTGACCACCCTCACCTGTACTGTGTGAGATGTGATTTAAGGGTTCATTATTGCAGTTTTGAGTGTTTACAAGTGACGTTTTGCACATTTTTTCTTAGGGAAAGCTAAAATGAGGTTGGGATAAGTTAGGCATTTCTTTAGCTTCCTCAATTTTCAAATCGAATTGTTCATAAATGTTTTTTTATTGGAAGCTAATTTATGTTCTCTTCTGAAAAAAGGCAAGGCTGGAGCTGTGTGAGGTTTTTACAATTGCACCTGCAGAAGAAGATTTGCATTTTAGTTCAGGTGGCATTTCAAGAAAAATTGTAAATGCATGTTTCTGAAAGTCATTAAGATGATATGACCATTGTATTCCAGCGCAAATGCATGCATTTCAGTTCGTAAGTGAAGTAATGCGAAATGTGTTGCTTTGAGTGGGGTAATTGGTAATGAAGGATAATGTTAAATGTATAAACAGTGCATCCAAACCAATGTCATCCATTGAATATCTTTGATATCACATATGCAACAATGCTGGTTGAGTTATCACCACAATCCTTCCCCAGTCCAAACATAACCTACCTCTTTTTCAGGAAAAACACTGTTGTTTCTATTCTATCCTCCAAATTCCAAAAACTTTGGTATTTATATATAAGAAGCCCCAATGAAGACAACTTTTTAGACAGATGTATGGACAGAACCTCTTGAAGCTTACTAGCAACTTCTTCCCAGTTTCCTGAAAATAATTTTCCATAAACTGTGTTGAATGAAGAACAAGGCTACTTGGGAGTAGTGAAAGATGAGAAGAAGACAGGATAGGCAGTCATGCACGGAAAGCCAAAACCAGGTTTAATTATACAACAACAACAAAAAATGAATACATATATTTGCATGTGGCTATTTCTAACATTTTATCATGGTATTCCAGCAGAATAATGGGCAGCCTTTTCTACATGGAGTAATGATAACAGATTCAGCCCAGGATACAAATGTATGCTTCCATTCACTGAGTTTCTATGTCACGAGGTTAATTAATATACTACGGTGCACAATTGATGCGAGTGTGTAATTAAGGTACAATTGATCTACCATTTCCTTCGTGAATCACGTTCAACATCCAGCATACAATATCAGTAGGTTTTAGATGACCGAACATGAGTATGTTTTAGAAGGTCCAACATCAGTTGTTTAGGTTAGATTCAGTTAAGATATTTTTGTAGTTTGACATCAGTGTTCTTTGTTAGTCACCAAAAATCCCATTTCCCCACACTTTCCATATTTTCCATATTATTCCATATTCTCCCCACACTTTACATAACCTCTTATATCTTATGATATCTTATGGCGTGGGGGATAGCATGTACTGTAATTGTCAACATTAGTGTTTGAAAAATCTTTGTTGAATGATATTAATATTATTTTTTAGTGAAATTACTTTTGTCTACATCAGCACATGAACTTGAGCTGCCGATTTGCTGAGATTTCATTTCCCATAGAAATGAATATCAGCTTCCTTCAAATCACATCAGATAATGATGTGAATTGAAGGAATGTTAAATGCTAAGCGTGGCGGTGGGGGGGGATTATGTATGGCCTGGTCCATGGCCAGAAAGAAACCAGCGGACCGATCGCTGAGCACCCATTTGCGTATCCCGAAGATGAACCACGAGAAGCGTTCTGGACTCGCCTCCTAAGCATTAGCGGCCTGACGGTTCCCACAGAGGAATTCTTCCACACATTCAGAGAGATGGATGCAGCGTTTTGTGTTCACCATGCCCAAGAACCCAACGATCTCAGCAGACATCCAAAGGTCATTGAAAGTTTCAAATAATTCAAATAATTCAAAAAACAAATATTACACGAGAATAAACGTGCGTGTTGCAGTCGCACCGAGTGAATGTCAAGCTCAACAACTGATATGTGCCTGTGTTTGTGAAGTCGGTAGAGCGTAGCCTGTAGGTTTACACGTACTCATCGTCCCACTACGGTGCTCGTGAGTAGTCTGTGTATGTATGCATGTCGAGTTGTTCTCAGCCACAGACGTCACGATGAGGATGTTCCATCTATTCTTGCCAGTTCGTCCGATTTTATAAGGTGCCAGATATGTACGTACTGTAATGTACGTACATATCTGGCAATCTCCTGGCAATCTGGCAGATCTGGCAATCTACGTAATGTACGTAGGTATTGTAATTTATTGCCGCAATGCAATCTCATTAAGTGCCGTGGCTTATCTGCACCTGCTACCGATAACCTCTTATGTCACGCGTTTGGTGGAGCCGCGGTAGCTTAGTCCGTAGGGTGTTGGGCTCTTGACCGCAAGATTATGGGTTCGAGTCCCGCAACCAGCGGAATTACCGAGTCCACCCGCGACCAATCGGTTTGAGAAGTTGGCGACGCTATATGGCCTAGCAGTTAATTGCGTCGTAAAGGAACCCAAGGTTCTTTTTCTGCTTCATGTGTTTCCTTCTCCCAATATAAGTCTTGCGTTGTGCTTCCTCAATATATCGTTTTAATACGCACTCTGTTGGGCGCCGGACTATATATATTCATGTGCGCAAAATGACGAACGCAGTCCATGCGCCCAAAATGCACATTCACTTCCACCACAAAGTACACAACCGAGAAATGGGCAGTGGGAGTGAGGGCCTTCCTCAATCTTGGCAGTCTCGTCTTCTCCAGATGCATGCTCCTCGTATTCAAGTCTGATGGATAAACAACTTTTGTTGCCGTATTTATGTCGTGCTGTACTGCAAAATGCGTGATTTTTTAAAATTTAAAATTTAGTCCCAGTTGTTGCTGGGGTGGTTTTAGGAACCAGGGTTCTATTGCTAAGCAGAGCTTGTTGCGTGAACCCTCGCCCCACCACCCGATCCACGAATTCCTTTTCAACCGGATAATCTTGATCGAAAGTTTAACGTGCCGTCAAAACACCGACACGGCCGCCCGGTAGCTTGTCCCCGGCCTTATCGGGCAAGTTGCCAACTCACACTCCCGGCCGGGGGCTAAACGCGAGAGCGCGAAGCGACTCGAACCCTGTGTTGCCAGGACAGGGGAGACCAGCACAGGCCAGCGCCCTAACCAACTGAGCTACCGGGGTGGCATTTCCAGGTTGCACGACGCGAATCAAGAAATCAAATTTTGAAAGGAAAATATTTTCCTTAGTTAATAATAGAACACACTTAATTAAAAAGATGTATGGTATTACATGGTAATTTTCCATTCCAACCACAAATTAAACTGTTATTAAAGTTGCTTCCGAGCTGGTCTGGCATAGAAATTGCTGTTACCCCTGCAATATTGCATGCATGACAGAAGTTTGATTCACATTGCGTCAGCGACGCAGCCAATTCATTTCGACTGAAAATGCCGAATAACGGTGTGCGAACATGGGCAAAGCCACGGTGGGGAATGAACGGGGATGCTTCCCCAATCTTGCCAAGTTCCGCGTGAAGCCCTTGACAATGCATAATAATCGAACCGAAATCCTCATGCGGGCATCTAAAATCCGTCTTAGCGGTTACGGGTTCCACAAAGTTGTTGCCGAATCTAAATCGAGCGTTCATGGTACGAAAAGCGTGATTTTTTATTTTGCGCCGGCGCCGGAGCAGGGACTAATGTTGGTCGGCGTGTACTGGTGGGAGGGGAAATGGCAACCGTTAGTTTCTAGCTCAATATTTGCAATGCACTGCCGTAGTGCCACAAATGATTAAATTCAGGGGATCCTGTCTCCTGTCCCACCCCCGATGGTCCGCTGCCCGTGTCAGGAAGGGACTGTGGGCCTGGACACTGCCATAAGCGGTGACGTGTTCCGTATTTCCTATGCCTGGCTGATTAGAAGAAGTGCCCAACCATAAATTTAAGGTGGCAGAACCCCAGCCTTGCAGAATATCTGAATATTGAATATTCCAGAATATTTCCCTTCTCGTTATGAAAAAGATCGTCCCATGTGAACAGTCTTAATTCACTGTCGCTTATTAGAAGAACTTCCCACGACGCGCACAGAAATCTGCCGGCCTCCAGGCTCGAACCGGCTACCTCCGAGTCGGCAAACCGACGCGCTACCAACTGCGCTACCAACACCGAGTCGCTCGGCCCGCTTAAGTTAAATAGTGTCGATGGATATGACATGGGTCTAAATAACACCATTTTACACAATAACTAACACATTCGTCTGAAAGTCTCCCATGATTATCGAAATACCATTAAACAAGCTTCCAGATGGCGTATAATTTGCACCACTCACGTATACTTGTTAGCCAGGAACGTACGCGGAAAAGTATCATTTCTTGCTGTCGTGGTAATCTGCTGAACCCAAATCAGCGCCCAGATGACGTCGCCGGCTGCCAATGGACATTGACAGGGGCCGGCGCCAGCTGGCGGCGCGCGGCGCCTCGGCGCGGGCGGCCGCAGATGTGACCGGCCGCTGCGTCACGTCACGTCACGTCACGTGTGAGCGGCGGCGCGTGGCGCCGAAGGCCGGCGTCACGGCCGTCCGGTGTGGCGCCACCGCCAATTGTGGGTCAAGTGCGGACGGCGCCCGGTCGCCGTCGGGTCAAAGGGCGCCGTCCGGGGACTTGCGCCGCCGCCGCCGGCCCCGGCCCCGGCCGACCGGCTGTTGTGGTTGCGCGTGCGCCCCCCCCCCCTGCTGGCTCCGCTCCGCTGAAGCCTCAGCTGTCACCACCTGCCTTGATGGCACGGCGATGTGCGCGGGCCGGAAGCCGGCCGCGCTGCAGATGTGCTGCAGAAGTCCAATGTGCGGATATGCTCATCAGTTCAAATCCGTCCCCACTCGGCGGCTCGCATGGCCCACCTGCAAGCCTTGCATTTCCAAATGATCAGTGGCGATTTTTAACGGAGCTGGATTGTGCGCGGATCTGCTGTGGCCGGCATTGGGGCCATGTGCGTTCTGACTTTATGTCCAACCGCTACCTTTGGGGACGAGTAGTCCAGGCGTATGTTGCTCGTCTCACACTCGAAAGGTTGTGGGTTCGAGTCTTACCTGTCGCTACTCTTCGCCCGCGACCAATCGGCGTGAGAGATTGGCGACGATACATGACGCAACGGTCGATGTGGCGTAAAGCCAATGATCAACCAACCGCTACCTTTCCTGTCAGGTGATCAGGCCGGAGGACTGGTGCTGGCTTCCACACCGGCAGCTCATCTGCCAACGCCCCCAGCCCCGCCTGGCAGGTGCCAAACCAGGAAGCGCCGGTCGCCACTCTAATACTGACTCACCCACCGGTGGCCGGTGTAAACTTGGCGCGACACAGCGGCGCCCCATATCTGCGCGTCCGTCTGCGTCTGGCAACCTGACAGAACATCTGCTCCTGCGGTGACTGGCTGCTCACCGAAGCACCACTTCTTCCTGCGAGGGTCTGCTTTTAGAGCGTGCACAAGACGTCTCGCCACTGATGCAAGACTTGTTTTCTTTTTCTTTTTATTTCGCAGCTTATTAGTCGGGCTCCCAGATTAGCTTCAATGTGTTTTTTTTTTTTGGAGTGGGGGATAATCGAGAGTTTTCATATTCAATAAGTTAATGTGCAAGGCAATGCCATTCATTTACAGATAAGTACAATAAAAGCATAACATTGAACGGTGTCCAGAGATACAAGCCATGAGCGATTTGCAACATTTTGAAACATAGATGCATGAGCACAAATTGTGAACCTCGTTCTGGAAACTTTTCGAGCCTAGGATTTTCACCAGATATCCTGAAGGCACGAAACTGCGGCATACTGGCAAATACTCTAGACCATCCTGAATGTTCCATACGCCCAAATAATCACTGGGCTAATTACGTCGAATGACCTTAAAGGTCCATGACCTATACAAACATCTTAACCGACTCGTCAGTTGCCCTTCCCATCACGATGTAAGACATTTGCTGAACATAAGTGAGATTTATTTCAGATATTTCTCAATTTCGGCGGGAAAATGGTTCGGCGTACTCCCTCTCATCACTTGACATACCACATTGAAAGGCCGCCACCACGACACCGCATATGCACAGCCCACAGTTGACCCCCATCACAAGCAACACCTGACCAACACAGTCAGCCCGCCATTGCAACTCAGCGTCCACACATCCCACAGTCAGTCACCATCACAACCTTGCATCCACTCAGCCCAGGGTAAGTCACCATCGCAGTCTTAAATTCACACAACCCATATAGCCCACGGTAGGTCAGCATCACAACTCACAGTTGACCGCCATCACAAGCAACACCTGACCAACACAGTTAGCCCGCCATTGCGACTCAGCGTCCACACAGCCCACGGCCAGTCACCATCACAACCTCACGCCCACACAGCCCACGGCCAGTCACCATCACAACCTCACACCCACACAGCCCACACAGCCCACGGCCAGTCACCATCGCAATCTCACACCCACACAGCCCACACAGCCCACACAGCCCACGGTCAGTCACCATCACAACCTTGCATCCACACAGCCCACGGTCAATCACCATCACAACTTCACATCCACACAGCCCACGGCCAGTCACCATCACAACCTCACATCCACACAGCCCACACAGCCCACGGCCAGTCAACATCACAACCTCACGCCCACACAGCCCACGGTCAGTCACCATCACAACCTTGCATCCACACAGCCCACGGTCAATCACCATCACAACCTTGCATCCACACAGCCCACGGCCAGTCACCATCACAACCTCACATCCACACAGCCCACACAGCCCACGGCCAGTCACCATCACAACCTCACATCCACACAGCCCACACAGCCCACGGCCAGTCACCATCACAACCTCACGCCCACACAGCCCACGGTCAATCACCATCACAACTTCACATCCACACAGCCCACGGCCAGTCACCATCACAACCTCACATCCACACAGCCCACACAGCCCACGGCCAGTCACCATCACAACCTCACGCCCACACAGCCCACGGTCAATCACCATCACAACTTCACATCCACACAGCCCACGGCCAGTCACCATCACAACCTCACATTCACACAGCCCACACAGCCCACGGTCAGTCACCATCACAACCTCCACACAGCCCATACATCCCACTTTCAGTCAGCATCACACGGATCTGCCCCAGAACGCACTTCCTTCCCGTGAGGCAGTGATGCATTATTCGTGAAATAGGGTGAAATGTATCACGTTCTGAACACTCAATCGACATTCTTATCCAAGAAGTACAAATATCCTGCTTCTTGATGCATGCTTATGAAGTCTTCGTTTCCCCTTTCTAACGGTGTCTTGTTCATAAGTACCATGCTCATGCTCTCGATAAGGCAACTTATCGAGAGCATGAGCATAGCATGACTTAACTCATGTCCCGCGTTTTCATGAATTACACCATTGGACCACATTGGCGTTCCTGGCTCACAATATTCCATGCTCCCAGCCAAATCCAATGCCTGCCCTCCTCCAATAATGTTCACAAATAGCACTGTTGTCCATGTGTTGTGCGCCCGTGTTCCTTATTTGCCCGTAGATTGTACGAATGTGGATTGCAGTGCAGCAGTAGATAATATTTCAGTTTTCCAGTGCCATAACCTTTCGGTAATATATCAAATAGGATGGCGTGCCTTTTCCTCAGCAGCTCCCCGTCAGCTGAGAGGAGCTGACGGGAGACTGCATCGGGGTGGCGATGCAGCCCCGATGCAGCCGCGATTGGCGCCGGTGTGTAGGGCGGCACAATCCCGTGATCGCCGGCGCGTGCGCCGGCCGGTCGGCCGTGGTGGCGGATGTCGTTAGGCTCTCTGTGTAGGGGAGACGGTCACGGTCACGGCCTCGGTGAGATGGTCACGCCTTGGTGAGACGAGGGGAGATGGTCACGGCCTCGGTGAGGAAGAGGAGATGGTCACGATCTAAGTCCTAAGTGATGCGGGGGAAACTGTCACGACCTCACTGAGGCGGGGGAGACGGTCACGGTCTCAGTGAGGCGGGGAGACTGTCACGGTCTCAGTGAGGCGGGGAGACGGTCACGGTCTCAGTGAGGCGGGGAGACTGTCACGGTCTCAGTGAGGCGGGGAGACTGTCACGGTCTCACTGAGGCGGGGAGACGGTCGCGGTCTCAGTGAGGCGGGGAGCTGTCCGGTCTCAGTGAGGCGGGAGACTGTCACGGTCTCAGTGAGGCGGGGAGACTGTCACGGTCTCAGTGAGGCGGGGAGACTGTCACGGTCTCAGTGAGGCGGGGAGACTGTCACGGTCTCAGTGAGGCGGGGAGACGGTCACGGTCTCAGTGAGGCGGGGAGACGGTCACGGTCTCAGTGAGGCGGGGAGACTGTCACGGTCTCAGTGAGGCGGGGAGACGGTCACGGTCTCAGTGAGGCGGGGAGACTGTCACGGCCTCGGTGAGGAAGAGGAGATGGTCACGATCTCAGTGAGGCGGGGAGACTGTCACGGTCTCAGTGAGGCGGGGAGACTGTCACGGTCTCAGTGAGGCGGGGAGACTGTCACGGTCTCAGTGAGGCGGGGGAGACTGTCACGGTCTCAGTGAGGCGGGAGACGGTCACGGCCTCAGTGAGGAAGGGGAGATGGTCACGATCTCAGTGAGGCGGGGAGACTGTCACGGTCTCAGTGAGGCGGGGAGACTGTCACGGTCTCAGTGAGGCGGGGGAGACTGTCACGGTCTCAGTGAGGCGGGGGAGACTGTCACGGTCTCAGTGAGGCGGGGAGACGGTCACGGTCTCAGTGAGGCGGGGAGACGGTCACGGCCTCAGTGAGGAAGGGGAGACTGTCACGGTCTCAGTGAGGCGGGGAGACTGTCACGGTCTCAGTGAGGCGGGGAGACTGTCACGGTCTCAGTGAGGCGGGGGAGACGGTCACGGTCTCAGTGAGGCGGGGGAGACGGTCGCGGTCTCAGTGAGGCGGGGAGACTGTCACGGTCTCAGTGAGGCGGGGAGACTGTCACGGTCTCAGTGAGGCGGGGAGACTGTCACGGTCTCAGTGAGGCGGGGGAGACTGTCGCGGTCTCAGTGAGGCGGGGAGACTGTCACGGTCTCAGTGAGGCGGGGGAGACTGTCACGGTCTCAGTGAGGCGGGGAGACTGTCACGGTCTCAGTGAGGCGGGGGAGACGGTCACGGTCTCAGTGAGGCGGGGAGACGGTCACGGCCTCAGTGAGGAAGGGGAGACTGTCACGGTCTCAGTGAGGCGGGGAGACTGTCACGGTCTCAGTGAGGCGGGGAGACTGTCACGGTCTCAGTGAGGCGGGGGAGACGGTCACGGTCTCAGTGAGGCGGGGGAGACTGTCACGGTCTCAGTGAGGCGGGGAGACTGTCACGGTCTCAGTGAGGCGGGGAGACTGTCACGGTCTCAGTGAGGCGGGGGAGACTGTCGCGGTCTCAGTGAGGCGGGGAGACTGTCGCGGTCTCAGTGAGGCGGGGAGACGGTCACGGTCTCAGTGAGGCGGGGAGACTGTCGCGGTCTCAGTGAGGCGGGGGAGACGGTCGCGGCCGCCGCTCGCCGGGCCGTCGCGATCATGATGGGGGGGGGGGTGATGCCACCGCTTCCGGTATCAGCCAGTGCCGGACAGGTGACCTCTGACCTCGGCGCAACCGGAATGACTGCATCCAGAAATTCCGGCTGAGTCGCAAAACTGCTTGACAGAAGACAAATTTCAAAAAGGTGCTTTAAGTTCCCAGCTCTTCAAACCTGGACAGACGACGTAATGTTCTGGTTCTACGCCAATGTAAAACATGTTCAGATTTCGATACCATTTCAGTTCTGTACGATATTTTTCAGTCCACGGTTGCGGGAAGCATTTCCATCTTACCCACGCTCTGATTCACCCACGCTCTGATCACCCACGCTCTGATCCGGCTGTAGGCGCCGACTCCTCTCAGGTGGTGCCAGCTTCCGCCGCTGAAGAAGCTGGTGACGTCAGCTGTTGATAACACACAGGCGCTGCCAACTGCGTCGGTGGCAGCATCGAGACGTCTGTACACAGTGTGCTGACGTCTGTACACCGTGTGGTGACGTCTGTAAACAGTGTGGTGACGTCTGTACACCTTGTGCTGACGTCTATACACCGTGTGGTGACGTCTGTACACCGTGTGGTGACGTCTGTACACCGTGTGGTGACGTCTGTACACCGTGTGGTGACGTCTGTAAACAGTGTGGTGACGTCTGTGCACGGTGTGGTAACATTTGTACACAGTGTGGTGACGTCTGTACACCGTGTTCTGACGTCTGTACACAGTGTGATGACGTCTGTACACCGTGTGGTGACGTTTGTGTACATCGTGTGGTGACGTCTGTACACCATGTGGTGACGTCTGTGTACGCCGTGTGCTGACGTCTGTACACGGTGTGGTGACGTCTCTACACCGTGTGGTGACGTCTCTACACCGTGTGGTGACGTTTGTACACCGTGTGGTGACGTCTGTATACCATGTGGTGACGTTTGTACACCGTGTGGTGACGTCTGTACACCGTGTGGTGACGTCTGTACACCGTGTGCTGACGTCTGTATACCGTGTGGTGACGTCTGTACACCGTATAGTGACGCCTGTCCACCGTGTGCTGACGTCTGTACACCGTGTGGTGACGTCTGTACACGGTGTGGTGACGTCTGTACGCCGTGTGGTGACGTCTGTACACCGTGTGGTGACGTATGTACACCGTGTGGTGACGTTTGTACACCGTGTGGTGACGTCTGTCCACCGTGTGGTGACGTCTGTACACGGTGTGGTGACGTCTCCACCCCGTGTGGTGACGTATGTGTACACCATGTGGTGACGTTTGTACATCGTGTGGTGACGTTTGTACACAGTGGGGCGACGTATGTGTACGGTTTGATGTGGCATCTACGACCAGCGCGCTGATGTCAATATTATTACGATGTCGTGGCATTGTGATGTCCATTGCTGGTATTGTACCATCCATTGCAGGTGTGGTGGTATCTATTGTCGAGAGTGAGTGAGTAGTGTTGTGTGAGGATGGTCTCTTCCAGCCGTAAGGCTGCGGGTTGGAGTCCCACCGGTCGCTATTGTTCGCCCTTGACCATTCTGCGGGAGAGACGGGCGACGCTGTGCGACTGAAGCAGTGGAACTGTCGTAGCACTAATAGCCGGCCAACCAACATCTATCGCCCGTACGGTGACGTCCACTGTGGGTACGGTGACGTCCACTGTGGGTACGGTGACGTCCCCTGTGGGTACGGTGACGTCCACTGTGGGTACGGTGACGTCCACTGCCGGTACGGTGACGTCTACTGTGGGTACGGTGGCGTCCACTGTTGGTACGGTGACGTCCCCTGTGGGTACGGTGGCGTCTACTGTGGGTACGGTAACGTCCCCTGTGGGTACGGTGACGTCCACTGTGGGTACGGTGACGTCCACTGTGGGTACGGTGACGTCCCCTGTGGGTACGGTGACGTCCACTGTGGGTACGGTAACGTCCACTGCGGGTACGGTGGCGTCCACTGTGGGTACGGTGACGTCCACTGTGGGTACGGTGACGTCCACTGTGGGTACGGTGGCGTCCACTGTGGGTACGGTAACGTCCACTGTGGGTACGGTGGCGTCCACTGTGGGTACGGTGTGACGTCACTGCGGTACGGTTTGTTGTGGTGACGTCCACTGCCGGTACGGTGACGTCTACTGTGGGTACGGTGGCGTCCACTGTTGGTACGGTGACGTCCCCTGTGGGTACGGTGACGTCTACTGTGGGTACGGTGGCGTCCACTGTTGGTACGGTGACGTCCCCTGTGGGTACGGTGACGTCCACTGTGGGTACGGTGGCGTCCACTGTTGGTACGGTGACGTCCACTGTGGGTACGGTAACGTCCACTGTGGGTACGGTGACGTCCACTGTGGGTACGGTGGTCCATGTGGGCGTCCCCTGTGGGTACGGTGGCGTCCACTGTGGGTACGGTAACGTCCACTGTGGGTACGGTGACGTCCACTGTTGGTACGGTGGCGTCCACTGTGGGTACGGTAACGTCCACTGTGGGTACGGTGACGTCCCCTGTGGGTACGGTGACGTCCACTGTGGGTACGGTGACGTCCACTGTGGGTACGGTGGCGTCCACTGTGGGTACGGTAACGTCCACTGTGGGTACGGTGACGTCCACTGTTGGTACGGTAACGTCCCCTGTGGGTACGGTGGCGTCCCCTGTTGGTACGGTAACGTCCACTGTTGGTACGGTAACGTCCCCTGTGGGTACGGTGGCGTCCCCTGTTGGTACGGTAACGTCCACTGTGGGTACGGTGACGTCCACTGGGTACGGTGGCGTCCACTGTGGGTACGGTGACGTCTACTGCGGGTACGGTAACGTCCACTGTGGGTACGGTGACGTCCACTGTGGGTACGGTGACGTCCACTGTGGGTACGGTGACGTCCACTGTGGGTACGGTGACGTCCACTGTGGGTACGGTGACGTCCACTGTGGGTACGGTGACGTCCACTGTTGGTACGGTAACGTCCACTGTGGGTACGGTAACGTCCACTGTGGGTACGGTGACGTCCACTGTGGGTACGGTGACGTCCACTGTGGGTACGGTGACGTCCACTGTGGGTACGGTGACGTCCACTGTGGGTACGGTGACGTCCCCTGTTGGTACGGTAACGTCCACTGTGGGTACGGTGACGTCCACTGTGGGTACGGTGACGTCCACTGTGGGTACGGTGACGTCCACTGTGGGTACGGTGACGTCCACTGTGGGTACGGTGACGTCCACTGTGGGTACGGTAACGTCCACTGTGGGTACGGTGACGTCCACTGTGGGTACGGTGACGTCCACTGTGGGTACGGTGACGTCCACTGTGGGTACGGTGACGTCCACTGTGGGTACGGTGACGTCCACTGTGGGTACGGTGACGTCCACTGTGGGTACGGTAACGTCCACTGTGGGTACGGTGACGTCCACTGTGGGTACGGTGACTAGGTAACGTCCACTGTGGGTACGGTGACGTCCACTGTGGGTACGGTGACGTCCACTGTGGGTACGGTGACGTCCACTGTGGGTACGGTGACGTCCACTGTGGGTACGGTGACGTCCACTGTGGGTACGGTGACGTCCACTGTGGGTACGGTGACGTCCACTGTGGGTACGGTGACGTCCCCTGTGGGTACGGTGACGTCCACTGTGGGTACGGTGACGTCCACTGTGGGTACGGTGACGTCCACTGTTGGTACGGTGACGTCCCCTGTGGGTACGGTGACGTCCACTGTGGGTACGGTGACGTCCACTGTGGGTACGGTGACGTCCACTGTGGGTACGGTGACGTCCACTGTGGGTACGGTGACGTCCACTGTGGGTACGGTAACGTCACTGCCGGTACGGTAACGTCCACTGTGGGTACGGTGACGTCCACTGTGGGTACGGTGACGTCCCCTGTGGGTACGGTGACGTCCACTGTGGGTACGGTGACGTCCACTGTGGGTACGGTGACGTCCACTGTGGGTACGGTGACGTCCACTGTGGGTACGGTGACGTCCACTGTGGGTACGGTGACGTCCCCTGTGGGTACGGTGACGTCTGTGTACGGTGACGTCCCCTGTTGGTACGGTAACGTCCACTGTGGGTACGGTGGCGTCCACTGTGGGTACGGTGATGTCCACTGTGGGTACGGTGACGTTCCCTGTGGGTACGGTGACGTCCACTGCCGGTACGGTGATGTCCACTGTGGGTACGGTGACGTCCCCTGTTGGTACGGTGACGTCCACTGTGGGTACGGTGACGTCCACTGTGGGTACGGTGACGTCCACTGCCGGTACGGTGACGTCCACTGTGGGTACGGTGACGTCCCCTGTGGGTACGGTGACGTCCCCTGCCGGTGGCGATGCTGTCGCGGCCTGGTGTGTTTGGGGCCGGCGGCGGGTCGGGCTGGGCTGGTCCGTCCCGGCCGCGCCTCTGGTCTGTATAAACAGGTGACGGTGCCGCCGGCGCCGGCGGCGGCCGCTGGAGCGGGACCGGCCGGGCCACCAGCCACCAGCGGCCGCCCGCCGACTGCCGACCACCACAGGCCCCCAGCCGCGTTCCCACGCCACGTCGACTCGGCCGCCCCGCCGCCGTGGGACCCGCGGCAGGCGGCGTGGGACCCGAAAGAGTTCCATGTGAACGCGTGGGCTCCCCAAGAAGTTGACGCAGTAGCTGTCGGAGCATGGTGACGAAGCCACTGGGATGAAGCGACTTGAATGTGTGGCGCAATGGTAGAAGGGCACAGCCCTCTGAGAGTGTCTCGGGTTGTCGAGGCGTACCAGTTTGACCCATACAGCCCCCCTCCCCACCCATCCGCCACCCCTCCCCACCCCACACCCCCTCCCTCACCCTATTCGCACCAGTGTGGTTGGCATGGTTGAACATAAGCTGGCGGGCAGCTGACGAACTGCCTGTCGTTATCGCAGCGCAATCAACGTCCTTGCCGTCAAATGCAGCTGTACTGACAAGGCCTGGGTATGCTCGAGGGACAGGTCCGGTGATTGGTGGTGATCACAAGACCGTGCCCGCCACAGTTGGCGGCGGGTTGGCACCTTGGATCCTCCGTGCGGACACGTCCAGAAGTTTTGTCACCGGAGGTGGTGGCTTCTCTGCACGGTGACGATATTGTGCGGTGAATCGAAGGTAATTAGCTCCGATCGCATCTTTTAATTTTCCGTCACGAAGATCGACGCTTGACAAATTGTTCGTGACTCTTATTATCGCACGTGGCCTGGATTCGTTCCGCGCAATCGATGAAGACCCGCCACGGATGTACTTCGCGGTCCCGTGCTATGGAGATGCTGGTCTATGCGGACGCGCTACGACCGCCTGATCTGCACACCCACTCCACCCAATGCTCCACCATCACATCTGCCATGGACTCTCGCGTCCCTCCCCTCATCATCCATATCGGCAGCTATCGTGCTCAGTGCACGTCTACTTGGCGAACATGGCGACTTCTTCTGAGCACACTTCTGACGAGGTGTCCTCCCGATAGTTTGGCAACGCCGTTTCCCCACAGGAAGTGCTGGCTATTCCCTTAGTGGCTTTACTCCCGCGTGACCGCGCCCTGGGCACCATTGTCGGGGCGTGCCCGCTGACCCAATACGCCTGCTGACCAATGCCCGCCGACCCGATAGTGGTGGCGAGCGGACTGTTCGATTGGCTGGCATTCTCGTGGCAGTGTCCACCTGGGACCGTCGGCCACACGCACACGCTTGATTGATGCGCACGCGCATGCACACTGCCGGGCCGTGACCCTCGGTGTAGCTTTTTATGCCCCTGGGATAACACTTTCCTCAACCGAATATTGCCTGTGCCCTCCCCTCCCCCAGTCCATTTAAGCAAACTTGTTCGTTTGTGTCTTATGCCCTTGCGTATTGTGTTCTCTCGCTAATTTTCAGAACACTTACACATGCGGCCATGTCTGCACGTTAGCGCTTGCAGTGTGGCAGCATTTGCTGCCTCTGGCAGTGTGGAGAGGGAGATGTGTCCACACTGACTTGTATTCTGAGCTAGGTGGAGAGACGCGGCAAGAAACGACACGATACGGCACATTACGGCACGCTACGCCACATTACGGCACGATGTGGCGTCGTCACCGAGTGTTATTCCGTTCAGAGTTACTCGGAACAGCGTATTTACCGCGTTTGGCTGACGTTTCAGGTCACGTCAGGTCCAGGTCCAGGCCAGGTCAAGTCAGCAGCCACAGCGAATGTCTGTGCCATCCGTCATTCAGCTTCGACTTAGCCCCAGTTTTGAGACCATGGTCAGGTAGCAAATGCGAGACTGTGTTCCTCAACATCAGTGATCCGCAAATTCAATATCTACTTTAGTAAAATGACAAGTGCGATGTCTAGGGTCGCCGATCTGGCCAAACTCACGTGCGAGGAAGTAATGACTACCTGCCGAAGCTGATCGATTCTCGAAACCGGTTGCGTTCGATAAGTGGTAATGGGCAACGCCACCACTTGACCCCCATACGCGCTCGCCAATTACTGGAAAGTTTGCCGAAACTGAAAGGATTATCTTGAATGTTTTGGGAACTGTCTTGAACGAACCCCTGGAGGGCATCTAGATGGCTACCCCCTGCAGCGAAGGTCCAGACCCACACCGGCTGGTAAAGGTCGGCGCCGACAGGATGAGGTGCACACCTGTGGTTTGAGGTGAATGCCAGCATGTTTAATAATGTGGTGCCGCGGTCACTGAAATGGAAGTGCATCGCCGAGACAGTTTTGTCTGTTGACGTAGACTGCTATTTTTAGCTGTTGGTTGGTTATTTAGGCTTAGGGGCGCATCGACTGCTTCGGTCATACAGAGCCGATGGTATTTTTAGCTGTTAATGTAGGCGGTTGGTTTTGGCTGTTGACGCACTCTTTATTTTAGCTGTTGATGTTTTTTTGTCTGTTGGTGTTTCTACTTTTGCACTGGTGAACAATTGTGCGTTTATGGGTGCTTTGGCACAGTTACGATTTTTAAAGTTAAAGCTCAAGCTAAATTGTAGCGCCATGGAGGGGTCACGTGTCGCTTTGCATGTTTTCGAACTTAACATAGAGGCTATCACATTAGCAAGGGGTATTATACTGTCAGGGGCAGTCAGGAATTTTGATCTTGTGGTGCAGGATCCACTTGTCTGGAGGAAAACCATTTCTCTGGAAAGGCGCCACTGATTTTGTGGGAATCGTTTACAGGAGAGGGGATGCACATGAATGTTCTGCAATGGCCCATTTTCTACTCTGCGGGGAGCCTCCGGCTGAAAACTCACTAAATGGGGGAGGGGGCACTCTAGCGTACTGGATGGAGTCGTGCCCCATCTCCATCGGGTGGTGGATCTTTGCGGGGCGACTATCTATAGGTGCGTCTGTGCGGGGAGACTATCTCTAGGCGGATCTGTGCAGGGCGACTATCGCTAGGCGGATCTGTGCGGCAGATGGCGACGACGCGACACTATTTGTTTATTCTCGGCCGTCGAGACCAGTCTGCCAGACGGCGGCCGGCCGGCCCCTGTCTGCGGCCACGGGGCGTGGTCTCAGGCACCGGCCACGCCCCGTCTACTGGCTGTCAACTGGTGGGCAGCTGGTGATGCCGCTGGCGCTCGTGTGGTTCGTAGTGCTGATGGTGCCCCATCCGGCATCAAGTGCAGCGCCACCAGGCGACTGGCAGCGCCTGACCTTTCGCTGCTGGCACACCCCTGGACATCAGTATTCAGTGGGATTAATCAATCAGTTACGTGGGAAGCGAGCTCGGTTCGTAGGTGCGTAGTGCTGTATGCCTGTGACCATCTGTAGGATTATTCACAGTCTGTGCTCACGGCGGGAGAAGGAGGGATTGCAGACGTCGGGACCGCTCGAGTAGTGGACGTGGGGCTCAATCTATACACAAGCTCCCTTCCTAACCCCCACACCCACTCCCACCCCATCCCCGTCCACATCAATGCAGTGGTGGCGGCCGCACTAGCTCAGGCGTCAGTGTCGGATTCTTGATCTGTTCTCGATCGCGAGATTGTGGGTTCGCATCTCGCAACCGTCCGGATTACCGAGTATCCCCGTGACCAATCGGCATGAGGGATTGATCGACGCTATATGACCTAGCCGTTGAATGTGTCGTACAAGAGCCCAAGGTTCTTCTTACAGTGCAGTGTAAGAAGATGTCCCCAGCCAGATCTGTGCCGTCGTCGGTCGGCGTCGGACCGATTGGACCAGTGTGGCGCGCTCGTTTGATGGCCGAATAACAGCCGCGCGGCGCCCGGTTCGGACCGACTGGACCGGTGTGACGGACCAGTACGGGGGGACGAGAGGTCTAAGGGTAAGTTGCTCGTCTCACAATCAAAAGGTTGTGGCGGGGACGAGTAGCCTAGGGGTAAGTTGCTCGTTTCACAATCAAAATGTTGTGGTTTCGAGTCTCACCTGTCGCTACTCTTCACCCGCGACCAATCGGCATGAGAGATTGGCGACGCTACATGACTCAACGTTCGGTGTGTCGTTCAGCCAATAACGAACCAACGGACCAGTATGGCACGCTCGTTTGGCGGCCGACTGACGGCCGACTGATGGCCGACTGACGGCCGACTGATGGCCGACTGACGGCCGACTGATGGCCGACTGACGGCCGACTGATGGCCGACTGATGGCCGACTGACGGCCGACTGATGGCCGACTGACGGCCGTTTGGTGGCAGAGCGCCTGGTTCCGGGATGTGGTCGTATGTGCAGGGCTGGACAAGGCGAGGCGCGGCCGCAGCACCCCCGCCGAACACGTGAGCCCCCACATCCGGCTCGTGTCGGGCCGCCGTCGGGGCGGTGTCGGGGAGAGGGGGACGCGCGAGGCCCGGCGGCCCTGGCGACCCTCACACGGCCACAGCTGTCATGTCGGCCGCCGACGAGCGCATCTGGCGGCGAGCTTGGTCAGTGCCTGGCTGATTCACCTACGGCGCTGTTCATACTGCACTGTGTGCGTGGTGAACGGCGTTGGCGAACTGCAAACGAGTTCATGATGGCACATCAGTGTCCGTGGCGGGAAGGCGAGGCGGACCGAAGCGGACCGAAGCGGACCGAAGCGGACCGAAGCGGACCGAAGCGGACCGAGGCGGACCGAAGCGTCGACGTTGATTGGTCGTCGAAAAGAAATGAATACCACCGTCGTCTTTAGGATTAAAAATCACCAGTGAAACTTTTCAAAAATACAGTTTGTCCCGACGTGAAGCATGTCCGTTGACGGGCCCACAAGCCAGATGCCGGTGTAGCTGGTCGGTGCGGCGGCCTCACCTGCACGGCTCAAGTGTCGCGTTCGTGAAGCACGCCCGCCCACGCCCGCCCACGCCCGTCGACGGCTGCAAGTCGACTCCAGCGGCCGCGGGTCAGCAGCGCCAGCACGACGCCAAACGTGCGGTCACGCCGAGCGGCCGCGGCGGCGTCGATCAAAGGCGGAGCGGCCGGTGGCCGTCGGACGGACACCCATAGAGGGCGTGACTCCCGAGGCTAGTTTGAACTTCGAAGCGCATGGTGGACTCAACAAGTTTGGAGAGGGTAGGTTCGAGTCTCGCCTGTCGCTACTCTTCTTCCGCGGCCAATCGGCGTGAGAGATTGGCCATGATTCATGACTCGACGGTCGACGTGTCGTAAAAACCCAGTAGCCAGCTTGGAGAGGGTGTATGCAATGGCGGGGCGTTACCTAAGGGTTCTGACGAGAGGATGGCTGACGCATTGTGGACCAGGATTTTTGATAATGCACGACCATAACTGATGATTGTTGGTGCGTTATCAATATTTTTTTGAGCACTATCAATAATCTACCATGTGGACCATTGTTACGAGGACCATTGAACCACCAATATAGCCGACAAGCAGCGATCGTGGTCCGTCGAAATACACCAGGCCTTTTGGAAAGTCAGGGAAGCTTCCCCCGAGGTGCAAACACCTTGAGATTAGCAATGGAACCTGACCGCCAGAAGTTTTCAGGGAACATTCCGCGTCTGCAGCACCACCATTCATACTCTTCAGCGCATCTGAGGACCAGCACATCAAGCCAGTTGGTCGTTCGTGGATCCCTGAGACCTAGCACTCCAATACTTAGTTGGTCGGTCGTGTGTCCCTGAAAGCTGGTACTCCAAGCCTTCACGTTGGTTGGTCGGGGTCCTCGAGAGTTAGCACACCAAGCCTTCACGTTGGCTGGTCGGGGACTCCTGAGAGCAAGCACGCCTTGTCTTCCGTTGGCCGGTCGAGCCGGCTGTGTTTGCCGCTCGTCTGGTCGGCAGACACCGCGCAGTGCTCAGCGTCAGGTTCTCGCGTGGGCCGCGCAGCCTCCCGCGGCCCGCCGCGCGGGTGACGCGGGTCGCGCGGCCCTTAACCTGCCGACTCTGCGCCGGCGGCCCTTAACCTGCCGACTCCGCGCCGGCGGCCCTTAACCTGCCGACTCTGCGCCGGCGGCCCTTAACCTGCCGACTGCCGACTCTGCGCCGGCGGCCCTTAACCTGCCGACTCTGCGCCGGCGGCCCTCAACCTGCCGACTCTGCGCCGGCGGCCCTTAACCTGCCGACTCTGCGCCGGCGGCCCTTAACCTGCCGACTCTGCGCCGGCGGCCCTTAACCTGCCGACTCTGCGCCGGCGGCCCTTAACCTGCCGACTCTGCGCCGGCGGCCCTCAACCTGCCGACTCTGCGCCGGCGGCCCTTAACCTGCCGACTCCGCGCCGGCGGCCCTTAACCTGCCGACTCTGCGCCGGCGGCCCTCAACCTACCGACTCTGCGCCGGCGGCCCTCAACCTACCGACTCTGCGCCGGCGGCCGGCCGGCCGGTGTAAACAGGCGGCCGGCGCAGGTGCCGCCCGGGGCCGCGGGCAGCGCCGCCGCGCCGCCGCGTTTTTCGTCGCCGGCCGGCAGTCAGCTGATGTCGGCCGCGCGCGGAGGAACACCACGCCCGGCCGCCTGCAATTGGCCGGGCAGTTGGCGGGCCGTACCGCCGTCGCCTCCACTGTCTACTCGAGTTAATGGCTCCGGCCGACCGCCCGTGGCGCACCTGGGCGCAGCTACGTGTGCCCCCGCGCCTCCGACCGCGCCGAGCGCCCGCCGGCGGCCCGGGGGCACCGGTGGGTGGACACGGTGGCTGCGCGGCGGCTGACTGTCATGTGAACGGTCGGCGGCTGGGTGACCACTTGTTGCACCAGCTGCCGCCGCCGCCGCCGCCGCTCCCGGACGCCGCGAAGGACGCGTCCGAGCGGCTGTTGGCGTGTGCACCGGGCGACCTTGTGGCACCGACTCGCGCCACGCGAAACAAAGCCCGCGCCGGCCGCGACTGCGACAACCTGTCTGGGCCCGCGGGACGCCGGCAAACGAGCTGCTGAAAAGCAGCCCGACCGCTGGCGGAAGGGCCGCTCATCTCGCAGTCGTGTTCACTATGTGTTATGTTCGTTCTGGTGCGACGAGATTGCAGGGGCGTCGATTTGTATCCTGTGGAGACCGTGGTCCCCCGATGTTGATCTTAGCCCCAAGTTCCCCCCAATAATTTACGCTAATGGTATGCTGATGAGAAGAAACCTAAATATCTATAATGGAATACAGGATGATACCTACTTTGGAAATCTTGGTGATCTCAAACATCACCTTTTGGACTGAAAAGAAACATATTTGGAATTGATACTGGAAGGTCTCCACTTTTTGCTGGGAAACAAAAATTATGCAAAAACGAAAGTCTGATTACCTTCCACCAACCAACCACAACTTCACATCATAGAATGTCTAGGTTAGTTGATGCTGCTAGATTTTAAGCCAAACGTTGCATTTGAATACCTCTACAGTCAGTGTTGTAGCCAGGAATTAACCAAGGGAATTAACCAACCCAGTCGGAGATTATAGAAGTGCCGAAACTTCCCCACTGTATTTTCAAAAGGACCCAGTTTGTTTTGTCTAGTTGAAAACTCAAGTTGTCCTGAGCGACTCCACCCCAATCCAACCCGGAAGTCGGGAGATCCTTGAGGAGTCCCTGCTTCGAGTCCAGCCCAGATGAACCCCTCTGGCTTACAAGGATCTCACCGGCTCTCAAAACCCTTTCTGCTCCAAGTCGGGCCTGAAAACCCCTGAAACTACTCGCAAGTCCGAAGGGACCCATACACAAGCGACCAGGGTCCCTCAGATTTTATGGGTCCACTGTGTGTCAATTGGCCTCCTTCTGAATAAAGGGGCTATCTGGCTCTGAGGGAACTTCGAACATATAAATTTCCCGGAAGGCTGAAATGGATCCTTGTTGGTAGCTTAAGAAATCTAGTAATCGAGGGCCGTTAATTGTTTGGTGTAAGGCCTCTAGCATAAATGAACCCACGTGGCCTTGGGAGTTGTGCAAAGATATTGATGAAATATTTTGGTATTTCCCCACAATAGATGTCTCCAATATAGTTCCAGTTCAACAATGTAGAATTGGGCTTGATACCCCACCCACGCCGTTGCAAAATGTTGGCGGAGCTCCTAGAGGTGGAATAGTGCCTTCTCCACTTCTCCAAGGACCTCTCATCCCTCACCGTGGCGACACCTATGAGCACCAGGTCAGGTCAACATGGTGACCCACGTTCGGCTGCATGAAAAAGGTCCCCGAAAATAACTGATTGACATAGATAAACATGGAACCTAGGTAAACATGGATTCTGAATTCGACGTCGGCGCCCAATTTCGCTTCGGCACAACTCCAAGCTGCCACAATCCAAAAATTCATCTCTACGAACATGAAATTCCTTTCCAACGAACAACAAGGTTCTTTGGCGTCCTTTTCGACAGTCCCATTACGTATAAAAGCCACCTCCGAGTATTGCGTAAATCGTGTAGTAGATCTTAAGAATATCATGAAGTGTCTGTCTAGTGCAACGTACGGATCTGACACGGCCACCCTTTTGCGGTTCTACAGATCATTCATACGTATCCAAACTTGATTTGCTGCGTTGTCTGCTTTGTTCACGACTCGGCCAGCGGCTCAAATAAACGCATTCTGGACACCATTCACCATGCAGCCTTGGGAATCGCTACGGGAGCATTTCGCACTTCGCCAGTCGCGAGTCTCTGGGCGGAAGCTCACGAGCCACCATAAGCAACGAGAAAAGAAATGCTCCGACCGTGCTACACGTGTAGGTTGAAGCAATCACCGACGTACCCAGCGTACGTGTCCGTGTTTTCCATTCGAAGCAAGAGATGTTCCAGCAGCGACAAGGCGCCACCTCGAACCCATCTTGTCTCCGCGCGCGGGAGTTGCTGCAGGAAAGCAGCATTCGCCTGCGCAGCACCATGAAGGTGGAACTAGTACCCACTGCGCCCTGGGAGCTTACGTAACACATGATAAACATCGACTTGGCGGACTCTCGCAAAGCGCAGGTGGTGCCAGAACTGTTGCGCATGAAAGGCCTAGACCATCCGGAAGTTTATCGTGGATATGTTTTAATTTATTCGGGCGGTTCAAGGGGAGAGTGGTGTGGTAAGTGTTTTTGCGAGTGGCTCCAGCACCAGGACGTTTGGCACTGCCCGCACACGCATCTGTCTACAGCGCGGAATTGATAACGATCAAAAAAGCGCTTTGCTTCATTGAAGTGGGGCATGATACCACTCACGTTATTGTCTCAAGATTCGTTAAGCAGTCTTTTGGCTCTGAAGTCCTTATATGCTCGTGATCCATTTTTACAGGAAATCGCAATCCGCCGTAATACCCTCAGCCAGTCTGGAAAATGCGTCACGCTGTGCTGAGTCTCCGGCCATAAGGGCATTACCGGAAACGGCATGGCTGATGCGGCGGCCAGCAGGGCAGCCGGTAAGCCTTCTCCCAAGCACTTCCCCTTCCTGTTGGAAATTTCAACCAGGCCATCAATGTATTTTTCGAGCTTAAATGACAGAGCGTGGGACTCCATTGATAATAACTAGCTCTAAGCATTGAAAAGCCGTCTAGTGTTATGGGAATCACCAGCGAGAAAATCCCGGTGGGAAAAAAGTAGTACCTGCTAGGCTGAGATTGGACACACGTACGCCACCAATCGTTACTTGGTGATGAACGAGTCGAGGCCGATCTGTGACCATTGTGACGTGCCTCCTACAGTGTGCCATGCTCTGTTGTCATGACCCCGCTTCCGAGTGCGGTGAAGACGGCGTTTTGGGCGGCGAGTGGACTCGCCTACGCTTACCGACATTCCAGGTGACGATTCCCGTTTTATTCAGATTGACAAATTATTTGAGTATAATCCCATCAAGCTCCATGTCATTTGTCCGGCACACGTGCACGTTTTTCGTGCATGTGTGCTATAGGGTGCGACTTTGGTGTGCGTATATTTCTTACTTCAGAAGAAGGCCTGACTATAATTAACCGGTTGCAAACTATTAGTTACGGGCGCTAATTGACAAAACCTCATAATGCGCCCTGAAGCTCAAATAACCAACCAACCATGAACAGGGAAGTCAGCCAATGACTCGGATGATACGATTCGGGTGTTGGTCGCCTAATCGTATTGCATGCAGCATCCTGATTTTAATTTCGTGTCGCTAGCGCTCTCAGTTTTGATGTGGTTGGGGAGAGGGGAGTGGGTCTCAGCAGCCGTGCCGTACTGTGCAAGTCGGCAAATGTCGTGCACGGGTCGGAGTCGGCGTGCAGGAGGACGCAACGCCCCAGCACCCTACCCCTGGCTCAGCCGTTTCTAGTGAACCCCTGGCTCAGCCGTTTCTAGTGATTGATGGCCTTCCTTCATTTTTTTCCACATCTCCAAACATCCAGCCCTCTGAACATGTCTGCTGTCCTCATCTACCCCGGATACTCGCTGCAGTCCGCCCAGCGTTCCGCCGCCAGCCGACATTGTCTGCGGCCCGTCCCCACAGCCGAACTGGCCCGTCCCCACAGCCGAACTCATCTACCCCGGACACTCGCTGCAGTCCGCCCAGCGTTCCGCCGCCAGCCGGCATTGTCTGCGGCCCGTCCCCACAGCCGAACTGGCCCGTCCCCACAGCCGAACTCATCTACCCCGGACACTCGCTGCAGTCCGCCCAGCGTTCCGCCGCCAGCCGGCATTGTCTGCGGACCGTCCCCACAGCCGAACTGGCCCGTCCCCACAGCCGAACTCATCTACCCCGGATACTCGCTGCAGTCCGCCCAGCGTTCCCCCGCCAGCCGGCATTGTCTGCGGACCGTCCCCACAGCCGAACTGGGTCGCCGTGTTGACGCCGCAATAGTGTGTCGCACCTCGTCCAGCTGTCGAGGCGCCGCCGCCGCCGGCTGCCGTGCCGTGACGTCACACGTTACGTCACCCGGGGACGTCTGGCTCGTGTCACCACGCTGGGCGCACAGTGTATGCATGTGCCGGGCAGTACCGGCCGGCCCAGTCGCTGGAAGCGCGCAGTCTCGTCACCTCCCCCTGCTCCCTGCCCACCGGCGCCGGGACACAGGGGGCGCCGCGTGTGGTCGGGGGACGGAGGTGCTGTCGGCTGCAGTGTGCACACGCTGCAGTTGCCGTCACGCTGCAGCACTGCAGCTGCAGGGGCCACCTACCGCTGTACAGCGGCCTAGCCCGCCTGGCCCGCCTGGTCAGTCCAGGCCAGGTCGGCGCCCTTCGCCCGGACCGGCTGCAGCGGCCGGAGCATAGCTGCGGAAGCCGAGCTGCGTCAGGGCTGCATTTGTGCTGCAGTTGTGTTGCAGCGGAGAACTGCGCGGGGCCAGGTCCGTCCCAGCTGTCTCCGAGATCAACTCGGGGGTTTGGCCAGATGCTGTGTGGAAAGGTGCTCGTGGGAGGGCCTATTTCAACGAAGTGATGATTGCACATGCACATAACGTCCTCGGAGATGGACTGGGTTCATCCAGCGGCGGTATGAACGACACTGTGGTTCACCTCAGGCACTAGTAAAAGGTGATGCGTGACCGACGCAGTCGATGCGCCCTTAAACTCCAACGTGGTAGAAGGTGGCCATCTCGTGGCCTCCGAGATTCGCCTGCACTTGTCCTGGATGTATCGAAAGCGGCGTGGGTCACGCGGGTCTTTTTGATATTTTCGCGCGTATGCCGTTAGCGTCGTGAGCTTCAGCGTTTCTCAGCTGCGACTTGATTGACGCAGCGCCTGACACGCGCCGACTCCCACCACGCCTCGGGTCCCATCGCAGGTTCAGGTCACCTGCCCCCGTCACTGTCGGCAGACGCGTCGGCCGTCGGAGCCGAGTGCCTGCCACGACCTCTGCAGAGCCGCTCTAAGCCTCGCTAAAGTGGTGGATGAATGGCGAAACTGCTAGCTGGCGCGCGTCGGCAACTGCGCCAGTTATCCGCTCATCGTGCGGGCTTCGTAACTCCTCAGCCTCAGCACGTGACGAATATTTCCCAGAAACCGCTCGCCGTCGGCCAGCCAAGTCCATTCATGCGCTCCTGGTCCGAGTGTGACGTCACCACCCGCGCACGCGGTGGTGACGTCATTGGCCGGAGCGGCTGCTGCCGGTCTGGGGTGGGTGGCGCTGGCTGGCGGCGGCGGCGGCTGCTGCTGCCGGTCTGGGGTGGGTGGCGCTGACAGGCGGTCGGGCTGACGGCCTGGGCGGCTGCGGCGGCGGCGGCGGCGCAGTAGGTGTGAGGGCGCGCCTGGGTGGTCCGGCTGTGGCCTCGTCAGGCAGTACGGTGACGTGGCCGGCACCGGCGCCGATGATGTCACCCTCACAGGTGTGGGGCGCACGACATGACGCCGCAGTGCAGGCTGGTACCTGCGGTGCTACCGTCGAGGTTCTGTACCCCGACAGGCCGGTGAAGTGCTGTGGTTCGGCTGGCATTGATTGACCTTGGTGTGCTCAGCCATGTGTATGTGCTTGACCCTTGCAAGTACATTGTGCATCTCGTCCTGAGTTGTTTAGTGGTTAACCGCATCCTGATGGTGAACGCGCCCTAAAGCCGCGAATCACGATCATCGCCTCACCAGGCAGGCGCTCCTTCTATAGAAAGATAGTTCGTGTTATTGCTGTGGACGCGTGGCGCTGGCTGGTATGGGGATCAGGAGTTTCGTGATGCTATTTCATAGTGCTATGCATGATCTCGGCTAACTGCGCCGCCCTCACTTTTTTTGGCCGGTTGGCTGCATGATTGGGAAATTACTCGAGCTGTACGAGTGTTGAACCCGGGACCTTGGTATCTTGAGCTCAGCATATTCCATTCGGTCATCCCTGTACCACCTCTGGCTGGTGTGGAGATTAGTAGTTTTGTGATGTTATTCCATAGCGCCGGCTGGCATGGAGATCAGTAGTTTCGTGATGCTATTGCATAGCTGCCGTGAATTGGCCAATTTGAAAGCATCCATGGTAGGTCGTTCCAGCGGTCTACATGTTCTGCTACGTTTGACCTCCTGCACTCCCGGGTCACGCCCGGGGGACACGGGACTCCTTTGCGCCCATCTCATGTTGTATGCAAGCCAGTTGCAGCAGCCGGGGTGGGGATGAGTAGTCTAAGGATAAGTTGCCCGTCTAACAATCGAGAGATTGTGGGTTCGGGTCTCACCTTTCGCTACTCTTCGCCCGCAACAAATCGGCGTGAGAGATTGGCGACGCTACATGACTCAACGGTCGAGGTGTCGTAAAACCAATAACCACCTAGCAGCCGGGGTCTCCTTCCCTTCCCGGACCATGGCATGTAGCTCGCCCTGGCTCCAACGCGAGTGCGCCTGACGATGTGGTCGTACTGTGCTCTGCTAGGCTGTGGGCTGGCATGTCATGGGCGCTACATAACCAGTGGCAGCAGTTGATGCGCCACTAAACTAAAAAATAATCGATCAATAGGGCTGCCATGCCGTCTGTCCTGTCGATGTAGTCCTGCTGTGCTCTGCTGGGTTGTGGCGTGCCAAGCCATCTGTCCTTCCGATGTAGTCAGTCATACTGCGCTCTGTTAGGTAGTGGCTTGCCAGGCTTCCTGTTCTGCCGATGTAGTCATGCTATGCTATGTTAGGCTATGGGCTGTCATGCCGACGTAGTCATACCGTGGCCTGCTTGGTCGTGTCGTGTCCACCGACCATGGAAAGACCATCGGGTTCTTATGCGATGCCTGTAGTCACGGAGGTCATGCGGCGTCTCCACCTCTTCTGCTGAACGCCCGAAATAGCTGAAATCCGAGACAATTAACCAGATTCTAGCACGGATCCTTACGGTTCCGTAAGACTGCATCCACCTAGCGGTTCCCGCGGTGGCGAGTCCCATCATGGACCTTCAGAGGTGATGCACTTCATGCTACCTGACAACAAAAACACCATCCATCTTCTTGTGTCGAACGATGTCTTTAGGTTTTATCCTGTACATTGTTTCTCCCTTCAATGAGAGTTGTCACTGACAACATTTGGAGGTACTTTGTGTTGGTTCTGAGAAGACCGGCACGATGCTGGGTGGTGTAAGTCTGTGCCGGCCCTTCTCGCTTTCACATGCCCAGCAGGATAGAATTTCGGGCTTATGCCTCGGATTTCAAGTAGAATAAACCCAAGGCGTGGTGAACAAAGATTCGAGTGTTCGGTGCTAGCGAGGGCCTGGTCCATCGTGGGAAAAAAACGGTGAGCTATCTGTAATAGCGCCTCCAAGCTTCACCTATCAAGTGGAGTGCATATGTATTCTTGTCATAAGGCAACGGACATACCTTGCCCCTGACACGTCAGCTACCACGGGCGTGATGCCTGTGTTTGACATAAAGACATAAAAGATCAGTGCAACTATGAGTCACAAGGGCCCTTCTTGGATGCACTCTGGACACTCAACCAGTTGCCCACCAAATCCGTCGATCAGCGCTCCCTGGAATACTGGAAAGCAAGCCCTATATTATTCCTATAATGACTGTGTATGCTGTTTTTAAAGATGTCCAATGTGCTGCTACTGACAATGATTTCTGGCAGCTGGTTCCAGTGTTATTTTACCCTGTTGATGAAGAAAGACTGTATTAACCTTGTCCTGCTGTGGTTACCTTTAATTTTGAATTGATAACCTCTAATTGCATAATTTCTGTTAAATTCAAACATTTCCCTGAGATCATTTCTCCAGACCATGGACAAATTTAAAGACTTCCAGGAGCTCTTTCAGCTTTCTATATCTAAGTGAAAACATTCAATTTCTTCAATCGCAACTGCGCCTCAGGCGAGGCACAGTTGGACGGACAGTGTAGAAATGCAAGGCCGGGGGCAGTCGTCCAACGCACTGACTCCGGGCCACGTCTATCGCCAACACTGGTGCCCGAAGGAAGAAGGCAGCTGCGACGGAGGACAGCAGCAGAAGCGGCGGCACGTACCGATAACCCGGCGGCACGTGCCGTTACCTCTACACTGCCAGCCCAAGCCCTTACCTCATGCTTGCGTAAATTATTGAGAAAAAAAGGTAAATGTGCGACTTACATGGTTTTTAGAAACGCAAAACTTTTTTTTAACAAACTTCCAGTGTGGTCTTAGAAAGCACCGTTGGACTGATCATCTGCTAACACTTGACACTGCTATACGTGTAGCATTTAAGGAAAGACGACACACTGGAGCTATCTTTTTCGACCTGGAAGGAGCGCATGATACCACCTGGCTCCACGGCATTTTGGTGAAGACTCAAAAGTCTGGAATCCGTGGGCATCTGGGCACTTTCATCCGAAACATTTTGACTGAACGTTTTTTTTCTCGCGTCCGGGTAGGACACGAGATATCTGAATGGTTCCAGCAGACCAGTAGTGTCCCGCAGGGCAGTGTCCTCAGCTTTACCCCGTTCGCCATGATGATTAATGATATTGACACCGATATACCACCGATCATAGGACGCTCGCTATTTGTCGATGATTTTGTCATCTGGTCTTCTGCCTCGAATACTTCAGAAATTACACGACAATTACAGCTTGAAGTAAACAAGCTCCAGAGCTGGAGCATTAATAATGGCTTCCGGTTTTCCACCGAAAAAAAAGACTGCTGCAATCCATTTCTGTCGTCGTCGATGTATCCAGGACCTGGATGTTGAGCTGTAAGTCGAGTCTATTCCAGTGAGAGCAACCATGAAGTTTCTGGGAGTACAATTTGACAGTCACCTGACATACAAACACCACATCAAGACACTTAGATAAAAATGTTTAAGTCTCTCAACTTACTGAAATGTGTTGCTGGAGTGTCTTACGGCGCGGACCGTAAAATGATATTATATAAGTCATTTATCCGGTCCAAACTAGACTATGCTACGTGTATGATGGTGCCTGCGCCAGCAACAAGCGCACTCTCGATATACATATTATTACTGGGGCCTTCAGAACCTCACCGGCTGCGAGCCTGACAGCAGAGGCGAATGAACCACCGCTAGCTCTGAGGCGTGAAATGTTGGGTCTGCGATATGCGTGTAGGCTGCGGCAGTTTTCCACGCATTCAACTCGTGACGCAGTTTTCTCTCGCCGTATCTTGAGACTTTTTCCAATAGGTAGAATCAGACGACATTGCCATTCTGTTGCATTGCATTGCAGAACCTGTTTAAAAATAGTAGAATGAGAGTGTGCCGAGTGATGAGAGTACAAATAATACCAATACTACCCTGGGAACTGATTTCACCTCCAATTGACGTGTCCCTATCAGACATGCGTAAAGGAGATGTCCCGGCAGCACTGTGTCGGCTGAGAACGATGGAGCACCTGGACTCTTACCGAGGACGCACAAATATTTTTACTGATGGCTCAAGAGTACCACAGGAGCAGGATGTGCTTTTGTGTGTAGTACTGCTGTACGTTCGTTCACCCTACCTGTGCAGTGTGAATTTTTTTTCTCAAGAAAATGGGTGGAAAATACCACCTAATGAAAGTTCAATCGACCTCCCTGTCTATGGCTTTTATGACATCCTTCCTTACTAGCTCCTGATTATGGAGCCAACATGAACTCAACTGAAGACATCCTGATGCCCTTCAACAATTCAACTATGCCATGGTTGGGGTGCACCAATGACCTCTGATCATGAAATATCCTGAAACCGTATCACAGAGCCTCTTCTGTTTCAGATAGTCTACCCGGTATCCTGAAACCCGGTATGATCCAGCACTCCTTAAGTCCTTATTCATCAAGCAATGAAGCCCTGCATTGAATACAATATGCAGGCTCATCAAAGTTGCTCAGTGATAATTATTCCACTTTCTGAACACTCAATCGACATCCTTCTCCAAGAAGTATCAGCATCCTGCTCATTGATATTCATTGATATGAAGTATTTATGTCTCCTTTATAACAGTATCTTGTTTATAAAGAGCATGTGCATGCCCTCAATATGGAATGGTGTTACACGAACATTTTGCAATGCAATTTCGGGTAAAGGGATGACCTATGCGATATGGGATACAATACCAGTTCATCGTAGTTATTATTCTCCTTATCCCGAATACATCTTTTCTTAAATTATGAATCTTAAAACAAATGATAAAGGTCCAGTCATAATCACTTACACCATCAACTCAAATTTTAGACTGGAAGACATCAAAAACATTTTAAATTACACTAATTACATGTCAAATTTCGACATCCTGCTATGCTCATTTCGACATCTCACACCTAATGAAAAACCAATATTTTAACCCTGTACCTGTGTGTGTCTGTGTATAGCTCTGAACCTATTGCGATCGTGAAAGCATTGTCGTTTATAGAGGTTTCTCAGGACGCTATCTCAGGAGCTAGCTATGTGATTTTATCGGACTCCCTTAGCAGCCTCTTGGCACTGACTACATTTTATCCGTCGGACCCCCTTCTCTTCGACATTCTCATACCAATTACTACGTTGGAAAGACTAGGAACAATCGTCCGCTTATGCTGGATCCCAAGCCACATCGGGGTGTGGGGAAACGAGCGCGCGGACACTGCGGCGAAGTGGGCAGCTCGGAACCCCCGCCCACGTATATGCCTACTTCCTGCTAGGGACCACTTCTCAATAATCACCAATTTCATACTTACTAAATGGCAAAGATCGTGGGATAGAGGAAACAACAATAAGTTGCGTACAGTCAAGCCACGTGTAGGACCTTGGGAGTCGTCCCTTCGTAGGCACAGACAAGAGGAGGTCACACTTTGCAGGATGCGCATCGGCCACACATACTCTACCCATCGCTACCCATCGTGTGGGGAGGAGAGACCGCGGTGCCCACGCTTTCCGGAAATACTGACTGCGCGTCACGTGCTTCTGACATGTCAGTATTTTGCATCAGAGCGCCGATTGTTCTTTGGAAAAGACGTGGATCGGTTGACTTCCGAAGATATCCTGGGAAATTCATCAAAACTTGTACATTCTGGGGACTTGTTCCGCTACTTAGCAGCGATTAACTTCCAAACTACGTGCACACCAAGGTAATACTTTCCCCTACCGTGAAGCACTAGGATAAACGTTATGGGCGTGAATGATCAACCCTGGTCGATGCGCCCTAAAGCCCAAATAACTAACTAACACAACCAAAAATATCGAAAATATATGACTGGAGTTGTGAAGGATGTGGTGTCCATTCCGCATTTCGTTTCCTGAACTCCCTGCGTCAGCTCTGTACTCTAATATTGCAATGCTTGAAAGGTATGGTATGCAGGCATCTACAGGTAGAAAACGGAAGATGTCAAGCTTGTTTCGGAAATGCTGGAGGAGTTCTCCCTTTGCGTCAAGTTAAATTATATACCAATCGGTCTGATATATTATCGTTCGAACGGCGCCATCAACCACTACGTATTTGCACGTGCAGCGTCTTCCCTGGTCTTCCATGACGCATTGCGTTGCACGTCATATTACTACGACCTAGGTTTGTGTCGGTGAGAAATGGCTTACAAATCGTGGGACCATTCAGGAGGTATTTTCGCCACATTCTGCTGCGATAAACGTAACAAGCGTGTTTGATCTTCGGGAATAAGACTTCAGGCGCATCTGTTGGTCGCGTTTATCAACGCATCGGTGATGGCCGAAAGGATTTCGTGTAAAACGACTCGGTAAGTTTTCCTGTCAGGTCTACACACATGGCACATCCAACGTGCCGTATATGCGACCCAGCCGGCTGTCCGAGAGCCCGAGCGGTGCTGCCCCCGCAGCAGGACACAGCCGCCCCAGGTGACCCGAGTGCCATTCCGTTTCAGTCACCTGACGCAGACCACCACCTGGGAAGACCCGCGGAAGAAGCCGGCAGATGCTGGCGCGTTTCCGGGCCAGCCGCCGGCGCCCCCCGCGCAGCCGACCGTCGCGCCTGGCGCCCCTGGCGCTCCCCCGGGCGCCCCAGTAGCCAACCCTCCCGTACATCCAGCATCGCAAGAAGGCAAGTATTCGACTGTGTGAAAATTATGCATCTGTGAATGTATACACGCCAATGATAGCTTTATATATATATATATATATATATATATATATATATACACGCGTCACTCTCTCCATCCCTTCAAATCTCGGTATCTTTATGTATATTTTATATAGGCATACAATCTAAGTCTCTAGGCATGCGTGTTAGGTAGGTCCCAAGATATGTGTGCATATGTGTATTTGTTAGCTCCAGGACATGCCTTTATAACTTGACATCATCACTCAGGACATATTTTGAACTTGTGTATAACGAACCATTTTGAGCAACGGTTATTTGGAGAGAGTAATGGATCATTTTCATCGCTCGTGCTAGACTGTATGTGTGGGCTATTTGTCTGTGTTTTCCATCATTCAGGTTCACCCATTACTCATCTAATGGGCTGTTAAACCGACTATCAGCTAGCACGGTATCACCTGTTCGATCGCATGAATTGATGCAAATATGGATGACGTTCGCCGTGTAAGTTCTGATGTGGTCGGATTTGGTCCACAGTTATCGGTACATGAAGTGAATTGCAAGCAGGTTGCGTTGGATTACCTAACATGCATGTGTAGCTATTCGGTATTCCCGGGCGTGGAGTCTTACTATTAACACACCAGGTGTTAATATGAGTACGTCGCACAGGAACCGAGACACTATTTGTATTGTATTTTGGCGCCACCAGCTCCAACTGACGTCCTGGTGTTCCACAGCACCTGCAGGCGGCTTGCAACCTCCTCCTCCACCTCCGCCGCCATCACAGCCCCAGCAGCCACAGACGCAGCAGCAGCTGCAGCAGCAGCTGCAGCAGCTGTCGGTGGAGTCGGGCGGCGGCGGCCAGCCCCTGGGTCCGCTGCCTGATGGCTGGGACCGTGCCGAGACGGAGGACGGCGAGGTGTACTTCATCAACCACCAGACCAGGGTGACGTCCTGGTTCGACCCGCGGATACGTGAGTAGCTCCGCACAGCACAGCACCCTGTCCGACATTGTACAGGCGATGGCGCATGTTCGCTATTGAACAGGCAATAGCGCATGTGCACTATTGTACTGACAATGGCACATGACCGCCGCTGTACAGGTAGGGGCGCACGACCGCTGCTGTACAGGCAATGCCCCGCTGTGGGGTCAGTCCCGTTACTCGACTGGCCAGGGAATTGGCGCTCCCTCGGGGTAACACTGCCGCCCCGGTAAGGGGTGTGGAAACGCGAAGGTGTTTCCGGGGACTCATGTAGTCCCCAGCGCCCATCCCTCTCTTCAAATTCCAGTATCCACCCCGTGCTAGTGACCTTTTGTATGTCTTTCATCTAACCCTGCAGCACCAACCCCTCCCTTGTTACGAGTAGATAGGCCAGCTTCTTCTGGTCTACCCGTCCGCTCGTTTTTATCGGAGTAGCCACGCCCCCTAGGCCCGTCCCAAGGGTTCACCGGAGTCTTGGAGGCTGAGGTCCCCCGTCGCACAGTGCTAGTTGTGACGGGGGACCAACACAGCTCTTTGGTCCCGATATCCCGAAGGGCCGGCGAGCCCGTGGTGCCTCACGCGGACCAAGTGGCTGGTCGCCTCGGGCCGGGGACCTGGGATTCTTCTGTGTCTGCTGGCCCGGCCGGCTGTGGTGGTCGGTGCTAGATCCAGTTCGGGGTGGCGAGTCTCCCTCTCGGCTGGGCGAAGGCGCCGCCTGCCCCATATGGCTCCCATCCGCGGGGCCCAGGCGCCCCCTAGTAGGATCCCTATGTGGTGGGGCGCCCGAGGAGTAAAAAAAAACATACTTTGTGGCATTAAAAACGAACATAAAAAACACTGCTGGTCCCACTCGTGGTGACCAGACCACCCGCTCATTCGGCGCCAATAGGAGCACTTCTAACTCGGGTAGCTGTGGAGGCCAAATCTCACACACCTCGTATCCTCATCTTTCGCAGACAGATTAAATGTATCGCCGCTCTTTCCCACTTTCAAAGACGAGACGGTAGTGGCTGGTTCTGGGAGATCGTTCGTTGCGAAAAGCTGAGAGATGGCTCATTGAAGATGGAGTTTGCGGTAGCGAAAGAGGTAAAGAAAGCGTTACAGACATCCGAGTTTATATTCGGCGTAAGAAAAGGTTACTGGAGGATCGACGAGAGCATGCAAATATAAGAAGAACCGCACCGAACCAAGAATACATCGCGTGGAATAATAAATTGCTATGACTTGAGGAACGTACCAGAGGACGAGATCGTTGACGGGTTGTGCAAATTCGGAGTCACGGGTGCGAAAAAGATGCGCAGGAAAGGCGCAGATATGAGATGTGGACTGACTAGTACCTGACGATGTAGTCAACACGTTTGCGTAGCCCTTTGTGGACATATCGTAGTTCTGGACGGTGTGACCAACAAGTTTGCGTGGCCCCTTGAACCCTGATGGCTTCAACGAGCGGCTGATAGGACTAGATGTTCCCGGTCTGAAGACCCCTTCCCTCATGTACCCCTGGCACCAGCGGCCTGAAACTCATCAATTTCTGTATCCGTCGCCCGCTGGTTCGCGGGACGTGAGCGTGATTGGCCACGGAGTAGAGTTCGGCCGACAGCCCAACAGGCCGACAGGCCGACAGACTGACAGACCGACAGACCGACAGACCGACAGACTGACAGACTGACAGACCGACAGACTGACAGGCCGACAGCCTGACAGGCCAGCAGCTCGGCAGGCTGTCAGGCTGGTAGTCCGACAGCTTGACAGTAATGCGGAGGATTCCCGAACGTAAAGTTTTGTTTTCCAGTAGCGTTTCTGACATACCCGGCTGCAATTGGCATGACATGTCGCCTGGTCAGTGGTCCGTAAGCTAGGAGCACAGATGGTGACTTGTCGGTAGATATCTGAGCAGCCATCAGGGGTGCACGGGCCGATGTTCGGCCGGCCACGCTCGTGTCGGCACGGGCGTCTGTGCAGTGTTCCGCCCTGCTGCGCCATGACGAGATAAGGCACCTGTGGCGTTGCCCTGTCGCAAGCTGGGCGAGGTCGGAGCCCGTTTGTCTTCAGCCGGGTGCTTGCCTGAGCCAGTGCCGTACCCAGTGCCAGTGCCAGTGCCAGTGCCAGTGCCACAGCCAGTGCCAGTGCCACAGCCAGTGCCAGTGCCACAGCCATTGCCACAGCCAGTGCTCCAGCCAGTGCTCCAGCCAGTGCCAGTGCCAGTGCCCCAGCTAGTGCCAGTGCCACAGCCAGTGCTCCAGCCAGTGCTCCAGCCAGTGCCAGTGCCAGTGCCAGTGCCACAGCCAGTGCCAGTGCCACAGCCAGTGGTGGGCCCGGTGACGTCGCGGTGCTGGGCTGACTGACTAAGCATACGCGCCGACTCTGAGTAATTATCATCGGTGCATGAGTTAACAATGGCTTCACATGCAGAGCCGCCGGCTGTTTCCTGAAATGCGGCGACTACTGTGCAGCAGTGAGCCATGGCTAGATAGCTCGGTCGAACGCCTTGCGATCGCCCGGGACCGCCATGGCCGCTATGTCCCGACGGACGGCACTCAGTAAACCCGGAGACTGTCGCAAAACATAGGCCAAGCGGATTCTCATGGAGCCGATGTGGTTCCAACGCCGGCTGGTCGAGATGGGCACAATACGGCCAGATCCGTCGAAGCGCCCTAAAGCCCAAACAACTAACTAACCAACCGGCTGGTCGAGCGACGAATCAACAGCTGATTACATTGTGCTGATTAGTTCAGCAAGTAAACACAGATGACGCCGACAACATAGACCAAACCCGGTTCAATGTATTGTCCCCAATTTGCCATGGCCAGTATCGTGTTTTATTGTATTACGCTTCAGGGTTTAACCATGCATCTGATGCTAATCCTCTGGATACATCCGAGAAAATTGCTAATGGTTGTGATTTGTGCTTGCTCTACACAAATGTCCGTGACTGGTATTGGTGAGAACGTTCTTCATATGAAGCTGTACAGCCTTCGGAACTCGGTCCGTTGATTTGTCGATGTGTGATTTGAGTTATTACGTTATCAACTGCTGTTGCTCTACGATTCTGAGTAAATGTACGAGATATGTCGCATGGTTGCGATAATTTTCCTTTCATTTTGCCTGAATTTATCAAGCTAATGCTCCATTCAATAGTATGCAATGACTGAAAATCGATTTCAAAATCCTAAGGTACTGATCAAAGGTTGTTCTCTACTGGTTGGATATATTACTGTATAGAAGGTAAGGGGTGTTTTGCAGTGCAAAAGCAATGAATTATACTGAAGGTTTACTCCACTTTTTCCAAAATCGCTGAACCGGCGCTAAAGGTCAGAATCGGAAAATAATACCATGAATGTACTCTTGAGAACTCTCGGCGTATGCGTCAAGGAGCGGTACTCTGTACTGGGGGGAGGGGGGATGATTAGTGTGCGTTTGGGGGTCACTCAGTTCAGAGGGGCTGCCGATCGAGGATGTACGACGGGAAGTGAGAAGTCCACTTTATTTCTCTTGCATCATTAGCACTGCTTGGAACATCTCAGTTTAACTCATTAATCTTGGGTATCAGAGGCGATTGTGTGACTGAAATGTCTGATTAGTCATAGTCATTAAGTTATGTAGTTTAGTAAGAACCACAGGAGCCATCTGGGTTGAGGCTACACAAGGAAGATATTATAAGAATAAAATAGGGACCGGACCACAACAACCAATGCTATATCTTGAGCTCCAAAGAAGCTATCCACCTTAAATGTATCCCAATTCATGTCCCAATACTGCACAACTAGCGACTCAGAAATAATATTTTTGAACGTAGTTAAATTATCTATCGACCTCATTATCTTCCCATGACTAATATCATGACCATCGCGTACCAAAAGGAAGAATATGCTTGATTTACCAATGCATGTTCTACTAACCTGAGTACGTTGGGTAACGCATTGCAAAATGTGCGTGGTTTGCTCGGTAATGCTTCACAATTGCCAATTAGGTGATGAACGATTGCTGGTAGCTGTTATAAAGGAACAAATGAAATCAACATTGCTAATGTCCAAAAAGGGGTTTGGTAAGAGATGCACGAAAAGCATGTATGGGCGGGGATGGACTTCGTTGACGCGATGGGTGTTCCAGAAGTTATATACGCCGAAGCTATGTCATACTCTCACAGACCCTATAGTTAGGGGTGAGGGTATTTGGTGCGCAGGAAGGGTGCGCTTCAAATATAAGAAGTTTTCCCACAGCCATGGATGTCATGTCGTCCAAAATGTGCCAGTTTAAACTCCAACAGTAGCTTTGCTGCATCCATCAGGACGTACGATGCTGTGGTATCAATACGGTGCTGTGATATCAGTACGGTGCTGTGGTATCAGTATGTGCGGCGCCAGTTTCAGCAAGTGTGCGCAGTCAGTATGTGCGTAACCCAATCAGTGTGCTCGAATATCACGGCGAAGTGCGTGTAATGTTGAGACACGTTCGCCGCCGATCAGAACGACAGGACTGGGACGATGCGCTGCGGCTGAAACTGTACGCCCTTCACGAGTGTTTCTTTACCCAACCACCGCAGCAGCCGGTCCTCACCATCTGACGTCACTCTCTCTCCGGCAGCTGAGCAGCTGCAGCGGCCGGCGGCTCTGCAGCTGCAGCACGCGGGCATGTCGCCGCAGGCGCTGCAGCAGCGGCAGCAGTCGCTGCGACTGCAGCGTCTGCAGGTGGAGCGCGAAAGACTGCGGATACGAAAACGCCAGGTCATGAAGCAGGTACAACACGGACGGGGGGCGGCTAGCGCGTGCAGCGTGGCGATGGTGGCGCCGGCAGGTAGCGGCAGTTAATGCCACGTGCGCCAGTCGGGCGCCAGGTTTGGCCGGTTTGCCAGTACGATACGTCGGGTAATATTGACTTGCATACTTCAGATAATATTGACGTAGCGGATAATGGGCGAAGTAACCTGAGCCTACTCGTCCAGGAATGCGATTTGTTCCCAAACAAGCTTTGCTTGAGCAAACCTTGTTTGTGACTGATGGTGGATTGACGTATCGTCCTGGCGGCTTTCATTGTGCACCGGCGTCCCTCCCGCTTCCCCACCCAACCCAAACGAAGCCGACGTCTGTGCTCGGTAGCTGAGCGCCGCCAGCTGGGCGAGAGGAAGACCCAGTTGGCGCCGTTGTTATTCGTGATCGGCGCCGGCCCGCTGACGCCGCACCGCCCTTTGCCCATCTCTTTGTCCATCTCTTTCTGCAGCGTCGTGTGTGCGGCCACGATGACCGACCGATTAGTCGGGTGTCAAAACAAGCCGGTCAGAGGTCTCTCTCTGTGTGAGCGCCGCCGGACGTCGGCAGACGGCGCTGGTCCGCCAGGCCTCGGCCGGATAACGACACGGTAAACACGACTTGTGTCGTGTTGGCGGCGCCCGCGGCCGATACCGACCGGTGCTTCACGTCTGAGCCGGAGTCCGGGCCGGACGGTGACGTCCGAGTCCGGGTCGGACGGTGACGTCGGAGTCCGGGCCGGACGGTGACGTCGGAGTCCGGGCCGGACGGTGACGTCGGAGTCCGGGCCGGACGGTGACGTCGGAGTCCGGGCCGGATGGTGACGGAGTCCGGGCCGGACGGTGACGTCGGAGTCCGGGCAGGACGGTGAACGGCTGAGCCGAAGTTCGGGCCGGGTGGTGAAACCCGGAGTCCGAGTCGAACAGATGACGTCGACGTCGACCGGCTGGCCGCCGACAGACGGACGGAGGATCCAGTCAGGTGTTTGGAGCAGGAGCAGGGACGGAGGATGTTGTGAAGCAGCGCTTCAGGTGCCGACGGACGGACGGAGGCGGTATCTGAGCAGGGGCAGAGGCGGAGGATGAGGCGTATGTCCTGTTTTGTATTGCAGGCCTGTGCACCGACGCGTTTGCGTTCACACTGTGTATCCCGCTGCCTGCTCGTCCCTCTGCTGACCCTGCTCTGACCTGGTGCACGGACACCCCCAGCTGGGACATGACCAGCCGGCCGGCGGTGGTGGCGGTGACGGTGGCGGCGGCGGTGACGGCAGCGCCGACGAGGTGGCCAGATCGGCCGAGGCGCGCCACGCGCCGCACCCGGCCGCCAAGTCCGCCGCGCTCGACCCGTTCCTGTCCAGCAACGGCGCCGACTACCACAGTCGGCAAGAGTCCGCCGACAGCGGCGTCGGCCTGGCGTCCACCTCGTGCAGTCTGCCGCGCACTCCCGACAACCTGCTCATGACGCCGCTCGACGATGCCATGGACGACACAGACGGTGGGTGGCCGGCCCGGGGCGGGGGTGGCCGAGCGGTTAAGGTGTTGAGCTCTTAGTGCCTGGTTCAACACTCGCATCGCACTAGACATTTGCCAATCCCTCGGCTCACCGTCGAAATGGTGTGGGCGCCGCCATTAGCCGTGTTCGTGCATAAAGTGCGTCGAGAACCACACAATAAACGAATAGAAGGTAAGTGGCTGCCGCAGCGCTGGGGGGGGCTCTTACAGGTCGCCGACAGATCACCGGGCCGTTGGAATGCCACTGGGATACGGTAGGTTCGCGGGTAGTTACAGGTTACCACCAGAAGTTCGCTGGGTCGTTGGAAGGTTCCTGGTAACCGCCTGGACAATTTCAGTTTGCTGTGTCATTGGCCATGGGGTCACTTGGTCATTGTCAGATCACTGGGAGCTCGTGTCGTTTGGGTGGCACTGGGTCGTTGGGATATGACTGTGTAGCCAACGCACCGCTGGAATGCCGCGAGATCACTAGTGACGAGTGACTGATAATCTCACCACTGGTCAGTCGTGGTCGGTGTTGAAGGTATTCGTTGATTCGATGGTGCACCATACTGTTCTGAATGAGTTCGCAAGGAAGCCACCGAAAATTCGCTTCAGAACTACTTGGCTCCTTCGCTTAACCCGTCCCGTCTCGTGGGAGGCGGTCTTCAACCGCCTGCCCCCTCAGGTTTTTTCGCGGATAGTGGACGAACGGTGCGCTGCAGCGCGCCGAAATTTGGCATGTCTTTTCCCACAGAAATGATACATATTGTTTCAAACTTTTGAAGTCAGATCTCGTAGGGTCAACGAGTTAGTCAAGGTCAAGTGAAGTCACCTCCAAAAGGTTTAACCAGTCGACACGCTTTAACGGATGCATATATTTTAGTGAAACTTTCAGCGTTTGCTTATCTTTAGGGATGCAAAAAAACGCACGAGTGGATTTTTTTATAGTTTTGGACGATATGTATATTTTGCATATTTGCCAATTGCAGTTCAAATAGAAGATTCTGGCTAAAGTAAGCATTTTTTATTAGTTCATGTTGACTTCCAACAACGTTTCTCGGTCTGCTCTGCCCATTGGAAAAGGAAAGTTAAAGGACTTGAAAACTGAAAATTTTGAACTTCCAAAAAAAAAAAATTTTATTTTTGGAGGGCTACAATATTGCATGGCCCTGATCGATTTCGCTGTTTTTTTTTCTCATCCCAAATACATTTTTTTTTTGTAATATATCCCCCAAAATTAACTCCCCAGAGCCAAAAGCACAATGTAAGTCGTGAAAATCTAGCCCCCTGGTTACGTCACTTGGGGGAAAATTGTTCTAGGGGTGGATCCGGACCCTACTCGTCGAGCGCTTTCCGATCACACCTCTTTCGTTTTCGTGCGACGCACTGAGACGGGGTGTGAGGATCTGACCGGAGAGACGGCGCGGGATACTATAACCAGAGACCAAAGGAAAAATGGCCAAGGCAACACAACTATGACTGCAGCTATTTTGCTTGCCTGATTTGGACGCTTTGCAGATATCTTTGAGCGGTAGTGCCTTTTCTGCTCCTTCTCCTCTGGATCCACCAGTGTCCTGTCCACTGATGCATCGGCCAACATGTGACGCTCCCCGCGAGGCATTCCTACTCGGAAGTATCTGCTTTTTTCCCAAGAAAACATGTGGCAAGTAAGTTGGAATTATCAGGCTTCACACAAACTCTGACTTGTAAAACAAGTGACCATCATCCACTGAAGAGGTGTAGGGGGAAAGTTAATTTTGGCACGATTGCGAATAGAGTACACATACGCTATACACAGACAACTTTTGATCATGGAGGCGAAACCACGCTGTTCTCGATGCAACGCACTTACGACAGTTCACCACATACTGTTTTTATGTGGCAACTTGGGTCCAAACTTGCACGCAACATCGTACGCTGACATTTTAGGAGACGGCTAGGATGTCTTTGCCACAGAGCAAATACACCGTTGCACGGCGTCTACACAGTTCATGTCATTTATCCCATTCAGTGATAGGCAAGTGTGATCCCATATCAGGTTATCAAAAAAAAGTAAACAGTTATGTGCGCTAAATAACTTTTTTAAAGTCCAGGCGCCGTTAAACCCAATAAACAGCTTATACAGCTGACCTCCAGTCGCCCATTCCACGGGCGACTGGCTTCCCATCTCAGACTGTCCATCATAGCCGCTGCACGTGGTGGGCATGTATCGTGAAATAAATAAATAAATGGGTGTGCTAAGAGTATAGCCAGCAGCTGATGTAGCCGTCCGTCGCTCCTCTCACTGCATCGGTGCGCTGCTCACCACCAATGGAACTGCACCACTTCAGTCCACCGGCACCACGGTACCACATCCGCCCCGCCTTGCTCCGCTTGATTGGTTTTCACGGCCGTAAGCCGATTGCCCTGCGTGCATCCGTGCGGCGAGGGCGCCAGTAGCTCGGCGGTCAAGCTGAGCGTCTGGCACGCCAGAGGTACGCGGTTCGATTCCCCGTGATGGCTGTCGTTCTTGCCAGGGTGAGAGGCAGGCGGCAGGCAGCAGGCGCCCCCATATGGCCCCTGCTGCTGAGTGCGTCGTGAAGCCACGATCCAGTCCAGTATCCGTATGGTAAGACTGATTGCACAGGCCACAAGTACGCTGGTATAGTCAGTGCCGGCCGTAGCTGTCTCGCGTGTCACCTCCGGTCAGTGGCTGGTGCACCTGGTGTCACATACGGCCGGAATACGCTGATATTCTCGGAAGGTAAGGCATATTTTGTCCGCTGAGGCTTGTGAATTAAAATAGATATGGATTTGTGAGGGTTGTATATGACGTCTGGCTGATCATACCGCCATGACCCGGACAAGCCCAGAGTAATAAGTACCAAGTATTGATTATATGCCGCAGACGGATGTCTGCGGCATATAATCCCCAGCTCGCGGCGGCTGACGTCTCGACGCCCCCGCCGCTCGGGGATACCTTGACCGCTCCTGCCGCAGATGGAGGTTTGCCCCAGCTCGCGACGGCTGACGTCTCGACGTCCCCCCCCCCCCCCCCCCGCCGCTCGGGAGTAACTTGACCGCTCCTGCCGCAGACGGAGGTTTGCCCCAGCTCGCGGTTGACGTGTCGGTACCCGCGGCCATGATGGATGCTCCTGACATGGCGCAGCTTGGAGCTGACAACATGGACTCGGACGACCTCATGCCCAGCATACAGCAGGTGAGATGACCGGCGGCACACAGCCTCATGCCCGGCTTACAGCAGGTGAGATGGCCGGCGGTGCACAGCCTCATGGCCGGCTTACAGCAGGTGTGATGCGTGTGATGTATGCAGCCTCGTGCCCATCTTACAACAGATCATCGGCGGATCCAGCTGGTTGGTGTGAGGAGAGGGAGGATTAGGCCGGGGAATGAACATGACAACGCATTTTGAAGTCTCAGATTTAGACAGCTTGCGTGATAAACATGATGTAAGCAACGCCTTTTTTGCGAATATAATGTGTCGGTGAATTAATAATATATGGGGTTCAAGATTTTCCATCAATTCAAGCCCTTCGGTGGTCATTATTATTATCTGGTTCAGGGCATGCTTGGATGACTACTGGTCATGAGAGCACGTCGAATGGGAGTGGTACTGGGCGCTGTATGACCGAAGCAGTCGATACCCCCCTAAGCCGAAATAACCAACCAAGTGGAAGTGGTACAATGGTGTCTGGATCGGAACTGGTCATGGTACGGAGCTAGATAATTCCATATGACGAGCTATGCCGGACTCGACCAAGCATACTCGCGTATATTTGCGAGGAAGAGAGCTAATGTTCCCGGTGCGACCTGAACGTATCCAGCCCGGCTCGGATGTCACGCTTTTGAAGCTTGAATGTTTCGGTGCGATGTTTCAAGAACTAATTTTCGCCTCCGAAGTACATCTGCTTTCTCGTCGGAACACTCCATTTCGATTCGTGTCGCCTTCCATCCAAATATTTGTCCTCTAAGTACGCACATTTGTAGTTATAATTAAGGATTCGGTGGTGGCAATTCTCGTGTCGTGACATATGTTGATAGTAGGCGTGCCACCATCATTCTCTGCCGACACTGGTATACTATTCAACCATGTCTGCAGCACGAGAACCATTCCTGGTCGCCTATCCGTTCGTCCAGCTTATCCGTTCATCCAGTCTTATCCTGGATCAGAAAATGTGGTGGCTGAGGGCTCACCGAATGGTTGATGCCGTAATTGAACATTGGGCATGAGTACGTCAAGTCATTTATATTTGACATCAGCATATTCACACCGCAATACGCCTGACAAGACAGCGCGTGTCATACAAAATTATCAACTGTTCGAACTATGTCATCGACCTGGCAACTGACTGGGCGCTGTATGACCGAAGCAGTCGATGCGCCCCTAAGCCCAAATAACCAACCAGCCTGCCAATTGACTTGTACAATTTGAAACTGTGTGATAACTGGCTATGCATATTGCAACCACTACTAATAAATTACACTTCATTGTTGATGGGTGTCTGGCACTGGCCAGTATCCCTGTCACCGTAAGGGTATGGATACTGTGCTTAGTGATGTGCTCGCCGCCCAATTTCAGTGTGGCTGGACGGTCTACTGACGCGGAGGCGCCTCCCCACAGCTGGACGGCGAGGGTCTGATGTCGAACGAGTTCCTCAATGACGTCACGTCCATCATCGACGCCAACCGGCTGGAGAACGGTCACACCTGGCTCTGAGGCCGCGTGGCGGCGCCACCGTCGTGCCGGCCGTGCCGTCTGGCCGCCAGAGGCGCTGCTGCCGGCCCGCACAGCGGCGCCACCGTCGCGCTCCTGGCAGCTCGCTGTCAACAGCCGAACACTTGCGAATCAGCAGCCGCCCAGCTGTCGGCCAGCTGCCGGCCGGGCTCGCCCTGTCTGCTGCGGAAGGCCTCGGATGTGGAGCGGTGCGCCGACTAGCCGTCCGGCGTCTCTCGGCTGAGGTCGCAATGCATTTGACCGCTTCTCACGTGTTTGTGTGGCGATTATTCGTGAGCGAATTCAAGCGTTGGCGTGTGTTCTTCTCACTTATCCGGCGGAGGACGTCGTCATCTAGTTGTTACGATGGTATCTCTCTTCTCTCGTATCTTACTTGTGCTAAGTGTGTTTGTATGTGTGTGTGCGCGTGAGTCGTGGCGTGTGCCTGTTGAGTGCTTTGTGTGCGTGGTCGTCACGTGCACAAGGCATTATTAGACAGTGCTGTGAGCGCATGTGATGTCCGGGCGGGCAGCTGTACATTGTTTATCGTGCATTTGGCATCGTCGCCCGTAGAATGGAGCGTCTTTAATTTATCAAACAAATCCCTTTAATTTATAAAAAAATAAATATACAACTTAAGTTTAATGCTGGCATCCCCTCGCACCCCCCCTCCCACCCTCCAGGGTGGTTCTCTGGTAATATTGTCTTATTCCAATATGCTTCGCATGATAGAACGTCACCTCGGATGCAATGTCTAATTTATCTTGCGATTCCTGTAGTCTTTTTGTACTTTCCGCTTCTTTTCACACAATCAACCATTGCCTGTCCGTGACGATGGATGGTGAATAGTCTGAGCATTTATCTGCCCCCTTGATGAGTCGTTGATTAATTAACTGTGCATGGAGACGTCTGCGTAAACCCCGACACATTTACCGGTGTTTCATAACAGAAGCAAACTAAAGCCAATTTCAGCTAAGCAGGCTGCATCTGGCTAAGTATATGTCTTAGGTATTGAAAATTCGGCTTCATTTTCATCATGCTTATTGCAGTTTCATTTGTATGAAGTGTGACTAGCTCATGCTGGTATTTTGATTCGATTTATTTGCAGCGAATACTAATGCTGGTATAATCTGAGACGTGAGCGCATATTTTTGCATCATAGCTGAAAGTCTCCGTGAAAATGCTTGAAGTATCCCCTTTCGGACGAGCAAACAGTTCCCATTGTTTTTCCAAACTGATCTGCCCGTTGCACTACACCCTGTCTAGATCGATGCTGTGACATTCAAATGACTGGGCTGCGTCCTCTGCGGTTGCCTATTTTGGACGGCCTCCAGAGCCAAACCGGAAGTTCCTTCAAGGCTGGTGCTACCTGCCGTGGTCGTGGAGCTGCTCGAGAGTTCCTACCGCCCAATCAAAACCTCACCACCACGGAGCCTTGCCGCGCGCCGTGACTGTCTGACTTGACCGGGTACCGTCAGACGGTTCCGACACCGGTCTGCTCGGCAACTGTGATGCACGCGTGCCTGTGTGGACAGCGGTACTCGTGCTGGGCCGCTGGACCGCTGGGCCGCACGCGCGGGCCCACCCTGAGCTGTTGCCGACGGTGGCGCCGGGCCACCAGTGACTGGTGATGGCTGGACGCTGCAGAGGCATTGCAAGGCGGTCTGTTGGTGGCGTGAGACGTTTGAAGGCGGTTTGTTATTGGCGTGAGACGTTGCGATGCGGTAGCCAGCTGCGCGAGTGTGTGCTCTGCATCAATCGTTGTTACATATGCGCACATATGCATACTGTATGGTGGCATAATGCAACGCGCTGAGTCCGGCCTTGTGACGGTTGGATCCGGTTTCCAAATTATTTTTGACGAGCAAATACTCTATAGATGGTATTTGTCAGAGTTCTTCTGGTTGTCCATGTCGAGATGGGAGCTTGGATATTTTGCACCTCTGGGCGCTAGCTCGATATCGTCTGGAGCATCATGCCAGTAATTCGAATCTAACGGTAATGACACTTTCTGTGGCAGAATGACGTCTGCCTGTGATCGAGATAGAGACAAGACCCAACTCAATTTATGCTTGCATGGTCACAATAGTGTTTGTCACGTCTCACTGGCTCCACGTCGCTTACATGGTCACAACTGAGCTCGCTATGTCTCAGTGGCTCAACGTCGCTTACATGGTGACAACAGGGCTCGCCATGTCTAACTGGCTCCACATGGCCTACATTGTCACATCGGTACTCGCCATGTCTCGCTGTCTCCATATTACTCACATGGTCACAACAGAGCTCGCCGTGTCTCACCGATTCCAAATTGCTTACATGTTGACAACAGTGGTCGTCATGTCCCGGCTACACCTTCTAGTGCTCGACCTGGCCATAATGCTCGACCTGTAGCGGTCTGGAATGCCAGCACCAGTGGCGCGCCACCTGTACCCGTAGACACGCGACCGGCGAGCATCTCGGGACCGCCCAGCGACCGCACGGTCTCCGCGCATCCCCTCCCCTGCCCCGGTGCAGGCGGTGTGGGACGAACGGCACGTGTTGCCGACCGTGACGTGTTGGTGCGAGTGTCGCCGCAGCTACCACCGGCCACCACGGTACCCGTCCGATAGCTGCAGCCGTGGCTGTAGCGATAGGCCGGCGGCGGCGCCCAGTGTCGCCAGCTCGGCTCAGCTGGTGATTTGTGGACGTCGTCGTTTGCGCATGGTTTCAGCCGGACGAGATAAGGAGAAGCTGAGACCCAGCACAACGCGGTCTGTGACAGGTTGTCCTGTGGGCATGCAGGTGTGTTCCGCCGGCTCTGAACTCTCGCATGGGCATCGTTCATTGTAGCAATCAAGTGCCTTCAGCGCCCAGCTGCAGCGGCCTTCTAATGCCTTCACGATATCCACGTAAACATGTGCCGGTCACCGTGGCCTTGAGCCGTCTCACATGGGTTCTCGTCTTAACTGTGATGTGCCAGTGCGTGCCTGACGCCTTCGATTTGCAGCACATGCGAAGTTCTCCCGAGCGAAACGGCTAGTTTGTCCTCTGTGCTGCCGGTGCGTCGAGTCGGTGAGATGATTGTCAGCGCCGGGTTTTCCAGCTCCTCTGTACATACGACTGGTCTGCACTGGGATGTTGAAATCTACAGATTGTGGGCGCTTCTCGCTGTGGATCGATTGTCTCTCTGTGGATCGATTGTTATACGGCTAATGTCAGTTTGTTTGTTTGTTTAACTCGTTGACCGATGAAGCTACCGTCGTTCTGACACCGCCCCTTACCTGATAGCTGCCGTTGTTGGAGCATTCGACGACTCGGTGTCTTCTATGGATTTTATGTCTGTTCTGACGTCTTGTACGTCTTCGACTTAGACTTGTTCGACGTCTTTTTGTAATTCGACCTTTGGGCGCTGCATGACCAATGTAGTCGATGCGCCCTAAAGCCCTAATAACTAACTGTAATTCGACCTTGCTGATTCCTCGGCGTTCCTTCTGCCCCGACAACCCTACTCACAGTTAGTATCTGTTTGTGTATCAGTCCAGCTGGCATGGTGCTGGCGCCTTCGGTGTGATGCTACCCATTCTGGTCTAATACCTTCCTTTGATCTGATGTCTATTTGTTGCCAAATATCTTCCCTGTGGTCTACAATGCTTGTATAACTTTATTTATTCTCCCATGTGATCTGACAACTGTGATGCAGCATTTCTTTTATTATTCTACGGCACCCTCTGAGGCTCCTATGACGCCTGTGATCTGATACCCTACACTTATCTGGAAACTTTTTTTCTACAGCCTATTCTTATCTGATACCTCCATCCGTTCTGACGTTTCATTCTAATTTTGTGTCTGATTTGCGGCGCGATTCCACTCCTCTTCCCCGACATCCCAGTCCAGCCTGGCCGCGAGCTTGACCCGCGAACTCAACCAATCCGTCATCTGAACAGCTGCCACCAGTTGGCAGCAGCACGCTCGACGGGCAGTGATCTCTTGTTCCCACACTGCACACCCGGCGGCGGCCGTCAGCTGTCTCCGCCAACTCTGTCGATGGTTGTGCATGCGCCGACACGCGCATGCGCAGTGCAGCTGGCGTGTGTTTCGAGACCGACTCGTGTCCAGCTTTTCGGCCGGCGATGCGCTTTTACGAATGCCATATTCGGTGGAGACGGGCCAAACGCGCCCGGTTGGTTTGTGTGTGGTCGTCAGATGACGCGTGTACAGAGGCGACACGGTGGTGTACATAATAAAGGAGGACGGGGAGTTGGTGTGTTGTCTGGCGCAGCGTAGTGCGTAAGACGTCTACGAAGCTACGCTCCCGAGGCAGTTATCGGCAAATGGTTCTCATGTGACGTGGAGAGGCAGCTGCTCGTATATTACTGGTTAGGACGCTCTCAAAGTCCACAAATAGGCGAATAACAGCGAAGTGGCCACAGGCACGTTTGCGCGTTTTTCGACGCTTGTAGGCTTGCTCGAAAACTGCAGCTGCAGCAGAATGTTGATTTGGTATTTTTAGTTACTGTCGGTTATGAAAACTATCTTCTGCTTAGACGCACAATTAGACTATTGGTGAAATTATGCGCATTACTATCATTCAAACACGACCCTTCGCTCCTATCCATTGTTGTATTGTTCACACATGTTTCGTGGCACATGGGTACTGTCTCGCGCAACTATCACCACACCCGCGTAAGCGCAAGCGCGGAGACGTTCTCGGTTATTGATGCTTCATTCAGTAACCGAGAGTACTGTACTGCAAGTACTGCCGAGAAGCGGTCCCCGAAGAGGACATACGTCATCAGTGACATACGAAGAGGACATACATCAGTGCAGCAGTCTGGCGGAAACAACCCTTGAAATCGCTCACGCCAGTTGGTCATTCCGGGCTTGATCGGTCGGAATGTTTCCGATGACACCTTCTTCCAACTTATTCACGACGGCAGGGAAGCGCACCCTCTCCTTGTTGGTGGCCTTCGTGAAGAGCCTCGCCTGGGCTTCGCTGGAAAAGCAGCGAAGCGGGCTAAACGGCACTGCAAACGAGCAAAACCAGATGTGTATGCAACATGTAATGTTCCGAGTGATTGGCAATTGCGAACCAGGTAATCCGGTAACTAAAATATTGCCGTTCACGGTACACCGTAGAAAGAGGCAATGCATGTACGTAGGCGCAGAGTGCAATAGGCTAGTTATTATGAATGTGTTTTGGTGCTGACTGATGCGCTGTTCCTGTCCAATAGTCCTGCACTGCCTTGCATGGTCATGCACGGAAGTTCAAACAATCCTGCATGACACCTGCACAAAATCATCCAAGGGGTCCTACAGGACAAACCAGCACATAACACCGTAAGTGATCCAACAGGACAAGCCAGCATATGACCCTGCAAGGCGAACCGCGATATGTCCCTGCATGTCAGACATGACACTACAAGGAATCCTGCAATGCAAACCAGAGTAAATTACCCTGCCAGATATCTTGCAGAGTAAACCAGCACGTGACCCTGTAAGGAATCCTGCAGGGCAAACCAGCACATGACCCTGGCAAGACACCGACAAAAGCGGCCACAGTCGCTTTGGCGATCAAACCCGCAATGCTTAAGCCGCCAGCGCGATGCTCTAACTAATCTCACCATAACGTGCACTGTGACAGCAAACTGGGCTACTTAACTTAGCTGGACTGGTCTACTTAGCTTAGCTGGTGGCGCTGCTGGTTATTGCATCCTGATGGACTCACTAGCGAACCTAGGGGATAGGGTGAGAGCACGTGGGCCACGGAACTGCCTGGAATTATCTTCCCCCCACTCCTTCGTGATAGTACATACCAGGGCATATTTGTATAAATAAAAATGGGAAGACTGCCACAAAATGCACGAAAACGAAGAAGTTGGTCGGGATCGACGAATTTGCTCCTAAAGAAACGAATGCATTTGCTGATCGTTGGGCGTCCTGGATATGCTAAGAAGAGGCCTTGGCGCAGACAAGTTCTGTTCATGGTTTGTTGGTTATTTTAGTTTTAGGGCGCATAGATTCGGTTCGGTCATTTAGCGCCCAGAGTTCTGTTTATCAAAGCAAAAGAAGCTGAACATGAAATATTTTTATATACAAAATAGAATACAATTAGATATGCACGTTCAGAGCCAGTGCACCGGGCCGGATTTTACCAATGTGTGCCGAGCCCTCACCACCCAAAAAAACGTGTTGAAACAGAGCGCAACGCGCTCTGAAAATGCAGGATTCTGCAAGGTGGAAATCTCGACATTTCTCGTTTGATCCTGTGCATTTTTTATGTTAATGAGGGGCGAGCCCACGCCCATTGGCTGCGCCTCTGTCTAGAACACTCCGCCTATCAATCGTACGGTCCCAGCTCCAACTGCATGGGGTCGACCGGAGGTGGTATTGAAATTAGTGTAGGTAGTTGTATTTGTATGGTGTTGATAATAGCGCAGAGCAGACCATGCTAACTGTGAGCCGCAATTACAACAGAACGAGAGACCTCTGCTTCTTGGGAAACGTTTGCAGAGCTATACCGGCTGTGGCGGGTGTACGTTATACGGCTTAGAATGCCCCAATGTTCATCACTTTCTCCAGATATCTGCCAGGTGTTCGACGGATATTGAGGGACAAACGCCACATCTTCCAGCTACCGGGAAACCTACAAAAACGTTTCATGACCGATCCTATGATAGCTTATAGAGGGGGACTAAACCTAGAGGATTAATTGGTACATGGCAAGACAAGAAGGGCAATTTACGGGACTCAAAACCAGGAAGAAAGTTGTGGAAAAAAATGTTCCGTGTGCAGCGTCATGTGTGTAAGTGTGAGAAAGTGGAAACATGTGGAAAGAAAGTAGGAACCGCCTACAATAGGCTGCAAATCTTCTAATGCAGTGAATGGCGTCTGTTGCAAAAAAGTTTGATGTGAGAGAAACAGCAGACAAGTTGTAAGGGGAAATTTGTTATGGACAACGGTAGAACAGACGGTAGAACAGACGGATCTCCGTTGGGCACGGAGTCAAAATTATGCCGACTTAATCGGAAATTAGTATCTTGGAGCTAATATGGTGGATGTGTATGATGATGTACCATGACGGTGATGCTTTGTCGCAACCGCTTTGATAATCTTCCTACTGTTGTGTCGTACATTTTCGATTGAACACTGTATCCTGCTTTGTATGTATTTTACCACGCTTGCTAGCATTTAACAGTTTTATCATGGGTTCGATTCTCAGATTATTTGACGCTTGACAGCTACGATTGACACACGATTTTCAACTTAGCATGATTTGTTTTATCATCAAGTATGGCGTATACAGCGAATGCTGCGACGAAAGTACGATGCAGTACTGAAACTGGTGAATATGAATACTATACACCTGCGCCGGAATTTCATTAGTTTATATTGCTGTATTTATATATATATATATATATATATATATATATATAAATATAAATACACATAAATGTACACATTATATATATATATATATATATATATATATATATATATAAATATAAATACACATAAATGTACACAAATATATATATATATATATATATATATATATATATATATATATATATATATATATATATATATATTAGGGTGGACCTAATTTTTCAGTTTTTGAAAAGTTTGCCAGGCACCCCAAAAACATGTTCCTTTAAGTGTGGAAACAGCGTGACTAAAATGTTACCCAAATTGAATGTTGTTTACTGGTGGCGCCGGGTGTCCAAAGCTTATCATCTATGGGGGGTTCACTATTAATTAATGATAATAATAATGTCTCTATTTGTGGATGAGTGGACGATGAAATTTCGTTAAACATGCATTTTTTCTCTTCCATATATGGCATCAAATCGTTTGTGTGATATTTACTTGTTAGGGAAGCCTTTCCCAACCATTACCGGGAGCAAGCTCCTCTCCAAGAGAGAGGTTCTTCAAGACTTCTTCTACCTTCACAATAAAGAGAAGAAAACCGTTCGTGAAGCAGCTACGGGAGCAGTTGGCGCTGCTCTTCCCTTCTTAGATAAGGCCAGAATTCCTGTTCGTCTAAAGAAGGTGCGGTCGGGAGAGGGTACGGAGAAACTGATTGGAGTTCTCAAGCTGCCACGAGGAGGGACGGGGGAGAACCAGGCCTCAGCCGTCGTCACGGCCCTGGAGGAATGGGGGATCTCGGAGAGTCATTGGGATGTACTTCGATACGGCTGCTTCCAATACGGGGAGGCGATCGGGGGTTTGCCTCCGCATTCAGCAGAAGCTGGGTCGAGAGCTGGGCTACTTCGCCTGTCGCCACCACATCCTGGAGCTGGTCTATCCGCAGCGTTCCAAGCTCAGATGAGCTCGACGACGAGTGGACCCGGTGTCCCCCTCTTCCAGAGGTTCAAGTCTCAGCGGGAATTCATCGACAAGACAGCCTACCAAGCAGCACCAGAAGATGAGAGCCTTCACCAGCACCTGCCCCCAGACCTGATCCAGCGGGTCACACCATTTGGCACCTCCCAGCTGACCAATCGCCACCCCCCAGACGACTACAGTGAGTTCCTGGAACTCGCCCTCATTTTCCTGGGGGAAGTTCCCCCGCGAGGTGTTCGGTTCATGGCACCCGGAGCGTACCATCATGCCCGCTGGCTGTCCAAGGCCCTCTACAGCATCAGTATCTGGCTGTTCCGAGCACAAATCCAGCTCACGACTCGTGAAGAGCGAAAGATGAGAGAGGTGGCTCTCTTCGTCGTGACGGTCTACCTGGAAGCTTGGTTCTCCAGTCCTTTTCCGACGTAGGCTCCTCCTCGAGACCTGGTCCTGATGAAGAGTCTGAATCAATACGCCGGGGTTACCCCAACGATCTCCAAAGCCACTTCGGAGAAGTTCCGCCATCAACTTTGGTACCTGTCAGAGGACCTGGTGGCTCTGGCATTTTGACACCGGGGTCCTGCTTTCAGAGAGGATAGCCATGGTGGCCGCGCTGCAGAAGGAGGGTCATGAAGATCACGGGAAGAAACCACTGCTCGATATACGCGACTTCCAGCAGAGGACGTTCTCGTCCTTCGTCTCCATGAGGACCAAGGAGTCTCTCAAAACGTCTGGCCTGGATGATGATGTCCTGGGGACCGATCTGGCCACATGGCAAGAGAAGGGGTCCTTCCAAGAAACAGCCCGGAAGTTATCTGCGTTGTCCGTGACCAACAACACCGCAGAGAGAGAGAGAGAGAGAGAGAGGAGTCGCCCTGATTCAAGAGTACAACAAGCTCCTGACCAAGAAGGAGGATCAGCTCCAGTTCCTGCTTCAGGTTGTCTCAGAACATCGAGCCGCATACCCCGATAGCCGGAAGGCTACTCTTGCCCGAAATAGGCGACAATGAGTGGAATGGGCACCATGAGACCCCTGCCTTCGAGCAGCTAATACTCGGTTTAGACCGGGGTGACCTGGACTACCAGGGTTCAGAGTTGGGGGACCGGGCGCCACCAGTAAATATGAACGTATCGAAATTAAATTTGCACCACCATGTTTTCTCACCAAAAGGAATAATTTGAGCGGGTGCCCCATGGAAAATTAGAGGAAAAAATGTTTTTTCCTATAGGTAAGGACCACCCTAATGTATATATATATATACATATATTTTATAATTTCATATATATATATAGTCTGTCTAGGTGAGAGGGTCGGGACCCTCTGAACTGAACTCCTCGGAACTCGTCTCTAAGATAGGAATGTCTTAGAGGGGAGCCTGTCTACTCCTGAGAGACACCTTCATTGTCCGAAGAGGAGTCTTCGCCGTCCAGAAGGGCGACTTCGTCGCCTTTGAAGTCGCCTTTGTTGTCTAAGAGTGCGTTTTCGTTGTCCAGAGGGGCGCCTGTCTAGCCCAGAGGACTCCAACTGTCATCAAGCGGGACGCCTTCGCTCGTTAGATGCGTGCCTTCCTAATTTACGGGGGCGCCGGCGTAGTCTAAAGAGGTATGTGTTTACCCCAGAGAGAGCCTGTCTAATCCAGACGGATTTAATCGTGCTGGACGCCTTCCCAGTTTACAGGGACACCTACCTAGCTTAGAGCCAGTATACTCCGGAGGGCATCTTCGTCGTTCATAGGGTCGCCTTCGCCTGTCCAGATGTCGCTTTCGTTGCCCATATGGGCATCTGTCTAGCCAGGATAGGAACTGTTGCTGTCCAGATGTCGCGCCTCCCCGGTATACAAGTACGCAAGTATAGTCTAGAGGGGCCCCTATCTAGCTTACTTGGACGCCTATGTAGACTAGACGGGCGACCGTCTAGTTGAAAGGGCGCCTTCGTTGTCTGGGCGGCATTTGTCTAGCTGAAAGGTGAGTCCTCATTGTTCAAAGGCCTTTTATTATGATGAACAGGGATGTTTTCGTTAACTAGATGTGATCCTTCCTGGATAAAAGGGGTGCTGTCATAGTTTACAGGGGTGCCTTTCTAGTCTATAGGGTATGTCTGCTCCAGAAGGCATGTTCTTTATCTAAATGGATGTCTTCGTTGTCCGCATGGGCACTTGTTTATCCCATAGAGGAGCTTTCGTCGTCCAGAGCGACACCTTCCTAGTTTACAGTGGCGCCTGTTTAATGTAAAGTGTCGCCTGTCTAGTTCAAAGATCGCTGTCGTAGTGCAGGAGGCGCCTTCGTTGCTCTGGGACGCCTGTCAAGCCCAGAAGGTTTTATTGTTATCAAGCGGGATGCCTACGTTAGCCAAGGAGCGCTTTCCTAGTTTAGAGGAGCGCCGTCATAGGTCACAGGGGCATCTGCCTAGTCTAAACAGGCGCCCGACTAGTCTAAAGGGCATCTTCGTTGTTCAGATGGGCGTCTGTCTAGCCGGAAGTGGCGCTTTTGCTGTCCAGATGGGCGTCTTCATAGTTTGCAGGGGCGCCTGTCTAGTCTAGATGGGTCCTTTCCTAGCTTACATGAACGCCTGCCTAGTCTAAAAACGATGCCTGTTTACCCGAAAGGATATCGTCTTTGTCTACACGGATACGTGCCTTTGTTGTCCGTAGGGCGTCTTTCTAGCCAGACGGCCTCTTTTGTTATCCAGAGGGACGCCTCAGTTTTCCATAGGGACGCTTTCTTAGCTTAGAGGGGCTATACTATCTATACTAGAGGGGCGACTGTGTACTCCAAACGGTGCCTTCGTTGTACAGAGGGACGCTTGTCTAGTCCAGAGGGGAGCTTTTGATGTCCAGAGGGGCGCCTTTCTAGATTGCATTGGCTCCTGTCAAGTCTAGAGTGACGTTGTCTAGTCCATAATGGCACCTTCGTTGCCCGGAGGGTCGGCTGCTAGCCCAGAGATGAGCCTGTCCCGGAGTGCTTCTTTTATTACCCAGAGGAACGACTTTGTTTCTCAGAGGCAGAGTTACTAAGAATGGCGTCTGTCTAGACTAGGGGCATACTCTAGGCATACATAGTCACGTGTAGCACATGGACATACTGGATGGGCTCCCTGACAAAAACTGTTCGTTGATGGAGAGCGCATTTTTGCAAGCGAAAGTGGCACCAAGATATGGCGCCGAAGGTTCCACCTCTGTGTGACGCACTGGGGGTGGTGGGATGTTCGACCTCGATCCTTGATTGGTGCAGGGTGCGTACATTCTCCAGTTACCTCCCCCTCCTCCTCCTCACATGGATCCGCCACTGTGAACTATGATGGCGATCCAAGGTTAAATGTACGAAGTTGTGATGGGTGTCACGAGAAGCACATTGATCGCAACTTCCCAAGATGTATCCGAAATGTGTGAGTGAACCGCAATCCCAAAAAGAGATCAGCAAAGTGTACTTGGAATATTGGTACTGATAATAACTACCCCCATCAAAACCCTTCTGATGCCGCACAATTCGCGAAGCAATCCTGAAGGATACTACCCCGATTTGTATCCCACCGGATAATCGCAAGAGACGCGAACTAGCTTACGTGTCCTCGGAATTCCAGATGCGAATTGACATTATATACTCCTGTTTGACTTTGTCCCATGTACAAAATATCAGGAGAAAAAGGGTCACCCATACTTAGCGGTGAAGCTTATCACACCCTAAAAATGAGTGGTTTTGTGGGACCTATTCAGCTGATTGGTAAATGGCAACGATAAAAAAGGACGAATATGGCCCGAAGAATAGCACCGTCAACTTCAACCAGAAGCCTTACGTTGCCGACGCATTTTCCTGGAGCGTACTTACCAAATGGTCCTGCCGGAGTGTTGTTTGGATATATGTCCAAGTGATTGTGATGGATTTTTCAATCACAGCACTATCAAAATTCCGATTTAATTTGCTTGGCTGCGTACCCGCGAAACATTCCTTGCTTTCGGTTCCGGCCGGGGCCCGCCTGTCCACTTACGTCAGCGGGGCCGGCGCCGGTGTGCTCTTGGCGGCCGACGTGTCGGACGACGCCGTTCCGCCGCGACCCGGGGTCACCGGCGGCAGCGAGGAGGGCTGTTGCGGCGCGGGAGGCGGCGCTGGGGGCGCCGGGGGCGACTCGGCACGGTCCAGCCCGGCCGAGAACAGCGACGTCATCATCTCGCCGTATGTGGCTCCCGCCTCGGCGCCGGCCGGCAGCTGCGCGCCTGTCGTCGTCGGCGACGGGCAGCCGACCTCCGGCGACTCGCACTGCGGCGGCATCGGCGTCGACGGGAAGGGGAAGTCGGCCGGCACTTGCTGGAACACGCTGTGCGTGATGAAGCTCGTGAAGCGGGCCGCGTAGTAGTCGGGGGGCTGGACCGATATTTCGCCCTGCACAGAGACATAGAAGCGGTGAGCTGGTTAGGTAGCTGTTGGGGCTTCGGGGCACGTAGATTGTCAGGGAGCGGCGATAGTAATGTCGACAACGTTCGCTTCATGTGGGTTCATATTAGTGTCCATACATCATACAAACGCCATCGGAGTTAACGGTCTTGGGAAGTGCTCATTGCGTAGAACACCACTGTGATCAGATGCTCCTCTTTTCATCCCAATAGTGCATTCATGCATGGAATATGATCGAAGGGAGACTGCACAAAATCCTAAATATTGATGCAGTGCCTGCAATCAGAGTATGTATAGCCTAAATTATTGATTCAAGAGACAACACAACCTTAATTGCAATCTCGTCTTCTATTATTTATAGTGGGGTAGTAACAGAAGACAAAATGTGATATTATGCGCATGATATGATATACTTTGGGATTTGCTGAGGCATTATGCTTTAAAAGCGACTTTTCTTGCGCACATGTATATTGCTATGGCCTCAGAAGCAACTCGTAGCGAATAACTATGATGAAAGCTTCCATTAGGGAGCTTGGACGCCATCCCTAACCAAAGTATAAATAACTGAAACAATTGCGGTTCGCTGAATAACATACTTTAAAGCGACTACTAATCAACTATGCCCTGCACCAACCCTCTATCCCCAACAAATTTAAGCAAATGCTAAACCCCAGCTACCAGCAAGCACATGTGCAGCTAGTCAAGCTCACAACATCGGACCGGATGCATATCGACTTGCAGAAGTGCTCCATGATCTTCTTGAAGTTGTAGTCCTGCAGGATGTCGATGATGCCCATGTAGATAATCAGCGGTGCTCCGTGCTCGTCAGCGGCCGGGATCCCGCCACACGGCCTGCAACACACCACTGCCAAACATGGTCGCCAGCCGGCACACATCATTCCCAGCTCACGCCAATGGAATCCACTGCCCAGTCAAAGAAGTCTGCTTCCACAGTATAAAACTGTGGCTGCATTGATAATGCCCGGACGGCGTTGCACTGGTTTGATGGCTGCGATAAGACAACGACACGTTCCAAAGCTGGCGGTATGGACCAACAACATGTCGGTGGTTGACGCGCGTGACTTGATATGGCTGAGCAAGCGTAAGCCACAGGTGACAGCAGTAGTCATGACAGGCTTGGGCGGCAGTTCTGCAGGAATCGCAACCGGCGCTTATGACGGTCCCAGAGGTGGCATGTGTCAGGCGTGTTCTGGGTATTACTATCCAGTCGGCGGCACTCAGGGAGCAACTGGCTCCACTAATCTGACCTGATGTGTCAGGCGTGTTCTGGGTATTACTATCCAGTCGGCGGCACTCAGGGAGCAACTGGCTCCACTAATCTGACCTGATGTGTCAGGCGTGTTCTGGGTATTACTATCCAGTCGGCGGCACTCAGGGAGCAACTGGCTCCACTAATCTGACCTGATGTGTCAGGCGTGTTCTGGGTATTACTATCCAGTCGGCGGCACTCAGGGAGCAACTGGCTCCACTAATCTGACCTGATGTGTCAGGCGTGTTCTGGGTATTACTATCCAGTCGGCGGCACTCAGGGAGCAACTGGCTCCACTAATCTGACCTGATGTGTCAGGCGTGTTCTGGGTATTACTATCCAGTCGGCGGCACTCAGGGAGCAACTGGCTCCACTAATCTGACCTGATGTGTCAGGCGTGTTCTGGGTATTACTATCCAGTCGGCGGCACTCAGGGAGCAACTGGCTCCACTAATCTGACCTGATGCAATGGAGAGCTTTCGCCACGAGCACGAAGCACTACAGCAATGTTAACCTGAACTCACATAATGATTTCGGCCAGTTTGCGCGTGAACCGGCGTGTACAGCAGTTTGGCACTTGACAGTTCTCTAGCTTGTGGATCTCGCAGTAGGAGTTCTCAGTCGAGATCTCCTGGGATGCCCTCTTGGCACTGCGCGACAGGCCAGTGGTCGACGCCACAAGGTCCATCGTGGTGTCGTGACGGATCGCCAGCAGCAGACTGTAGTCCATGATGTCGAAACTCCGCAACACCAGCACGTCTCGCTGCAGCGTCTTGAAGACGATGTCGTACACAGCGGGCGTTAGCATCAGCCCGTTGGGGAACAGCTCGATGAAGTCCAAGTCCTTCAGAGTTGGGATGTTCGTTCCGACATTGCCGTCGCCGGAGCCACCGGCGCGGTAGATGCGGTGGTAGCGCGAGCCTTTTAGGTCGAACTTGCTCTCCACCAAGCCCGGGCGGATGATGTTGTTCATTATCACCAGGCGCATTACACATGTGTATCGTTTCACTACAAACAGGCCGTAGAAGCGTGGAAGGAACGTACTCGGATTCTGATGAATGTTCATGTAGTATTCGGGCAGCAGCTCCTGTAAGAACTTCGCCTCTTTCTTGGTGATCGTTTTGAGAACGAATTCTCGATCTGGAGACACGTAGAAGATGCTGCCACTCGCGCCAGCGTTCACCACCATCGTCAGCGTTGCGTCACACAGCGAATGTCGCATCATGTCGTCACGCACGCTGAACAGCTTCCGAAAATGGGCGAAGGCCATGGGCGCGTACACCTTGAGCGTGAACGACTCGATGCCCTTGTTGACCAGCTTCAGCACGGACGGGTCGAAATGAATCACCTCGATGAAGAAGAAGTCGTGGAAGAGCAGGTCACGCAGCGCCTTGTCGGCGACCTCCGCGAGCGCCACGTCGATGCCCAGCTGGAAGGAGGGGATCAGCCGGTTGGCCCAATCGTACTGGTCGGGCGTGACGATGTTCTTCTTGGGCCGCAGCGCTTTGAGGGTTGAGCGCCGACGTCGTGCGCTGGAGGTGCGACGGCGCCGAGAAGACCTGTTCGCCGGCGACTGCCGGCCGGCGGCCGCGGCCGCCTCGGGGTCAGGAGGATGGCGCGTGTTGCTGGTCGAGTCGAGCTCATTCACCGTCTTGCTGCTGATCAGCCGCAGAATCTCATTCTCCTCCAGTTCCACCACGTCCTTGTCGTGTTTGCCTGAATCGTAAAAATGTAAGGTCATGTTGCCGCATGTCAAAGTGCTAGTCGTTGTCACAGTACGTTCATATAAGTGATTCATTCACTTCTAAGTAATCATTCGCTTACCTTTACATGTAAGATAAACCATAGCCAGACTCGTTCCGGATGGTGCAAACACTTAGCCCGTTTGCATGAGCGGCAAAACTTCCGTGTACGATGCGATTAGGAAAACTTGCGAAAATAATGTTCCTGTAAACGGGCTTTGGCGTAGCAAAACATGCGCATAACTTAACGCAAACTTGCGCTTCGGTAAGTGGAAGTTTGCGATTAGCGCCAATCATTAACAAATAACGGTACAGCTGCGAAGATCATGATGCATCTTGATGCTATTCTGTACTACGTTTTCAGTACATTTAGGGTAATTATGAAAAGAAAAAGTCTTGTTTTTAATTACAATTGCAAACCTAGTTATGAAACACAAAAATCACACATGTAGCAGCTGAAATCAGAGCTGAGACGTCACGTTATTAGTGCGTGCCCCAACCGTCAGTTTTACGATGTGCCGCGGAGTGTTCAAGTTGCGGATCTGTCACAGCGTTTGTGTTTGCTGATCTATCTCTTGGATTGCGTAGTGAACCTGGTTTACCCAGTTCATTTGACCATTGCACAGTCTGGAGCAATGCACCATTAAATAGTCTGGAACCTACGCTATAGAACATAGTCTGGCCTGGAACCAATGCACCGCTTGATTCACGAAGAAGAACGGCTATGTTGTCATTGACAACATGTCAATGACTCCGTGAATCCTTCGATTCCACAGATTCCCTACATATCTGGCCAACAACCTCAAACTACGTGGATCATTGATGATACATTGTGTCTGCATATGCCGTTGCTCGAAGCAGGTGCGTCAGAAGCGCAAACAATGCGCCAAATATTCGAAACTTTTCACCACATTGCGTCAGCCGTCAAATCGTACAAATTCGATTAGGTGCCTGCTTTGCTCTTGTTGTTGCCATGATGTCTTTGGCGTGATCCTTTTAGTAAGTATCTTATGATCATCAATGGATGTCATAACATACACATTGGTGATAAAAGGCGGAATTTGATTGTATTCCCTACTTTATTATTTAACCGTAGCATTCAAATGGTTACGGTTCAGGCACCCTCAGCCAGCTGAACAACCATTACATCATTTGCATTCTTGTTGTGAATTGTGGACAAACTTTCATTTTTTTCTAGACGCTTTCAATTTCCACTTATGATGCATTTCCCGTTATATTTCTGGTGCTATTTTTGTAGAATAGTTCATTTTCCCTACATTTCGTTATGATTATTGGCATTTACGAATAATCAGCATCCAGCATTCTTTGTGCATATATTGTGATGGCTTGAAGTAGTCGGGTGGTACCGGTGACCTGAGCAGTCCACGACCTCCACTAGCTATCTATCTCTATTTTCTCATTCTCATTCAGCACATTGTCTGGGACAGGGATGGCTGAGTGGCTAAGGTGTTGGGCCCTGGGTACCAAAGGTCCCGGGTTCGATACTAGCGCCGCTCGGGACATTTCCCAATCCCGCGGCCTACCGGCGAAACAGCGTGGGCGGCGCCATTAGCCGTGAATGTGCATAAAGTGCGTCATGAACCACCCAAGAAACAAATCAGCATATGGTCTCGAAATATCCACAGCTGTCCTCCGGACGAGGCATCACCCGTCCGTGGTGCTGGTGGTGGTGGTGAGGGTGGGGGGGGGGGAATTGCGTGCTCCAATGATCCGGAGGACTTCTCCAATGATGAGGGTCCAGACAAGAAGCGCCTAATTCGTCCTTCTATCGATACGCTCCCATCCCAATGTCCACCCTATCTCAACATCCATGTCCTTCGCCTGGTCCTGCAACACCAACTCTCCCCACAATGAGCAGGTAAGACGACTCCCCCGGTCCTGCCCGCCCGCTGAGTTTAATCGGGGCAGTCGCACCCTCTCGGCCAGTCCTCCTGGGTTGGCAGAGTCCCGGAGACTGAGGTCGCACCGTCGCACGGTGCCAGTCACTACCTATGGAGCTGACAGAGATGCACTGATTATGTTGCATCGCTCACTGATACATGCGAAGCTAGACAATGCCTGCTTCATCTACCACGGAGCACACAATTCCACCAAATGAACATTGGACACTGTTCATCACACCGCTATCCGCATAGCGACTGGAGCATTTCGCACATTACCAATCGTGAGCCTTTTAGCGGAAGCACATGAGCCATCGCTTTGTCTGCGCAAAGAAAGGTAGTGAATGCAATGTACCTGCAAGCTCCGCCAGCTTCCTGATCATCCGGCTTTTTCGAATATTTTCTCGCGTCAACTATCACCTCTTTTTCATGGGCGTGAATTGTCAGCGCCGCCCCGTTTGGTGTCGAATTCGAAAGCTTTTGCAAAGCAAGTTGAGTTAGACTTCAAGGAATCTGATGAGTCCATGACATGCAGACTCACCTCCACCCCCCCCATGGGAATTGACTTGGAATTGACTTCACCGTGTGTGGATGTATCTGTCACAAAAAAAAACCATAAAAACCGATGTCCCTGCAGCTAAATCTCGAGAACCGGCTCTTGATCTACTGAAACATTCCAAGAATGGGTGGCAACATACTGACGGCTCTCGAACAGAGAACGATGTGGGCACCACTTTTATTTGCGGCTCTGTCGCCCGCTCGTTTCCCGTCCCGACGTACGCATCGGTTTACACGTCTGAACTGTTCGCTATTATGAAAGCTCTATGCTATATCGTGGTGTCGGATGGTGATCGACATGTTTCATTCACTGATTATTTAGGCAGTCCTATGACCTTGACCACATTTGATCCATCAAACCCCCTTTTGTGTCCATGAAACCAAATCCATCAAATCCATCCCCAATCCTGAACTACCTTATCGATATACAACGCCTTGGACGACGGGTGATTTTATGTTGGTTCCCTAGCCATGTGGAAATTTATTGGAATCAGTTGGCGGGTGCTGCGGCGAAGGGAGCAGTTGAATGCCCCGTGTACCCGATCATTGATTCCCCCTGCCACGGGCCGTTGCCGGTAACTGTCTATTTTCATCATAGAGAAGTGGCAGGCAGCGTGGGATGCGAATCATACGAACAAGCTGAGAGACATCAAGCAACGTCTGAGTCCATGGAGCTCGTCCTCCTGTAAGTCTAGACAAGAAGAGGTGACACTGTACTGCCTTTGCATAGGGCACACTTATACCACTCGTAGGTATCTGCTATGGGGTGAGGACAAACGGCAGTGATCCCGACACCATGCACAACTGATAATTCGCCATGTTCTGATCTCGTGCCCTTTTTATGGCGACGAACATAGACGTCATTTTGGGTCTACTCATGTGACTTCCTCTAGTGATTTTCTGTCCGACAACTCTTCCACTGTCCAACCGGGACGATTTATGGACTTCATATATGACGCGTCGTTGGGAGCAATATACATATGTGTACATATACATATATCCGTATATATATACACACACATATATACACATCCCTCGGTGTCCTGCAAAAGCTGGAGTAGTATGGCGTCGACGCATGGTCCGTAGCTACCTCACTGCCCAGTGGCAGGTGGTGAAGGGAAGCTTCTAATGTCTTCCGCTACCGGCCGGTCCCTTGCTCTTTAACATCTTCACAAATGACCTGCCAGCGTATCTTCCATAAGGACGTCTAGTATCATATGTTGATGACACCCAGCTGCTATGCTCTGCACATCCTGATGACCTGCCCGTTCTTATATCCCGGCAGAAGGATACCATCCTTGCTATTCAGTCCTACTTCACATCCAACTCCCTGAAGATGAACCCCATTGAAACTACCCTACTCATTGTCGGCACGGCCCAATCCCTGAAGAAAGTCACAATCCTACCAACTCAACACTGACAATCACGTCCTAACACCCTCGCCATTAGTGAAGATGCTGAGGGTCATAATCGACCGCACCCTATCCTGTGAGGAGCACATATCCCACTTTGCCAAAAAGTGCAACTTCATCTTATTTGATCTCCGCAAAATCCGTCACCATCTCACACCTGAAGCACACAAACTCCTGATTCAGTCTTTCCACACATCCTACACTGCCTCACCGTATAGGGTGGGGCTATTTAATATTTGATAGTCACTCTCAATAGCCAAAGCAACGTTGGGATGTTCACATTGTGTGATGGCCTGGATGCAGATCCAGAGGGCACCATCGCAGTAGTCTAAATGCAATTCAGACTTGCTGACAACCAAAAAAAAAACACTGATAATATATTGCCGGTCTATCAAAGTGTCAGAAAATGCAAGAACACAGGGTAGACGAGAATGAAACTAAGTGGACTCGACTTCCACACTTTCCTCAGGCGTCTGATGTGTGAATGCCCTGAAGAAACCAGCGCTACCTACGATATGTCTGTCATCGATTAATTCCAGGCTGCAGAAGCCGGATTGGAGACACGTTGCAACCCGGCGTTGGTGTTCATGCTGCGGGAATTTCTTCCTACAGAAGCGTTTGCTTCTTTAAAAAAAAATCTTTAATATCTTTGGTACCGATTATCTTTGTCAGTTTTGGGAACTTGTGAGAGCTTGGGCTATCTTTTCTTTTAAAAAAATAATTATTCTGCCTTCTCCAGCCTTAGTGACAATGAAACCTACTCTGACTTCCCACAGTCAACCTGGGTGTACCTCCTTCTCAAGCATATGCATGCACACAGACACACAAGCAACCCCCCAGCACCACACACACACGCGCACCCCACCCTCACCACGGACACACAAACACACACCGATCTTCATTCCTATAGCGTCATTTCGTTCATTTACTTCCTATCAATTAGAAGCGCAACGTGTGTTATTAATGTAGAAGCACTACCCGTGGTTTTCTGCTAAGGCTGACAAATTCTAGCCATGTGACATTGGACCGCTATTTTAACCATATGGCTGACATAATCGAATGGTGTGACATACATTGGTTCCAGATAGTACATATATCAAGAGACCATTTGCTAAAGAGACCCAAACACCAACTAGCTACACATTCAGCCAATTTAAGTGAATGTAGGCATAATGATCTAACTGAGGATCCGGGTTAATCGAGTTCGATGATCTTGGTGTGTTCGAAAGACCAGGCTCAATATATTTATTTGGCGTCGCAGATTTCACCTCTGAGGTGATGGATGATATTTCGTAGTGCATTGACATGGGCTATGCGCTGGGAGACAGTTCTGTCTTGATGCTAGAGAAACAGCTTAAACATATTCGCATTGTTTGGCATCTGCTTGCACATATCGTGATTGAAATGCAATAAAAATTGGAGCGAAGAGCCAATCTATCCTACACTTCCTCTAGGAAGTTGTTTACTCGAGGGGGAGATACAGATAGGGGGAGAGAGAGAAAACAAGGGAGGAAGAGCGAGTAAGACAGAAGGAAAGAGAAAAGGTGAGAAAACAGATAGAAAGAAATAATTTGTTGTGAAATCATTGTTGGATCTAGTGGGGGGGGGGGAGGCAGATATACGAATAACATCCTCTCCCCGATCCGAAGAACTTGCAAAATTGTTATGCTGAAAATCCAATTAAAAAAAAAACAAGTGTACTGTAATATACTTATGCAGGTCTATGTTGCCCCAATTCCAATGCATGTTCGCAAATACCCAGAAAATTGTACAACTTCGGTCACTGAGAGCTATTCAGATCCTGCAAATGGGTGCTCTAACCTTCAAACCAAGCAGCCAGGCCCTGTTGTGGGTAAATTATAACCAGGTAGGTACCGAACCACAACAAGGAAGTATATCAGAGCAAGGTATGGTTTCAGTGCGAAAATATTTGGTTCGACATTCTCTACATCTAACATCCCAGCAGGAACGACCAGAATTCAAAACATTGCACTTTCACCCACCTTTCATCTTGCTAGGAGTCAGCTAGATTGAGACATCGAATAGCTGGCAGGTACCGAGTGCCTGTGGGACGCGCTTGTGTGGCAGACAGGTATGTTTCCTCTTCGTACTACCACGACATCATTGCATAGACGATTCCCAGTTTCCCTACATTGTCTTAGGGGCATGATTGATACTCAATCTGCACGTGCGCTTGTGAGAGTAAATCCCGGAATTCCATTTTCAATGGTGTCACAAATGTAAAGTTTTTCTACCGTTAGCGTCCGTCGTGACCACTTAGTATGTCAAAAGGTTTGCATAGCACGGCTCGAAGTCCGCCAATAACTGACGCATTGCATAGGCCCCTACGCAAATTGCACCTCGAAACTGCGTCTAGACAATTCTCACTGCAAGAGAACGTCCCTGGTATATATTCTGATTTTCTCGTATCTTTATGTTACGCACGTTCTATCGTAACCGGGGATCTTGCGACATATGGTTTCACTTTCTGTAACTGCAGTTACAGAAATTCGTGGGGTCATCGCCCACCGAATTTCTCGACGCAGAAGTGAAATGAAAACAACTCTGAATGCATTATAGGTACACCGACATAATTGTGTCGCATGCGTTCTGAAAGAGACAGCTTTGGATATCCATCGCATCTCTATACAACGTTTTCAAAATTAGAAGAAATGCTTTGAATTTACGCATACTAATACGAGTTGACTTAACACGAGCCCTGGAGGGGGAAAAATCCGCCCACTCCTCCGGTTTTTCCTAGATAACTCCAGATTTTACCGGCCGATATACACCATTGTTTGTGTACCTGCTAAGAAATGACCGGCGCTTTCTTTAAAGTAAGAAGAACGAAAATCGACCGAAAATGTTTCGAGTTAGGGAACGTTAAAGTAAAAAAAAATTATCTGCCGCAGACCACAAATATCGGCTCTGAAGTGCTTCCCGTATATTGGCAAAAAGGAAGTGTTCTTGGCAACACTAGCGACTTGCTTGATGTATATTGTTATGCCACGTTGTTTCAAAGTTATGTCAGGTCACCGAGGTCAAGTCAGGTCAAGTTCATGACAGGTTAGCACACGCCCTGGAGGGGGAGGGCGAAATCCACCCAGCCCTTCGATTATTCGTACATAACTCCATATTTTACCGGCCGATGTGTGCGGTTTTTGCGTACCTGCTTATAAATGACAGGCGCATTGCTTAAAATAAGAAAAATTGAAATCAGCCGAACATTTTTCAAGTTAGGGGCCGTTAGGGTAAACAAATTCGCAGCGCCAGACCACAAAAATTGGCACTGATGTGCTGCCCGTATATTGGCAAAAGGAACTGTTCTAGACAACACTAACTACTTGTTTGATGCATACTGTTATGCTATGTAATTTAAAAGTCATTTTGGGTCGCCGAGGTCAAGTCAGGTCAAGTTTATGACAGGCTAATGGAACCAAACTTGTCAACTGGAATGTAGTCATAAATGCAAATGGCTGTCATGCGATTGATGTCACTTCGCATGTTACTCCCTACATATTCGGAAATATACTCTTTGTCATTGTGTGCGTTTCCATACTTCATTCATGTATTTCACTCCTTTCTTTGCGAAGCCGATTGTGCCGAGCCCCCAACGGAGCAGTCGGGTGGGCAGGCCAGTTCCGGTAACTGGAGCAGGTAATGACCTGATAAAGTGCTCCTAAATAGGTGACCTGAGGTCGAATGGTAGATCTGGCATCTGTATTACTTCATTAGTAATGTCCAAAGCATCATTCATGCCAATTTTAGAGTATTTAAACACAATCACAGCGATCCATAACAATGACAAGCTAAGCCACGCAAAACCAGACAATTTTGCGATTTTCACCTCATTTGACCTTGAATATATTGGCCTAAGGTCATGCAATTTACACATAATAGAGTTCACTATCGTCCTCATCCACCTTGCGAATTTCGTCGCTCTAGCCTTAATAGGAGCGGAGATCTTAGGGGGCGAATTCCCCCCTCCAGTGCGCGTAATTTTCAAAGGCCCTCCAGGGCGCGTGTTAAAATACATAGCAGATTTTAGCACCCATACTGAGAGAAAATTGTTCCCCTTCTCCTACAGCGAACGGTTTTGGCCCATCAATTACGGATTGCTACACACCCACTAAAACTACCTTTCGCCGACTGTTGCATATCTGTTTCAGGTGCTACACTGTCACAGGTGTAGTTCTGCATGAAACGCTGCGTGAAAGAAAAATATATCCATTGAAAATGGGCAATGTAACTTTTCAATTGTGTACAAATATGCGACGAAGTTTCCCACCGAATATATCAAACCTTGATTTTTACAAAAGGTGACGCCAACGTTGAATAACATGGAACTAACGCTGCAGATGCACTATTTGCAGACCACTCATTTCCTCCTGGGATAAAATTAGTGGAGGAAATTAGTGGCAAGGACTCGTCTGCAATGGCCGCTCTAGAAGCATGCACCCATTTATTGACGTACTTATGATTCATGATCTCTCACACACAGTGGCGTACCTAGGGGGAGCAAAGGGAGAAATTGCTCCCACCCTGAGGGAGATTGTGGGTCCCCAGTAATCATGCAGGGGTTCGGAAAAAGTAGCCGGGACCCAAAAAATTAATGCTAGGGTTAAGATAAATGGTGTCGGGACCTAAAAATTGCACCGCAGCTATAGAAATCGCGCTTGTGACACCAAAAAAAAGTCCATTGGGATCCCGAAGATCGAGTCGGGATCCCAAAATAAAGACAGCGAAGCCCCCAGATGTCCGTCGTGACCCATACAACTTCCAACCGGGTCCTCACTAACAGAGTACAGCGGGGACATAAAAACTCGCATCTGGACACCCAAAAATCGCACGGTGTCATAAAGACATAAAGACATAAAAGATGAGTGCAACTGTGAGCCACAAGGGCCCTTCTTGGTTGCACTCTGTACACTGAACCAGTTGCCCACCAAATCTGTCAATCAGCCCTCCCTGTAATACTGAAAAGCAAGCCCTCTATTCTTATAATGATTGTCTATGCTGTTTTTAAAGATGTTCAATGTGCTGCTACTGACGATGTTTTCTGGCAGCTGGTTCCAGTGTTCCACTACCCTGTTGGTGAAGAAAGTTTGCCTTAACCTTGTTCTGCTGTGGTTAACTTTAATTTTGAATTTATGACCTCTAATTGCATCATTTCTGTTAAATTCAAAGATTTCCCCAAGGTATCTCCTATCCAGACCATTGACAAATTTAAAGACCTCGATGAGATCTCCTCTCAGCCTTCTATATCTAAGTGAAAACATATTCAATTTCTTCAATCTTTCCTCATAGGCCAGGTTGCTTATGCCATTAACCATTTTTGTAGCCCTCTTTTGTACTCTCTCTAAAAGCCAACAATCTTTTTTATAGCTAGGAGACCAAGCTTGGATGCAGTATTCCAAATGTGGCCTGACGTATGCACAGTAAAGCATAGACAACATTAACGTCAGACAACATTAACGTCGCCCCCCCCCACCCCACCAAAAAAGGTACAGTGGCGGGCCAGGCCATTTGCAGAAGGACTCCTAAAATGCAGTTTGAGTTCCAAAAAGCAGTACTGGGTCCCCGAAAATGCACCGATGCCTCAAATTTATCGTCGAGGCCCATATAAATATAGCGTGACTCCGAAAACTATCACCAATACCGGAGTAAAATAATGTCACCGATTTCTTCCCCGCCCCGCGAAAGCAATCACGCCCAGACAAAAAAAAAAATATCTGGATCCGAAACAAAATATAGTCTGACCAAAGCAATTATGCAGGAACACCGTAAAATTAATCCAGGGCCGGAAAATCGCTCGGAGACACCAACTGTCGGCGCCATAGGGAAAAATAAAACGCTTAGTGCCACACAAAAAAGGCGTAATAGGCGGTGCAAGAACATGCGGGGTCCCAAAATTTGTCTCGAGCACAAATATATCACACCAAGATTCCAAAAAAATCAAGCAGGGGTCTCGAAAGATATACCGCACAGGCGCCAAGAAAAGCGACCCTGACTGAGGTAAAAATTCAGAAGAGGTCCAGAAAAATTGCGTGAGTTACAAACAGCTCGCGTGGAGGCCACGATAACTCCGGTCAAGGCCAGGAAAACTCGCACTTCGACCGAAAAGAAAATCTCTCTTGAGTCTCGAAGAACCACACTGGAGCCCAACAATGTTTGCATTGTTGGAAGCCAAAAATAAATACAGCTGGGCACATAAATCGCATCTGAACAATCAAGTCCGAACTCGGAGCACAGTAAAATGTACAGCAAAGCTATAAAAAGTGTCGTGGTCTCACAAATATGCGGCAGCCCCAACAAAAATCCATTTGGACCATCAAGTTCATCAGAAGACGGTGAAAACGCAACAGGAACAAAAAGGAGCGCCTCAACAGTGCGAGTGCCTCGATTTGGGAGCCAATCGTGGAAACAAACAATCGTGCATTAAATCCAAGGGTGGTTTCTGGAGTTCAGTTTTACTAGAAAATGTGGGAAGGAGAAGAATAATCCTAGAATATATTGAATTTTCACAGCGTGCTAAGGACGCCCTGTGGGGTCACCTACTGACCCAAAATGAATTCATGGGGAAGTAATCGCGTGGTCTTGTGACATGGCACGAAATGCTGTTCAAAGTTAAGTACCAGCCAAAAAAGAGTGGGTAATGAAGATGGACAACACCTCCTTACTTTGAAAAAAATCAAACTCTGAGCATATGAAATGTCCCCCCCCCACCCCCATCGCAGTTATGTTTTCTTAAAATAAACCCTGGTTCATGTGAGATCTTCAGTTTTTGGTGGGCAGGCTTAGGGCTGAATGAGTCTTAGATACGTGTGGAAAGTCATTATGCGTTTATGTTAGTTCATGTTTTCTCAACTGAAAGAAATTCCACTTTAGGAAGTCTGGCCTTAAGTATAATGCAATGAGGAAATGGAAAATGAGGGATGAAGGCTGTAGGCTGATTTTGCTGTGTGCTGTATTTTATCAGGAATGAAATTCGGGTGTATATTGCGAGCAAAAAATGTCCCACAATGATATAATGACTGTAGTCCTAGACGCTTCAGTCAGAATGAAGAGGGAGATGTGATGAAACACACAGCAGCATGAACAGCTTACAGGTGATTTCAATCATAATTAGACTGAAGTATGCTTATCGGCACATTGCCATTTTTGGTTTCGCTGTATTCGGACACATTCGTGGACATCGCTTTATACCATGCTTGAACATAACGTGATGGGCATCACCTTGGAACGATGGACATGTAAGCACCAGGGGCAGTTCATGGCACCCAAATGTGGTGAGGCAGAAAAATTCGCGGGATTTCGACCAGTATTTTTCATAAGTACCCATTATCATTTTATGTTAAGATGAGTATCAACAACTTAATTTGGCGCTGAAAGGTGTCAAACCTATCACCATCGTTCCGAAATCAGTGGATTTCAACCCTCTGCCTGGTGTTCAAATGCTTCCGAAATTGCCGGGAAGTTTTCATATATAAAATATCATTGAGGTTTTCGTATATTTCCATTGCATAACCCGAATGGCTAGCATACACACACATACTATATACTATATATTATGTACATACATACATATATACATATATATGTGTGTGTTTATGTATAATTATTAGTATTGTTGTTATTCTGATTATTGATTATTTCAGTGCAAAATACATGAAGTTAAAGGGAAGCCCCACATTGATGGGGCACTTGTCCTTCAAAAATATACAAAAAGAACACTCATGATCTGGACGCATATGAATGAAAAATGGAAAACAATCCTGAAAACCAGCTGCAGGTTTCGTATATGCACATGGGTTATAGGCGTGCTATTCCAACCAGTAAAGGTGCCTTCGCCGGTAGCCTAATTATATTGTTGGCGCCTTTTCCTGGCCGGATGGGTACCATCTTCCCATGGGGGCACATGCCCCCAGTGCTCCCACCCCTGTTTATCCCGCGGCACGAGTGGGAAGGAATTATGCTGCAACAGTTATCTCTACTTGCTCCTGCCCGTCCTATTCGGCCGTGATCTTCAGTTGGCCTGTCTCATCATACTGCTACTACCTGTGGCACCACGCGATTAGTGCGGCGCTTGCATGAATGCAGTCAGCGTGGGTCCAAGCGAAAAATCCTAGTGTCAGGTAAAATACGGCTCATATTCGCGGACAAGATTCTTCAAGCTTTCAAATGAACCACATTTTGTTCAATTTCGATGGCATTTAAGATCATAAATATCGTGTGGAAAGCACGGAAGTTTCGCTCGAGAGCCTACGGGACTGAGCAATTGACCAGCCCATGTGACGTCACCGGTTGCCGAACAATATTGGGGGGGGGGGGCAGCCTACCCTGTGCCTGTTACGAAGCGAAAACTTACTATATGGCGATATGTGCGAGAAACTAGCCTCTGCCGACGGGTAATAGAGCTGTTTGGAAGCTAAGCTGTAAATGGTATAAATATAAATGAACTTCAATTTTCACCATAGTTATGAGTCACCAATGCATATGTGTATCCAGTTTTTCAAGTTTGCTATTCTCCAGTACATGAAAGCATCATTTTATGAAAACAACATGCAAAAATACTTCCCAGCTCTAAAGTTGAATTAATGTTATTAAACTGCACAGCTCTCCTCCACTTTGCCTATTTGTCGTGTTATGTGTGTGAAATATTGCTTAAAAAAAGAAGTTTGTTTCTATCCGACTTATTATTACTGTTCGATGTAGGATCCCACATCGTATAGAAATGACGTTGCACGCAACGAACTGAAACCTGGCAGCCGAATGCACACCTGCATAGAGAAACTCTGACATTCGTCGTCACGTTTATTGTATTTACACTAACAAAACATCTACGCGGTTCTTCTCCCATCGCACAATCAGTAGAAGTAGCATCATTACGTTATTGCAGAACTCCGGTGGACACAGTCGACACTTGCTCACACTGAGCACGCGGTCTGGACACAGCAGGATGGCGGACAACGCGCCGCTGGAAAACAACGGACAACGTGACAACGTGGTGACAACACGAGGCCAGTGTGACGCGCTCTCTGGACTTGCGTCACCGCAGACCGCCGCGGTGAGGGCGGCCCATCTGCACCGACGTGCTGGTGGCGACGTGAGGTCCAGTGGCCAGTGTTTCACGCTTGGTGGACGCTCTGTGGACACTTCACACGTCGCTTCGAACATGCTGCTGTCGCTTCGAACATGGCATCACAGGTGTCACACGGCGACTTACATACGGCTTCGCGAGGGATGTGCCAGACGACATATGCCTTGCAAATGACGTCACAGGTGCCAAAAGCAAGCATGTACGCATCGCGTGCAGAAACCAAGCATCGAACATCGACCAATGGTTACCATGCGCATGACGTCACATATGCCGAGACATTTGCGTACCAACAACTAGGCATCGGACATCGACCAATGGTGACTAATGGTGACCAATGACGACCAACGACGACCAATGACGACCAATGGTGACTCCAAACGCCAAGCTGGACGTACGTTTCGTGCCTAAAAACGACGACCCACGTCACCAATGACCGGTGGGACCCGACTCGGATCAATCGGGATCTATGTGGCACGTGGCGGATCAAAGAGGTCGCCGAACGACGCCATCGGCAGCGGCGCGGGGTTCGCGGGTGGCGCGAGCGCCGCACGCCGGCACAGCGCCGCGGGACAAGAGCGATAAATACCGTACCGTCGGCGGCCGTCGCCGCTACACCTCGCCCATGTCGGACACCTTGGCCGCGAACGCGGCGATGTTGGGACTGGACTGGCGGCGCTTCTGTCGCGAGTCGCCCGCCATCGAGTGGAACTTCTGGAAGGCGCGCGCCACCGAGCCGCTGCAGAGCGGGCCCCACGGCTGCGCCGCGTTGAACGGCTCGGTGGTGACGCTGTGCGAGCGGCCGCGCTGGCGTAGCTGCGCCGCCTCAGGTGGCGCCACCTGCGTGCTGTGCGAGCGCGGCCGCGTCACCACCCGCGACGTCACGATCGGCTTCAGCTCGGTGGCGCGGTCGCCGGCGGCCGGCGCCGCCTCCTCCCACGACACGACGCAGAACGACTCGCTGCCCGTGTCGCTCGACAGGTCGCTGCTGCCCAGCTCGCTGGACAGCGAGCTGGACGGTCGGTAGCCGGCGGCGCCGGTGTCGCGGTGCGGCGCGCCCGCCGCCGCCGACCGCCGCTCGGCGTCGGCGTCGACGCGCACGCGGCGGCGCACGTCCTCGTCGGTGGACGACTTGGCGAGCGGCGCGGCGGTGGCCGCCGCCGACGCGGGCGGCACGCTCGCCTGGCGCGTCGGCTCGCGGCCGCGAGGCGGCGGCCGCTCGCGCAGCTGGCGCTCGAACGCGTCGCGCAGCGACGTCGCCGACGGCGGCGGCTCGACGGCGAGCCGGGGCGCCTCGGGCGCGGTGCACTCCGAGCTGAGCGGCTGCGCGCGCTCCCACGCGGCGCCGTCGACGACGGCCGCCAGCCGGACGGCGTCGGTGTTGCCGGCGTGGTCCCGGGTCGCCGCCTCGTCCGTGTTGAGGCTGCGCTCGGCCGTGGCGGAGCCGATCCGGCGGCGGCGGCAGGGCTGCGGCGAGCTGGCCGACCGGCGCCGCCACCGCGTCGACGACTGCTCGCCTCTGTCCGGGGCGCCGTCGGCGGCCGCACACCGCGTCACCGGCGACGGTTCGCCGACGGCCGAGTGGCGGCTCGCCTGAGTGGTGGCGGCGGACGTGTCTTCACTGGTGACGCCGGCCGGCCGGTCCAGCGGTGAGGGCTGCTCTGGCGAGCGTCGGCGAGGCTCTGCGCCGCTCTTGTCGGTCGGCTCCGGCCTGCGGCCCGCTTCGGTCCGGGCGCGGCCGGGTTCGACCTGGCGCGGCTCGGGTTCGGCTTGCGATGTCTGTCTCCGCATCTGTGGAGGTTTCGACTGGTGCTTGGACGACGACCAGAAGGAGCTGCTGTCCGGCGGTGACTGGGAGGCTCGGCGGCGCGGCCTGTCCGGCGACCTGGCCGGAGTCTCTGATCGGAACGTGTTCAGCCGATCCACCAGCGTCTCGTCCGAGCCAGACTTGGAGCCTCGCGAGCTCACCGACTCTCGCGACCGCGACTGGTCGCTCCTCAGCCTGCGCACCACCAGGTCCGACTTGTTGGACGACTTGTTCTCCTTCTCGTCGTCGTCGCGCTCGAAGTCGCTGTCCCGCAGCTTGCGCCACTTGAGTTCCGAGTCCTTGAGTCTGTCCTTGTACAGCCGGGTGAACACGTCCTCCTCCTCTCCGTCACTGATGATCTCCACGATGATCATGTTCTTGCCGTCGTCGGGCGGCAGCGACAGCTCCTTGCGCGAGTCGCGCCGCTTCTCGAGCCGCGACGCGAAGCCCTCCGGCTCGTCGCGCGTCGAGTGCGACCGCCGCCGCGATTCCTTGCCCCTCTCCTCGTCCGGTTTGCCGGCGTCCAGGTGCAGACTGTTGCGCCGGTTCTGGTTGTTCCTGTTGCGGCGCAGCGACGCCCGGAAGTCGGCCGGCTGGTCGCCGTTGTGGTGCGCCTGCTGCGGCCGCCGACCGCGCAGGCTGCAGTGGCGCACGAACGGCGAGCCGGCGCCGTTCAGACTCTGGCTGCTACCGAGGCAGGCCACCACCTGGCTCTGGTACTGGTCGCGCACCTTGAACGAGCCCATCCGCTCCATTGGCGGCGGCAGCGGCTTGCCGAGCGGGCAGTTGACGCCGGCGGCGCGCCACGGCGGCTTGTTGCTGAGCACCTCGCTGGATCGCGACACCCCGCGGTAGCCGGGCGGCATGCGCTCGCGCGACTTGGACAGGCCGAACTTGAGGTCGCACAGCCGCTCGCGCGACTTGGAGATGTTCTTCTTGAGGTGGCTGTTGCTGACCTTCTCGCACAGCACCTCGCGGGACTTGGAGACGGAGCGGCGCAGCGCGCGCACGCTGTCCATGCTGCCGAAGGCGTCGCCGCACGTGCTCAGGATCGACTGGTTGCTGCCGTGCACCGAGGGTGCCGACGTGGGCGGCGACTCCGGCTGCTGAAGCCACGGGTGCATGAGCGACTGGCGCGCGCTGGGACGGCCCCTGGCGACAGACGACACGGCATGAGGAGGCTGGCCACTGACGGTGGCTGGTGGCGAAACGTGAGCGAGGTGATCAAAACTGAGGCGAGCACCAGTCAAACAACGTTAATCACGAGGGAATACGCGGCCAAATTTGCATCGCCAATGCATGTTATTCGTGACTTCTGGGACTTCCAGTCCCCAAATATGCAAATTCACGTCGTGAGACAACTGGCAGTATCACACTGCTGTCATTTCGTCACTCAGCGAACCCCGCAACCACCGAACTAGGCTCACCACGCTCATCTGTCCATCGACTCGCGTCTAGCTGGTGAATTACATCTGCCATAGCGAAAACGATCCGGCGCACATTTTGGCAGTGATGCGCTGTCCTCCGGATCTCCCCAAACGCTGTCTCAGTGTGGCTGAGTGCCGACAGCCGTGATATTCGTGTATCCTCCACAGCTGTTGTCATAGACACAAACCTCCCAGCCCAGCCGCCGGCCGGGAGCCGAGTTCCATGACCACCGCCTCTGATCACACGTTGTCATCAAGAATGAACGCTAAGCCTGCCTCTGTCCTAGTCGGGCTGACCGCTGTGGACTCGCTCGGCCGCTGCCACCCTGATCCGAGAGCGCACGCTTCGGCGCGTGGTCCCCGTTCAGGGACAGCGCGGGTACCGGGCGGCCCTGGACAGCACCAGCCGTCACTCGCCATTCTCAATGAAAACGGTAGTCATGAATAATTGTAAAAGGCGCCACAGCGCTCGCGCCGAATCTCCGATAGGCGTGTTTCTCGCCGCCTCCACAGTATCCTAAAGTGGCGGCACGCGCGGCGGCCGGCCAGCGGCCAGCGGGTCCGGCGCCCCATGGAGCCGCGGCGGCCGGCCAGCGGGTCCGGCGCCCCATGGAGCCGCGGCGGCCGGCCAGCGGGTCCGGCGCCACATGTAGCCGCGGCGGCCGGTCAGCGGCCAGCGAGCCCGGCGCCCCATGTAGCCGCGGCGGCCGGCCAGCGGGCCCGGCGCCCCATGGAGCCGCGGCGGCCGGCCAGCGGGTCCGGCGCCCCATGTAGCCGCGGCGGCCGGCCAGCGGCCAGCAGGTCCGGCGCCCCATGTAGCCGCGGCGGCCGGCCAGCGAGCCCGGCGCCCCATGTAGCCGCGGCGGCCGGCCAGCGGCCAGCAGGTCCGGCGCCCCATGTAGCCGCGGCGGCCGGCCAGCGGCCAGCAGGTCCGGCGCCCCATGTAGCCGCGGCGGCCGGCCAGCGGGTCCGGCGCCCCATGGAGCCGCGGCGGCCGGTCAGCGGCCAGCGAGCCCGGCGCCCCATGGAGCCGCGGCGGCCGGTCAGCGGGTCCGGCGCCCCATGGAGCCGCGGCGGCCGGCCAGCGAGCCCGGCGCCCCATGTAGCCGCGGCGGCCGGCCAGCGGCCAGCAGGTCCGGCGCCCCATGTAGCCGCGGCGGCCGGCCAGCGGCCAGCAGGTCCGGCGCCCCATGTAGCCGCGGCGGCCGGCCAGCGGGCCCGGCGCCCCATGGAGACGCGGCGGCCGGCCAACGGCCAGCGGGTCCGGCGCCCCATGTAGCCGCGGCGGCCGGCCAGCGGCCAGCAGGTCCGGCGCCCCATGTAGCCGCGGCGGCCGGCCAGCGGGCCCGGCGCCCCATGGAGACGCGGCGGCCGGTCAGCGGGTCCGGCGCCACATGGAGACGCGGCGGCCGGTCAGCGGGCCCGGCGCCACATGGAGACGCGGCGGCCGGTCAGCGGCCAGCGGGTCCGGCGCACCCATGGTCCCGTACCCAGCGTGTCCGGCCAGCCGCACCCATGGTCGCGTAGCAACCAGCGGCGCGCGGACATCGAGTGTTCCAGCGACAGCTGTATGTTTATAGCCGGCGACATCAGCCACTGCTAAATCCCCTCCTGCATCAATGCGCATCAATCATAGTGTTGTTCAAATATTATTATTTTACTACCACTTTAGGTTCTGTAATTACGGCTATGCATCGTTTACGACATCATTTACAACTAGTTGCAGCATCATGGTATGGGGGTTTTGAATGTGAGGGCCTTTGACTCTTTAAAAATGAAGCCAAGTTGTCAGAGCGCACGAGGTTCCGTATTATTTACGAGTTGCCATCAATGCATGGAGCTGTTCCAAAGTCCTTTTACTCCAAATTCACTCACTGATGATTCATTGTTTCAGTTTAGTACCAGGCAGCTAACAGCCAACTATGAATCTTCTGGAAAACGAGGAATTTAGTTTGAAGACTGAGGCGGCGCATCAAAGGTTGTAGGAGAATTTCACCATGCTCGATATGGGCTTGATGGAGCCTAAATGAACCTTGGTGATTAGGGAGCATTGCTTATTTCCATTTCTGAATATAATAAAGGTACGACTCAGATGTTGGATGAGATGTACAACATACCACACTCATTCAAAGATTCATGAATGCAACCTTGTTCATGATCATCATTTCACTGGTTTCTTTGGAATAGGAAGGTACGCATTAAGCCTAGCGTTCTATGTAGGTTTCTATTTAAGAAGTTTAATACTAACCATTGAAATCTATCAACACAAAACAAATTATGTTCCAAAAGAAAGCTTGCTTTGGCTCACAAACTCGCTCGGTCGCTTTGATTCTGATTTAGTTTTGTCCTGAGATTTGGCAGAAAATTATGTAGACTGATTCTATGACAATAAAAATATAACATTGACACTGCTACATCATCCTAAGCCATATGCTGCAATCTACTCAGTAAAATTTGTATCGGCAATCGTAGGTTTTGACCTGACTAGTCATTTTCTATTGGTCGACATGTGGTGATTTTCTTTGCTAATCTACTCTTTTCGTTACATTGCAAATAGTATACCGTAGTACTATTTGATGATTTACCTCCATGTTGTTGCATGCTAAGGGCACAATTACTGGGCGGAATGATAAAATAGACCTCATGATGTCCGTGATCATTATATTCAATCAATGTCGTCTATTTTAATATTGCACAATGAAACTACGGAACCCCAGCATATATAAAAAGACCGGTCAAAAAGATCGCTTCTGACCTTGCTGTCGATCATTCATCTTCCATTCATGGTTTGGTTAGATATTTATTTGGGCTTTAGTGCGCATTTTCCACTCTGAGTTAGCGGCCAATATCGGCCCACCAAACGCGCCGGACCTGCGAACCACTCACTTGGGATCTTTGACGAGGCAGCGCCGGATGAAGTCCCGGGCCAGTTCGGAGACGTCCTCGAACAGCTCGTCGGGGAAGTCGAGCTCGGCGGTGGCGATGTTGCGGAACGTCTCCGAGTCGGTATCGCCGCCGAACGGTGTGAAGCCCGTCAGAAGTACGTACGCCAACACGCCCACCGACCTGCACAACATGATGTTACAGAGTCAGCTGACCGACCTGCACAACACGATGTTACAGAGTCAGCTGACCGACCTGCACAACACGATGTTACAGAGTCAGCTGACCGACCTGCACAACACGATGTTACAGAGTCAGCTGACCGACCTGCACAACACGATGTTACAGAGTCAGCTGACCGACCTGCGCAACACGATGTTACAGAGTCAGCTGACCGACCTGCACAACACGATGTTACAGAGTCAGCTGACCGACCTCCACAACACGATGTTACAGAGTCAGTTGACCGACCTGCACAACACGATGTTACAGAGTCAGCTGACCGACCTGCACAACACGATGTTACAGAGTCAACTGACCGACCTGCACAACACGATGTTACAGAGTCAGCTGACCGACCTGCACAACCCGATGTTACAGTCAGCTGACCGACCTACACAACTCAATGCTACAATCAGCTGACCGACATGCACAACTCAACGTTGCAGAGTCAGCTAACCGACCTGCACAACCCGATGTTACACAATCAGCTGACCGACCTGCACAACCCGATGTTATAGGGTCAGCTCGCGAGCTGGAGGACAAATACTCGCCGATCTGAGACAAACACTCCTCCACCGACTTGCACAACACGATGTTATAGTGTCAGCTCGCGAGTTGGAGGACAAACACTCACTTAGCGGACTCGAATTATGGTTCGATGGAAGAAATGATCGTGGTTTACATAAATGACATCGTAGAGAAACAACTGTGACTATTTAAGAAGCAGGGAACACACATTGGAATGCGAATGGATCCCCTGAATTATATTTCAATCGTTAAATCCATCACTGTCTCGAATGCCTAACATAAACAACCGCACAATGCGGAATTCAGCCCAGGAATGAACACTTCCCGAATATCAAATCATGCGACCGTGATTGATGATTCGAGCCTAATGCACGTCCGGGGCTGAAACGCCACCCGTATCTGTCTCTTAGTAGTATGGAGCGATCGAGTGACTTTTATTCGGCCACTCATCTCCGTAACATTTGACACGCGCGCACTGAGGATCACTCGGTATTTTCCTCGCGTAAACATCATCAGCTCACGAGCCCGGTTTACGCAATCGAAAACCCTCACACCTCGCTCCGCAAACACCGTCGGCAGTTTGATTGTAAACATGGTCGCGTCCCTCGACGTGACCTTCCTTTAACGTGGTGGAGAATTAAAGGTCCGCTGAAGCAGAATGAGCTGCCAGTCTCGGCAGCGTGGGATGGCTGTTGGCTGTTTGCCTACCGGATATTGCGTTGATGGTGGCTCGTAAAACCCGGCGCGCGCCGTCTGATGTACGCGGCATGCTGCGCTGGCCAGTGCCTTCGACGTGCAACACCGTTACACATAGTATTGAGACAAATACATAGAGTAAACAACGCATAAATAGAAGAAATACTAGATATTCACAGCATTCAGACATGTGGAAGTAGATCGTTGGACTGGATTGGATTGTGGCTTTACGACGCACTCAGCAGTTCAGGCCATATGACGTCGCCGAAGTAGATCGTTTATTTGTACACATACACACGAGCGGAGCTGGTGAAAAGGCATGCTAGGCGATGGAATACCGCCAGCAACGTTAATGCTGATCACCGGATATATTCGAGGCCACCGTTCCAAAGATACCGCTGCAGAATATGAATAGCACAAGATGCTCGGGAAAATATTGAACGGTATATATATATATATATATATATATATATATATATATATATATATATATATATATATATATATACACATATATGTATATATATATATATCTGTGTGTGTGTGTGTGTGTGTGTGTGTGTGTGTGTGTGTGTGTGTGTGTGTGTGTGTGTGTGTGTGTGTGTGTGTGTGTGTGTGTGTGTGTGTGTATGTGTGTGTGTGTGTGTGTGTGTGTGTGTGTGTGTGTGTGTGTGTGTGTGTGTGTGTGTGTGTGTGTGTGTGTGTGTGTGTGTGTGTGTGTGTGTGTGTGTGTGTGTGTGTGTGTGTGTGTGTTCGTAGCGAATGCATCGCTTGCGAATAAAGACCTCGAATGCATTCGGTATCCAGACAAATCGCCGGCTCCCGGTGATGCAAAACCGAGCGAGCACGGCATCAGGTGGCCATGAAACGGCTCAGCTTCCTCTGCCAATCACCATGCAGCGGGAGTGTTGCGCCGGGGCCCCGGCCGGCTCCGGCCGCTCTGTGTTATTCCGTGCGCGCGCCTGATTCGTCACGCCCCGGCAGATTGCGCTGCGGTCGGCAAGGCTGTCGGCGCTGGTTGTGACCGCAAAGCCCCCGCCGGCAAACACGTGGCGTCGGGTCTGGCGCCAGCCGCGGCCATCCATCACTGCGGCCGGCCGCCCCGAGCCGCCTCTGAGGCGAGGGCAAACTGCTGGGGGTCGCTGTAGCGGTGTCAACTGTTGGGCGCGGCCGCTGAGGCGAGGGCCAACTGCTGGGGGCCGCTGTAGCAGTGCCGACTGCTGGGGCCGCTGCGGCCAGTGACAACTGTTGAGGGCCGCTGAGGCGAGTGCCAACTGTTTGGCGCGACTGCCAGCTGCTGGGGGCCCTGGACAGGCTGATCCGATCACGTCGGCGCGAGCCGGCCGATTTTTGGTGTCCGCCAAATTGAGGAGCGGCCGACGCTTCCGGGGCGCCTCCGTCACGAGCTTATGAACGCTGTGACCGTCGGCGAGGGGGGGAGGGTGTGGCGTTCACTTTCCGGGCCGTGGCGACCATGCCCGACAGAAGTGATCATGGACGAGTCCGGTAGCTGTTGTGTTCAAACACAAACGCCACACTGTGTTGCACGGTGGCATATTTGTTCCCCAAAAGCTGAACATTGTGGCTTTTTCGACCGCTGAAACAGGCTGGGTTTCATTTGACCTGGACCCACGCGGGTGAGCAGTGACTAACAACGAATCGAACCAGAGCCTGAAGAGCATTTGATGGAGCTCTTGTGTACACGTGTAGCCGCAGGAATCGAGCAGCTAATATCAGTTTGCGTGCTCTGGTTAATGGTCCAATTTTCGTTTGCGTTATGTTCAAAAGCAGGTACCAATCTTGGACAGATGGAACTTAGCAGGTTCTGATCCCAGCTCAATCTCGGCAACCTGGCTAGATATGGGCTGAAAGTCAGCAATTAGCATGATTTCTAGGTGTCTAGACAGTAACTTTTCGATCGGATCATTATACGATTTAGGTCTGGTTGTTGAACACTCAAAATTCCAGAAGAGCTCTCGGATTGAGCTCAATTGCATTAAATTGTCAAGTTGAGCCCAAGGATACGTTTTCTCCGGAACAGCCCAGATATTATCCACACATCGTCGGCTTTGCCAGCGTTAGCGGTCGTGTGATCTGTTTTGATGACCAACCTTGTTATATACTCTGATAACCACAGCTCCGCTACCAGCCGTGCCACCTGCTCTGATAACCACAGCTCCACTACCAACCGTGCCATCTGCTCTGATGACCACAGCTCCGCTACCAACCGTGCCATCTGCTCTGATGACCACAGCTCCGCTACCAACCGTGCCATCTGTTCTGATGACCACAGCTCCGCTACCAGCCGTGCCATCTGCTCTGATGACCACAGCTCCGCTACCAGCCGTGCCATCTGCTCTGATAACCACAGCTCCGCTACCAACGGTGCCATCTGCTCTGATGACCATCTACCGCTACCGACCGTGCCATCTGCTCTGATGACCACAGCTCCGCTACCAACCGTGCCATCTGTTCTGATGACCACAGCTCCACTACCAACCGTGCCATCTGCTCTGATGACCACAGCTCCGCTACCAGCCGTGCCATCTGCTCTGACAATCACAGCTCCGCTACCAGCCGTGCCATCTGTTCTGATGACCACAGCTCCGCTACCAGCCGTGCCATCTGCTCTGATGATCACAGCTCCGCTACCAACGGTGCCATCTGCTCTGATAACCATCTACCGCTACCGACCGTGCCATCTGCTCTGATAACCACAGCTCCACTACCAACGGTGCCATCTGCTCTGATGACCACAGCTCCGCTACCAACCGTGCCACCTGCTCTGATAACCACAGCTCCACTACCAGCCGTGCCATCTGCTCTGATGACCACAGCTCCGCTACCAACCGTGCCATCTGCTCTGATAACCACAGCTCCGCTACCAGCCGTGCCATCTGCTCTGATGACCACAGCTCCGTTACCAGCCGTGCCATCTGCTCTGATGACCACAGCTCCGCTACCAGCCGTGCCATCTGCTCTGATGACCACAGCTCTGCTACCAGCCGTGCCATCTCCTCTGATGATCACAGCTCCGCTACCAACGGTGCCATCTCCTCTGATGACCACAGCTCCGCTACCAGCCGTGCCATCTGCTCTGATGACCACAGCTCCACCATTAACCTCACTCGCCGCAGGCTGTAACTCTCGAAATGTTCCACGGGCTTTGTCGGAAGCTGGGATAAGATGTGTAACATATTCTGCTGCAGGCTAAGAAACTACCACTGTATGCTCCTGCTAACCAGCAAACCCTGCTCTAGTAGATGGAGCGGCTTCATCTGACTGCAGCTGCACCATTACAAACGAGACATGTTTTCTACTACCAAACTAATGCGATGACAGTTGGCGATGACGAATCACAGCCGCCATAAGCTCTGCTCGAGTGTTTCTTGCATGCACCTTCGCCTCTTCGTCTGTTCACGGCCAACGACAAGTGGTTCACTGTTTCGCATTATGCGTCCTGTATCAACTTAAAATTTGTCGATGAGTGCAGCTGAAGTACGGTTAGAAACACCGTACATGCCGGCTACCATGGCCGTGGCATACAGTGCGTCGGAGTTCTGATCCGATGTCGGGTCAGGTGTTCCAGGCTGGTGTGTCAACAGCAGACGTAGAATCTGTAGTGCCTCCTTTGGTGCTGATGCCGGGTGGCCCAGCGAACACCGCAGCGGCTCTGCCGTTCCTGGCTTCGAGCGGATCTTCGGCTGTTTCCCTTCACCGACGGACAGCGTAGTGGCGTTGTGACTTCTGTCGATCGTGCGCCTCGATCACCACCCGCCCCGGTGTTCTCTCATCCTTCAGAAAGTATATCGCCTGTGCGGATACCCTGTCACACCTGGGGAAATTGGGGGCATGTTTATTCAACACCTCTACATCTGAAAATGTTCAGCATCTATTTGAAACAGCGAATGTCTTTGTCGAATAGATCTTTTATCTTTTATAAGCTGCGTTTTTCATCGTCCTTATCTTCGCAGAACGATCGTAACATTCGGTGGCCTACCGTCCGATACTCGCTTCTGAAACAACATGGATTCCTTGCTTTATCCAGATTTGCCTTGCATAGACGCTGGTGTCTGTTAGTATTTTCCTGACTGCTACTTTTTGTCGGATACTTTCGTTTCCATTTCTGGTCTTGAGCTCTATTATGGACATTGCACGTGCGTTGTGATGCTTTTTCTGTTTGGACACACATTCCTAGCACAGATCCTGGCTGACCCAACACGAAGTTGTTCATGCTTCATTTGAAGAGAGGCTCTTTGGCATTTTGTGCAGATGTTAGTCGGAGACCAAAATTAGGCAGGCTTTGCTACAGAGCCAATGCCATGTGGAAACCACCGTCGGGACAGTCGCTAATTCGATACTTGATGAGGAAGTGGAAATTCGCACGTGACTCCGGTGAGAAATATACCAGCAACGCGGCAATTGAATTTATATGTATATATGCATATATATATATATATATATATATATATATATATATATATATATATATATATATATATATTGGCGTGATATTTATATATTTGCCGGCGGCCCTTGCGCCACCGACGAGTCGGTGAAGTGTTAGCGACAAACCGCTCACAGAGATGCTGGCGGAGATGCTGTCGGGCGGCTGGCGAAACGTTCAGAGTTCCAGCTCCGATACACGCACCTAGCGATAACCTTGGAGTAAGACATTGATGGTAGATATCATCAGTGTGCTCCTTGGTGTGCCTCGAGCCAGCGAGATGTTATGACGGCCAACGGACTGCATCTAGCAGTTTTAGTAGGCAGCTTTCAGAAATGTGGTGCAAGCGGACCGAGTGGCATTGGCATCGTAAATATGCAGCCGTCACTAAGTGACGAGTGGCGCTGACCACGTCATTGTCCCAGACGTACCACTCAATTCATTTTACGATTGTCTGACGTTGGCATATGCGGTCGAATAAGCAATTGTCCATCGTCGCCCGAACGCAGGGCACACTGGCAGTTCGGCTGGCGGCCGACTCAGGAAGACGCCACACTCGCCGGCTCTATCTGACCGCCACTGTCCGTCATTCATTTTACGAGGAAAACATGCCGGCTGGCTCATCGCCGGCCGTGATAATGGCCGTGATGGGGCGCGCGCGATTGGCAGTCTAAAAATCAGAGTATCGTCCGGAGGATCGGTCGGCCCGGCCGGCCGCGCCCAGCGCGTACGGCTATCGCGACATCGCCCCGCCGCTCGACAGTCGTTTATCAAAGTTATCATTGCTGGGAAGAGGTCCGCTGGCCAGCGGCCGACTGCGCCAAACATAGGCAGGGCGCCGGTCGGCTGGCCGGCCCAGTGCACAGCGTCGGCTCGTCCGCTCCCGTCCCGGCCGGCCGGCTCGTCACCGGCCTGAGTCAGGGGGCCGACCCGGGACCATAGTCAGCCGGCCCGAGACCTTAGTCAGGGGGCCGGCCCGGGATCATAGTCAGCCGGCCCGGGACCTTAATCAGGGGGCCGGCCCGGGAGCTTAGTCAGGGGGCCGACCCGGGACCATAGTCAGCCGGCCCGGGACCTTAGTCAGCCGGCCCGGGACCTTAGTCAGGGGGCCGACCCGGGACCTTAGTCAGCCGGCCCGGGACCTTAGTCAGCCGGCCCGGGACCTTAGTCAGGGGGCCGGCCCGGGACCTTAGTCAGAGAGCCGGCCCGGGACCTTAGTCAGACGGCCGGCCCGGGACCTTAGTCAGGGGGCCGGCCCGGGACATTCGTCAGCCGGCCGGCCCGGGACCTTAGTCAGGGGGCCGGCCCGGGACATTCGTCAGCCGGCCGGCCCGGGACCTTAGTCAGCCGGCCGGGACCTTAGTCTGGCCCACCCCGGGACCCCAGCCAGCCGGCCCACTCCGGGACCCCAGCCAGGTAGTCCACCCCTGGACCCCAGCCAGTCGGTCCACCCATGGACCCCAGCCAGTCGGCCCACCCCTGGACCCCAGCCAGTCGGCCCACCCCTGGACCCCAGCCAGTCGGCCCACCCCGGGACCCCAGCCAGTCGGTCCACCCCTGGACCCCAGCCAGTCGGTCCACCCCTGGACCCCAGCCAGCCGGCCCACCCCGGGACCCCAGCCAGTCGCTCCACCCCTGGACCCCAGCCAGTCGGTCCACCCCTGGACCCCAGCCAGCCGGCCCACTCCGGGACCCCAGCCAGGTAGTCCACCCCGGGACCCCAGCCAGTCGGTCCACCCCTGGACCCAAGCCAGTCGGCCCACCCCGGGACCCCAGCCAGCCGGCCCACCCCTGGACCCCAGCCAGGTGGTCCACCCCTGGACCCAAGCCAGTCGGCCCACCCCTGGACCCCAGCCAGGTGGTCCAGTCCGAGGTCTCAGGACGGCCGTTTCCGGCGAGAGTAAGTTGTCATCAAATCATAAAGTGTTTATACTTAATATGACCCACAGGGGCCAATCTGGATTAAGCTTCTAAAGGAAAGATAACATAAGCCTGGACAAAAAAACTTATGCACCCTAACCAATGCCAATATCATAAATTCCATAGAAACTCTCCATTGACATCCTACGCACCTACCAATACCGACCTGCCCTATTCAGTGGATCACACGTAACGCACATGTGGATCGAGCGCTCCATCAGTAATTTTGTACTCCATCCATGCCTGCTCAAAGGTGACTGCACAGTGGTCTACTAGAACGAATTTCATCCCATCCACCACTAATTAGAACTGAAAGCAAGATTTTCCAACATAAATATGTGTGCACCACATTCTTAGTCATTCAATGAGCAACATCACAAGGCAGCCTATTCCATTGATCAACCACCCATTGACTGAAAATCCGTTGTCGCTCAACTGTCTTTCACATTGACTTGTCGAGCCTGAATCGATGTCCCCTATCCAACACTCTAAATAAAAGAGCATCATTTACATTGGCCCTATCTAGCCCTTAGGCGATTCTATACATTTCAATCAAAATCACCTTTTAATCAAATATGCTTGAGTGAGCACACATATCAAACCATTAGCCTTTCTCTATATTCCAAGTTACCTGATCCACTGATGAGTCTAGTAGCTTTGCGCTGCACTATTTCTAGCATATCTATATATCTTTCCGTGCAAAGGATCCAAGCATGTACAGAATATTCCAAGTGGGGCCATACTTAGGTTAGGTGCATTTTTTGCATGATTTTTTTTTGCTCTTATACCTCGCAGTCTTAATAATGGTTCGCAACATTCCGATTGCCCTATTCTTAGCGGAAGTGCATTATTGTTCTGCTTTAAAATCATTTGAAGCTAAACTGAACCTGATACACCTGGTCTCTTGTATCTTCAATAATATCTGCAGTTCCCCACCTCTCATTGTATATTTGAAAGCGTCACCTCTAGACCCCAGATGACCCTTTATCCCTGTCATACACGAAGGACATCTGCCATTTATCGGTTCACTTGCTTTCGTCTTCCAAATCCTGTTTAATATTGCTACATTGAGCACTACTGTTAGCCCCTCCTAATAGCTTGATGTCATCAGCAAATTTGAACATCGTATTACTTAGCTCTACCTCAATGTGGTTCACAAAGATGAAACAGAGAAGTTGGCCCAGAACAGAGCCCTATGACACTCCCCTCAGAACATCCTTCCCTTCAGATATACATCCATATAAAGCTACTTTTTGTTTCCGTCCCCTTAACCGTGATTCAATCTCACCTACAACTTCTCATCCCATGGTGATCTAGTTGATGAATTAGGCACCTCTGTGAAGCTTTATCAAAAGTTTTGCTGAAATCAAGTGCACAACATTATCATGTTTTGATTGTCTACTTCTCTAGCTACACAAAATGTAGTCGGCTAGTTAAATAAGGTCTCCCAGATCGAAATCTATTGACCAGATTTTTTGGTACCTTGCAAACTTCTGAGGTGAGACTAACTGGCCTGTGACTTCCGACACACTCCATGCTTTACCTAAAAAAAATTATGTGCATTTCATGAATCTTCAAGTACTTCGTAATGCTCCATGCACTGCTTGAATATGATACGTAGAGGAACCGCTAAACCAAGAACATGGTGGACAAAGATCCTAGCAAATATACATCCGGCCCAGCAGGTGTATGCTTTTTGCTTGTTCTTCAACTGTTCTTTTCTACATATTCTGTAGTTATTATAAAGTCTTCCAAACAATCACCTGCCATAGCATAACCTTCGGTGGTTTCCAATGTACCTGATTTCTCTTCAGCAAAGGCTGATAAGTTTTGGTTACTTGGGGACTCAACTATATCACAAACATCGATTATTATTTCATCATATACCTCCAGTGGTCTGCACTGCATCTTTAGACTTGTATCTGCAGACGCTAAAGAACCTCTTAGCATTACCACATCATACATGCAGGTAGGATGCAGTTTGACGATATGAACTTCTGTGGGCTGAACGGCAATGTTTGGCCTCCGCTGCGACCGGTCTTCAGTTTGTAAGAGGTTTAGAAAGTTGTAGACAAAGATATTTGATTACAATGGACAGGAGTTACAGAGCAGTGAGGGTAAAAGACTTCGCTTACTTAAATTGAGTGATGCGAATACCCATGCACCCAAACGTCAACCACAATACGCTAATAATATATTCAAGATCAGAACAATATGTGGTGTCCTTTTCTCGACCTGTATTTGCGTTACTTAATATATACATATATATGGATATATATATATATATATATATATATATATATATATATATATATATATATATATATATATATATATATATATAGTGACTTCAAATGTCATCATAATAATAATGTTTATTGCGATTTTATTCAGGTGAGAGAGTGTGAGGTGTAGTGAGGACGCTGTGAACGCACGGTGAGTGTGTACAGATAGAAGCTGCAGACGTTGTGAGTGCACGTTGTGAGTGCAAGTTGTGCGGGTAAAGATAATAGCTACAAACGCTGTGGATAGACAGGAGCGTGGATGCAGACAGGAGCTACGAGTTCTACGCAGATCTTGTATGAGAACAGCGAATGACATAATTGTGTGAAATCATATCATAATTACATCATAAGTAAGTGTCTGGAAATCGTCTGGGCTTGCTTCTCTTCACTGTTTTTCTAAAACGAGCTTGATATTGTGTATTTAGGAGGTGTGGAGGGTATTAAACAGCGCCCATGTTGGTCAGCTTCACGATATTTGTTTCTCGACGCCGGTGTGGCACTGAAACGAGAGCGTCTTGAATGTTAACCAAGGCCCCATCTGTGCCCACGCGCGGACGTAAAATGTTCTCTTTGAAGGAATTCCAAAATGTTTCAACTGGTACTCCGAGTAAGGTCACATATACCGGTCTTGCAAGCGATTCCACCAGATAAAGACCATTTTTATTTCACATGAGCACTCGCGGCATTTTCGTTCAAGTGAGGATGGCCCATACCACCAATGCATTTTTGCACAAGATTCAGACAGTGATTGTCCAAGCCTCATCACAATTAGAGTGGCTTACCAGCAGCAAATTGCTGGTAACGATCGGTAGCCGCCGGTCACGTCATCGCAATCCAGCCCATCTGGAGCCGCACGGGGCAGAAAAGGACTTGGCGGCCCAATGATTGACAGTACGTGTGCTTGAACTGACAGACATGCCGATGCTCGTAAAACAGCTCGGCCGTTTCGAACCCTTACGACGGCCTCGGAATTTTCGGCCAACGACTGGCAGCCGATAATAGACAAACCATCCCACCCTGACTGCTAATCAGACGAATTCCGCAGCAACATGCGGTGACCCTCACATGCACATGCATTTGTCGTGCAGGATCAATATCTCAACAATGCATTTGTGTCACGGTCACCGGCGGTATATGCTTTGGGCGTTTATTCGGTCGGTAAAGTGCTCCTCGTTGTCATAATTTTACCTGTTATGCGAACCTCCAGGTTTGTTCCAGATCGATATTTGCTACGATGTGGTCAATTGATCCAAAATAAACGAGCAAATTACGGAATAATTCTGCTGGTTTAACTTCCATGACCAATTTGAATCCGTCCACTGCCGATGGATATGTAACCATCCAGCATATGACTGACGTCATGACTGAGACGAGAGACGCTCGCCAGATTATCAACTGCAGGTGGCTGATTTGTGTAGCTGTTGTGAAACAACTCCCTGGCAATAGCTGGCGGGCGCCGCTGAACAAAAACAAAGTTCGAACATCCGAATTTTCCACACACCTCTTCCATAGACCAATCCGAGACTGAAGCATCACTTGCCATCGAGATCTTCAGCTTTGTTAATTCATGAAGTGAGGCGAACGCCGACTCATGAAAGCAGCACACAATCTACATATATGACAAGATTACAGAGCCCGTTGAGTGTGCGAGAAGCGCCGACACAGTTTAGTGGCGCCATCGTCAACCGGAGCTCATTTCGGTAAGTCTGTGGTTGGGATTCTAACCTTTTTTTTCAAAGCGATGCGTGAACTTGCATACTTCTTAAAATTTGCTCATATGAAATGGTAAGCCAACCTTTTGAAGAAATGTAGGTCAACCAAGTTGCAAATTGCTGTCAAGAGACCGCCAGAAGCAAATGATTAGCAATGTTTGCGAGCAACAGACATAAGTGAGGACAGACAGGCACACAGATACAGGTGAGGCCAGGCACATATGTTGCTATGCAAACATAGACATATCATGCATGGAGACAGGCACACATGTCGACACTCGGAAATCGCTGAATACAAACAGACATAGACATAGATATAGATACAGACAGACAGGCATCCATGTTGACACTCGGGGATCGATGAAGACAAACAAATTACACGGGCATAAATAGACAGACACACACTGACATAGGCACAGACAGACAAACTAAGGGAGATACACATTCCAGCGGACAACAAAGATTGAGACGAATCGAAAATGCATAGAGTCAATGGGCAGACACAGAGACACACAGAATGTGAGACAGGCAGACAGATGGAGCGGATAAGTATACTTATATACAGGCAGACAGATGGATTTGCAGTAAATACAAAGATGGACGGAGACAACCCTGGCAAGGTAAGCAAGCAGACAAGTTATTACAGACAGAAACAAAACAGACGCATGCATGCATACATACATACGGAACGACAGACAGACAGGCAAATAGACAAACAGAGAAATAGACAAACAGACAAACAGACAAACAGTCAGACAAACAGACAAACAGACAAACAGACAAACAGACAAACAGCAAACAGACAAACAGCAAACAGACGAACAGACGAACAGACGAACAGACGAACAGACGAACAGACGAACAGACGAACAGACGAACAGACGAACAGACGAACAGACGAACAGACGAACAGACGAACAGACGAACAGACGAACAGACGAACAGACGAACAGACGAACAGACGAACAGACGAACAGACGAACAGACGAACAGACGAACAGACGAACAGACGAACAGACGAACAGACGAACAGACGAACAGACGAACAGACGAACAGACGAACAGACGAACAGACGAACAGACGAACAGACGAACAGACGAACAGACGAACAGACGAACAGACGAACAGACGAACAGACGAACAGACGAACAGACGAACAGACGAACAGACGAACAGACGAACAGACGAACAGACGAACAGACGAACAGACGAACAGACGAACAGACGAACAGACGAACAGACGAACAGACGAACAGACGAACAGACGAACAGACGAACAGACGAACAGACGAACAGACGAACAGACGAACAGACGAACAGACGAACAGACGAACAGACGAACAGACGAACAGACGAACAGACGAACAGACGAACAGACGAACAGACGAACAGACGAACAGACGAACAGACGAACAGACGAACAGACGAACAGACGAACAGACGAACAGACGAACAGACGAACAGACGAACAGACGAACAGACGAACAGACGAACAGACGAACAGACGAACAGACGAACAGACGAACAGACGAACAGACGAACAGACGAACAGACGAACAGACGAACAGACGAACAGACGAACAGACGAACAGACGAACAGACGAACAGACGAACAGACGAACAGACGAACAGACGAACAGACGAACAGACGAACAGACGAACAGACGAACAGACGAACAGACGAACAGACGAACAGACGAACAGACGAACAGACGAACAGATCGACACGACGGACAGGCGGACAGGCGGACAGGCGGACAGGCGGACAGGCGGACAGGCGGACAGGCGGACAGGCGGACAGGCGGACAGGCGGACAGGCGGACAGGCGGACAGGCGGACGGACCGGCAGGCGGACAGGCGGACAGGCGGACAGGCGGACAGGCGGACAGGCGGACAGGCGGACAGGCGGACAGGCGGACAGGCGGACAGGCGGACAGGCGGACAGGCGGACAGGCGGACAGGCGGACAGGCGGACAGGCGGACAGGCGGACAGGCGGACAGGCGGACAGGCGGACAGGCGGACAGGCGGACAGGCGGACAGGCGGACAGGCGGACAGGCGGACAGGCGGACAGGCGGACAGGCGGACAGGCGGACAGGCGGACAGGCGGACAGGCGGACAGGCGGACAGGCGGACAGGCGGACAGGCGGACAGGCGGACAGGCGGACAGGCGGACAGGCGGACAGGCGGACAGGCGGACAGGCGGACAGGCGGACAGGCGGACAGGCGGACAGGCGGACAGGCGGACTGACTGACTGACTGACTGACTGACTGACTGACTGACTGACTGACTGACTGACTGACTGACTGACTGACTGACTGACTGACTGACTGACTGACTGACTGACTGACTGACTGACTGACTGACTGACTGACTGACTGACTGACTGACTGACTGACTGACTGACTGACTGACTGACTGACTGACTGACTGACTGACTGACTGACTGACTGACTGACTGACTGACTGACTGACTGACTGACTGACTGACTGACTGACTGACTGACTGACTGACTGACTGACTGACTGACTGACTGACTGACTGACTGACTGACTGACTGACTGACTGACTGACTGACTGACTGACTGACTGACTGACTGACTGACTGACTGACTGACTGACTGACTGACTGACTGACTGACTGACTGACTGACTGACTGACTGACTGACTGACTGACTGACTGACTGACTGACTGACTGACGACTGCACTGACTGACTGACTGACTGACTGACTGACTGACTGACTGACTGACTGACTGACTGACTGACTGACTGACTGACTGACTGACTGACTGACTGACTGACTGACTGACTGACTGACTGACTGACTGACTGACTGACTGACTGACTGACTGACTGACTGACTGACTGACTGACTGACTGACTGACTGACTGACTGACTGACTGACTGACTGACTGACTGACTGACTGACTGACTGACTGACTGAATATGGAAAAATTGATGGTAAAACAAGGGTGGACAGGGATACTAATTAGCAGGTTAGGAGAGTGCACAGCCACGCAAACATACGGCTCGGAGAAATTCAGTGCCATTTCTTGAGGAGGTACATATTTCAACCCAAATAAACAGCTGGGTACTACAAGCCTGCAGAACTCGGATAAGCAGTACCCAATAAACATAACGTTATCAATATGTAATTGTTAGCTCACATATGTCTCAGTCAGTATCTGTGACCCAGAGAGCGCGTAGCCGAGCTTTACTAATGGAGTCGCGTGATAAAATCGCTGGCCGCCATTAGATACTTCAGAATTATTGGCGAGCACGTGTTTCAATTTTTCCGTGGAGCGCTCTACAAATGAATCGGTTCATTCTCAGCCATTTAAAAACTCGGCAAGCAAACACACCAGTTCAGCTAAAAGTCTGGACAAACTGCATGCAACTGGGTCCTTCGAGTGCCTGGAGACCCAGTCCCGCCCATTGTAACTGTCGGGTAGCGCAAGCCAGAGTACACAACCGAGACCCTCGCGAAGCGCATCGGTCCGTTGGGTGGGGTGAGGAAGAGGAGGACAGAGGGGCAGCCAGGGAGATGTCTGGTGTGGGTGGGGTAGAGGGGATCAGGAGCGCAATCAGGGAGATGTCATGTGGGGTGGGACAGATGGGATCAGAGGCGCAGTCAGGAAGTAGTTTGGTGAGAGTGGAGCAGAAGGAGCCAGAGGCACCGCCAGTGAGCTGTCTAGACGGGGTGGGTCAGAGGAGATCAGAGGCACAGCCAGGGAGAAGTCCAGTGGGGTGGGTCAGAGGGAATCAGAGGCGCAGCCAGGGAGATGTCCGGTCGCCAGGTAGCTGTGATCTCGTCGCAGTGACTGAGCACCACACCCGCTGCCCTTGTGCTACCCTTGTGCGTGACCTTGTGCGTGACCTCGGTATGGACAGTGTGGGGCGACTCAGAAGAGCGGCACGCTGAGATAACGTGCCCAGACTCAGGACGCACGTGATGGATTCCCAGAAACGCCATGCCAACTCGTTTCCGCAAGCAGCGCCCGAGTAACTGTGAGTACCTTCAGACACGCGTCAACCGTGCGAGGAATACTGATTTTCCAGGAGCACATACTCATATGTGCGAACAGGATTTTTCAATATTGTCAATGAGTATCGCTAACCTCGGATGTTTCCCAAGGCTATCCCGTGGTTAATATTTTTATTATTAATGTTGTTTATTTTTTACACCACGATATTGCGCTCAAATGTAGTGTATTCAGCGTTTTGCAAGACATTGACGATCCTATATTTTGCATGACTATGACTAGATAGGTCATATTTCCAGCCGATCGAAGACCCCACTTCTAAGCCTGGATGGTTACCCACCCGTATCCGGGATCTGTAGCACGTCTGGCGAAAACTGAAAACACAAGGTGTCACCAGACTATGCAAAGATAAATGAATAGTCACACTTATTGCAGGAATAATTCGGTTGGTTCGAAAAGCTGCACGACACACCCCCCACCAAGCAGTGATGTCACGAGGCACCCCCTACCGGGCAGTGCTATCATGAGATACCCCCTAAATAAGGAGGCGCAGTCCAACCCTGCCGAACAAATATAACTCTCCACCAACTTTGCCGACAGCCACGCTAATGTCAGCCAGGAAACCCAGCGATGATTTACGACTTGCCGGTCGTAGACGAGGCTGCCACGCACTGTTCAGATTCCATTGAATAATTGAGCGCAGCTTGGCTTCGGCTACGGCTATGGTCTCAGGATACTGTGCCATGTGATGTGGTGACGCACAGGATGCTGCGCCATATGATGTAGCACTCAGGATACTGCACCATGTGATGTGGTGACGCACAGGGTACTGCGCCATGTGTTGTGGTGACGCACATTGTACTGGAATGGAATCTACCGCGGATTTCGAGCTAGCATTCCAGCTCAGGTCAGCCAAGGATGGCTTCCCGAAGCATGTCATTTGAGGACGATCTTCGGGATCTGGTGTCAGAGTGATGATGTCCAAACGAAATTTACTCAGAATTGACTTACTGATCACCCAAGTGTGGTCAGGATCCAATCATACTTAGTGTGATCAGGCTCTGGCCACCCTGGTGTGGTCAGGCCTCGGTCATCCAGGTGTGGTCAGGCCCCGGTCACCCTGGTGTGGTCAGGCCCCGGTCACACTGGTGTGGTCAGGCCCCGGTCACCCTGGTGTGGTCAGGCCCCGGTCACACTGGTGTGGTCAGGCCTCGGTCATCCAGGTGTGGTCAGGCCCCGGTCACCCTGGTGTGGTCAGGCCCCGGTCACCCTGGTGTGGTCAGGCCCCGGTATCCAGGTGTGGTCATTGCCCGGTCACACTGGGTGGTCAGGCCCCGGTCACCCTGGTGTGGTCGGCCCCGGTACCAGGTGTGGTCAGGCCTCGGTCACACTGGTGTGGTCAGGCCCCGGTCACCCTGGTGTGGTCAGGCCCCGGTCACATGGTGTGGTCAGGCCCGGTCATCCAGGTGTGGTCAGGCCGGTCACCCTTTAGCCTTGTGGTGTGGTCAGGCCCCGGTCCGGTGTGGTAGGCCCGACTGGTGTGGTCAGGCCCCGGTCACCCTGGTGTGGTCAGGCCCCGGTCACCCTGGTGTGGTCAGGCCCCGGTACCCAGGTGTGGTAGGCCCCGGTGATGGTGTGGTCAGGCCCCGGTCACCCTGGTGTGGTCAGGGCCCGGTCACCCAGGTGTGGTCAGGCCTCGGTCTCCAGGTGTGGTCAGGCCCCGGTACCCTGGTGTGGTCAGGCCCCGGTCACCCTGGTGTGGTCAGGCCCGGTCACCCTGGTGTGGTCAGGCCCCGGTCACACTGGTGTGGTCAGGCCCCGGTCACCCTGGTGTGGTCAGGGCCTCGGTCACCCAGGTGTGGTCAGGCCCCGGTCACCCAGATGTGGTCAGGCCTCGGTCACCCAGGCGTGGTCAGGCTCCGGTCACCCTGGTGTGGTCAGGCTCCGGTCACCCAGGTTTGGTCAGGCCCCGGTCCCCCTGGCGTGGTCAGGTCGCGGTCACCCAGGTGTGGTCAGGGCCTCGGTCACCCTGATGTGGTCAGGTCCCGGTCACCCTGGTGTGGTCAGGCCTCGATCACCCTGGTGTGGTCAGGGCCTCGGTCACCCTGATGTGGTCAGGTCCCGGTCACCCTGGTGTGGTCAGGCCTCGATCACCCTGGTGTGGTCAGGGCCTCGGTCACCCTGATGTGGTCAGGTCCCGGTCACCCTGGTGTGGTCAGGCCTCGGTCACCCAGGTGTGGTCAGGCTCCGGTCACCCTGGTGTGGTCAGGGCCCGGTCACCCTGGTGTGGTCAGGCCCCGGTCATCCAGCGCATCACTTGGCTCAGGTCGCCTGAGGATGACCTCTAGCCCCAGGCTGCCCTGAAGTGAGCCTCTTGCGCAAGATCCCAGATTATGACGTTTTGTGCCCGGCCGCCCAAGTACGACTTATCTGAAATCAGCCGAGAGTGTCCTGCGGCGCTGCCGTGGTGATCGTTGTTCGGCCGGTGTCGATCACGGCCAGGTGCCAGTCCCTGCGGTCAATGCCGGCCCCAGGGACACTGGCCAGTCGGGCTGTACCGGCCCCAGAGGTGTCGGCAGGTCAGGCTGTACCGGCCCCAGAGGTGTCGGCAGGTCGGCCTGTACCGGCCCCAGAGGTGTCGGCTGGTCAGGTTGTACCGGCCCCAGAGGTGCCGGCTGGTCTGGCTGTATCGGCCCCAGAGGTGTCGGCAGGTCGGCCTGTACCGGCGCCAGAGGTGTCGGCAGGTCGGGCTGTACCGGCCCCAGAGGTGTCGGCAGGTCGGCCTGTACCGGCCCCAGAGGTGTCGGCAGGTCGGGCTGTACCGGCCCCAGAGGTGTCGGCAGGTCGGCCTGTATGTACCGGCCCCAGAGGTGTCGGCAGGTCGGCCTGTACCGGCCCCAGAGGTGTCGGCAGGTCGGGCTGTACCGGCCCCAGAGGTGTCGGCAGGTCGGCCTGTACCGGCCCCAGAGGTGTCGGCAGGTCGGGCTGTACCGGCCCCAGAGGTGTCGGCAGGTCGGGCTGTACCAGCCCCAGAGGTGTCGGCAGGTCGGCCTGTATGTACCGGCCCCAGAGGTGCCGGCTGGTCTGGCTGTACCGGCCCCAGAGGTGTCGGCAGGTCGGGCTGTACCGGCCCCAGAGGTGTCGGCAGGTCGGCCTGTATGTACCGGCCCCAGAGGTGTCGGCAGGTCGGCCTGTACCGGCCCCAGAGGTGTCGGCAGGTCGGGCTGTACCGGCCCCAGAGGTGTCGGCAGGTCGGCCTGTACCGGCCCCAGAGGTGTCGGCAGGTCGGGCTGTACCGGCCCCAGAGGTGTCGGCAGGTCGGGCTGTACCAGCCCCAGAGGTGTCGGCAGGTCGGCCTGTATGTACCGGCCCCAGAGGTGCCGGCTGGTCTGGCTGTACCGGCCCCAGAGGTGTCGGCAGGTCGGGCTGTACCGGCCCCAGAGGTGTCGGCTCGTCGGGCTGTACCGGCCCCAGAGGTGTCGGCTGGTCAGGCTGTACCGGCCCCAGAGGTGTCGGCTGGTCGGGCCGTACTAGTCCCAGAGGTGTCGGCAGGTCAGGCTGTATGTACCGGCAGACGGAGGGCTCGGCGCCGCCCGGTCGGAGCGGCCGGCCACACCGGCGGCGCGCCTGCCTTATATGTCGCAGGTTTTTCCGAGCGGTTGTCAGTGGTCGATGATAAACGAGGGAAAAAGTGTCGCCGCCACTCTGGTGACGTCATCACTGGTCACCGGCCTCTGGACTCGTGGCGTCATCACAGGTCACCGGCCTCTGGACTCGTGACGTCATCACTGGTCACCGGCCTCTGGACTCGTGACGTCATCACTGGTCACCGGCCGTCTGGTCTGGTGACGTCACTACTGGTCAGCGGTCGTCTGGTCTGGTGACGTCGCCACTGGTCAGCGGTCGTCTGGTGACGTCATCACTTGTCACCGGACGTCTGGTGACGTCATCACTTGTCACCGGACGTCTGGCGCGAGGTGCTGACGCTTCCGAGATGCTGGGTGGTCGGGCCATGGAGGTAATGATCCAACGCCCGTGACAGAATCTAAATCCAATCGAACCTGACGCATATTGTGGCAGTTTGAATTTTTTTCAGGGAGAAGAGAATGGAGAGGATGCGGGAAATCGGGAATGGAGAACAAGAGCAAACGATGAGGGAGTTACAGCACAATCGATTTTCGAGGAGAAAAAGACAAAACTCCGGTTTATGAAAGTCCCTAAGGCTAAGGATGGTTGCGAAGAATACTGAGGGCCCGAGTCAGAGTCAGAAAACCTTCGAAGCTAGAAAGGCTGTCGGGAACGGGGAAGAGCCCCTAATCGTCGGAGAAGGCCTCTGATGATTGACAATGGTCACCGAGCACTAGAGAGGACTGGTCTGAGAGGCCCAAGAGGTTGGGAAGAGCTTCTATGGCAAGAACAGGGCGCCCGAGATCTAAAGAGTTTGTAAGGACTGGCGTTGGTTGCGGGGAATACTGATTTCCAGCTTCAAAGCCACAATGTTCTTGATAGCCCGACAGGCTGTCGATAACTTAGGAGGCGTCCTGAGAGCCAGAACGGACCGAACTGTGATGTTCCTGAAACTTTTGAGGGATGGACAAAGCCACCTAAGAACTAAGGATAGTTTCGAGAGCTGGCGATGTTTACTAGAAATTGCTAGACCTGTCTCAGATCTACCTTTCCCCTGAAAGCTAGATAGGCTTTCGAGAACAGGAATGACCCAGGCAAGTTTGAGAGTGCCCCTGCCAGACGAGTGGTGGGACGGAATTGGGTGCGGCATGTGCACGTGATGGGTGCGTGTATATGTACCTGGGTGGGAATGAATCTGTAGTTTGGATGGATGAGTTGCTGATGATGATGATGAATTGGGGTTTAGGGGCGCGTCGGCTGCCATGGTAATTTTGCGCCCATAATGAGTTGCTGATTTGATTATAGGCGGCATATTCACAAGCACATTCATAACTGTGTGACTGCAGTCAACTTAATTTGATGACTGAAAATTCATAGAACGGTACAATTTCACCTGAAGCTAAGTATGCAAATGCTTTACATTGGGAATGCTTGCAGGTATGCGCATGGCAAAGTACTTGCTATTTAATGACATCACGTACATTTTTACAACTACACATGCAGCCCAATATCAACTATTCTAAGCATTTTATTATGAAACGTTCTGGTTGGAAACGAAAGGAAATACGATTATTTTGTCAACTTTTAATTTCTGCGGTAAAAGTTTAAGTCAATCCGTCATCTAATCCGCATCCGCTCACTGTGTCCAAACTACATCCAATCCGTTGCGTTATCTGCAAGAGGCAGATGTCCGCGCCGATAGCCAATCCTCGGCATACTGTAGAGCAAGTCACACAACTGTTGGAGACTAGCTCGTTTCGGAAAGACATCCACGCATCACAAAAGCCTATCTCACATCCACATCGTGTGTTGGGCAGCTGTTGTTCGGTGTTCACGTTCTGTGGCCAGCTCACATCCACGTCGTGTGGTGGACAGCTCATGTCCACGTCGTGTGGTGGACAGCTCACATCCACGTCGTGTAGTGGACAGCTCACGTCCACCTCGTGTGGTGGACCGCTCACATCCACCTCGTGTGGTGGACAGCTCACATCCACGCCGTGTGGTGGACAGCTCACATCCACGCCGTGTGGTGGACAGCTCACATCCACGCCGGGTGGTGGACAGCTCACATCCACCTCGTGTGGTGGACAGCTCACGTCCACCTCGTGTGGTGGACAGCTCACATCCACCTCGTGTGGTGGACAGCTCACATCCACGCCGTGTGGTGGACAGCTCACGTCCACCTCGTGTGGTGGACAGCTCACATCCACGCCGTGTGGTGGACAGCTCACATCCACGCCGGGTGGTGGACAGCTCACATCCACCTCGTGTGGTGGACAGCTCACATCCACCTCGTGTGGTGGACAGCTCACATCCACCTCGTGTGGTGGACAGCTCACATCCACCTCGTGTGGTGGACAGCTCACATCCACGTTGTGTGGTGGACAGCTCACATCCACGTCGTGTAGTGGACAGCTCACGTCCACCTCGTGTGGTGGACCGCTCACATCCACCTCGTGTGGTGGACAGCTCACATCCACGCCGGGTGGTGGACAGCTCACATCCACCTCGTGTGGTGGACAGCTCACATCCACGTTGTGTGGTGGACAGCTCACATCCACGTCGTGTGGTGGACAGCTCACATCCACCTCGTGTGGTGGACAGCTCACATCCACCTCGTGTGGTGGACAGCTCACATCCACGTTGTGTGGTGGACAGCTCACATCCACCTCGTGTGGTGGACAGCTCACATCCACGTCGTGTGGTGGACAGCTCACATCCACCTCGTGTGGTGGACAGCTCACATCCACGTTGTGTGGTGGACAGCTCACATCCACGTCGTGTGGTGGACAGCTCACATCCACCTCGTGTGGTGGACAGCTCACATCCACCTCGTGTGGTGGACAGCTCACATCCACCTCGTGTGGTGGACAGTCATCGTTTTGTGCGTCACGTTTCATGGTTTGCTTGCCAAGTCAAATGAGACACCAGTAGAGTTCCTTTCAAATGTAGCACGTATTTCATCTCACAGGAGCTGATGTAACTTTTGGCCAATTGCGCCTGCAGAAAAAAAAATAGTGCCGTTTTCTTATGTTCGGCTCATCTTTAGAACGACAATGGGGAATGGGCACGAAGGTGGCATTCGTAACAACGCTGCATTTACGAAGCTTGGAATGTCGCTTCCCTTTAAAGCCAAAAAAACACTCTCCATCACCAGCCTCCTAAAAAGCTAACTGCCTAAAATATAGTCTGGCTGATGCCCAATAGGGTGTTCACTTAGGCCGCATCAAGGTGTTCTGCTGGGGGCCTCGGACGATGTAAAAATATACAAAATGCTAAAGATAACGAAGTACTTAGAAAAACGTGAATATCCTGATGTGCTGAAGTTCCGTGATGACGCTTTCATTAATACTGCGATAGCATCAGCAATCTGTGGTTTGGCAGAGGCTTGAACAGGTTGGCGCGTCGCTGGCATACCGCCAGCCATGCAAGACCATGGGAGCGGCACACACGCCGCTACCTATCGCCTCATAAGTACCCGGAGTCGGCCATGTGGCACCACGGCAGTGGTACACACACCGCCACCTATCGCCTCATAAGTACCCGGAGTCGGCCACGTGGCACCACGAGAGTGGTACACACACCGCCACCTATCGCCTCATAAGTACCCGGAGTCGGCCATGTGGCACCACGGCAGTGGTACACACACCGCTACCTATCGCCTCATAAGTACCCGGAGTCGGCCACGTGGCACCACGGCAGTGGTACACACACCGCCACCTATCGCCTCATAAGTACCCGGAGTCGGCCACGTGGCACCACGAGAGTGGTACACACACCGCTACCTATCGTCTCATAAGTACCCGGAGTCGGCCACGTGGCACCACGGGAGTGGCACACACACCGCCACCTATCGCCTCATAAGTACCCGGAGTCGGCCATGTGGCACCACGGCAGTGGTACACACACCGCCACCTATCGCCTCATAAGTACCCGGAGTCGGCCACGTGGCACCACGGGAGTGGCACACACACCGCCACCTATCGCCCCATAAGTACCCGGAGTCGGCCACGTGGCACCACGGCAGTGGTACACACACCGCCACCTATCGCCTCATAAGTACCCGGAGTCGGCCACGTGGCACCACGGCAGTGGTACACACACCGCCACCTATCGCCTCATAAGTACCCGGAGTCGGCCACGTGGCACCACGGCAGTGGTACACACACCGCCACCTATCGCCCCATAAGTACCCGGAGTCGGCCACGTGGCACCACGGCAGTGGTACACACACCGCCACCTATCGCCTCATAAGTACCCGGAGTCGGCCACGTGGCACCACGGGAGTGGCACACACACCGCCACCTATCGCCTGATAGGTATCCGCACGTCGGACAAATGACGCCGGTTTGCCTCCAGGACGACACAGGCCACCACTGCCGCCGCAGCCCCCTGCCACATCCCACCCGGGCTGGGCCGTGAAAACGACGGGACATCATCCCACTCGCCGGGCCGTGAAGACGACGGGACGGCATCCCACTCGCCGAGAGACGAGGCCGACTCTGGACGGACATTCCTGTCCAGCCGTCTGTCACATCGCACCACCGGCCATCGTCGTCAAAGTCAGCCGTCTGTCACATCGCACCATCGGCCATCGTCGTCAAAGTCAGCCGTCTGTCACATCGCACCATCGGTCATCGTCGTCAAAGTCAGCCGTCTGTCACATCGCACCATCGGCCATCGTCGTCAAAGTCAGCCGTCTGTCACATCGCACCATCGGTCATCGTCGTCAAAGTCAGCCGTCTGTCACATCGCACCATCGGCCATCGTCGTCAAAGTCAGCCGTCTGTCACATCGCACCATCGGCCATCGTCGTCAAAGTCAGCCGTCTGTCACATCGCACCATCGGCCATCGTCGTCAAAGTCAGCCGTCTGTCACATCGCACCATCGGCCATCGTCGTCAAAGTCAGCCGTCTGCGCGCTGAGTCGCCGGCCGACTGCTGCTCCACCCCCATCATCAGCGGCCGTGGGGCCTGCCCCCCCCCCCCATCATCGGCAGCCGTGGGGCCTCACCCCCAATCATCGATGGCCGTGGGGCCTGCCCCCCCATCATCGATGGCCGTGGGGCCTGCCCCATCCATCATTGGCGGCCGTGGGGTCTGCGCGCCCGCGTCGTCAACGAGCCGGGCTCCACTGGGGCCAGCGGCGCCGACGACTGGACACGTGGGATCGACGGCCGTGGTGGGCGTCGAGGCACCTGGAGGTGGCGCTAATAGCGCCTCGACAGCCGTCATAGGTGTTGATAATCACTCGTCAATCAGGCGGCCGAGGCCGGCGCGCCTCGGCTCTGTCACGCCGCGCGGAAAAAGCCTGGGTCGCTGACCCGACACGCGCCCGGCCGGCGATCGTGTCACGACAAAGGGCGCCCGGTGTTCGACTTGGACGGCTGACGTGATTCGAATCAGGATGACACACGCTTCGGCAACAGCGCCGGTCGCGCTCTCGGGAACAATAGGCGCCGAGTTCTTTGTGAGAAGCTGCTGTCGCCGGACGGCTGCGCCGTCTGGTGCAGCGCCGGCGTCTCGTTCCGGTCGCTCTTGGGCACTTGCTGCCTAAACTGACCAGAACGAGCGCAAATTGGGCGGCGGTATGCGCCTCATATTTTACGCCTCCATCGACCTCGTCCCAGCGTACTGGCAGAGCAGTAGTCGACCATAACACTGCCGTACTGGCAGAGCCGTGTAGTCGACCATAACACCGCCATACGGGCACAAGTGTTCCGCCAGAGAATGGTACCGCCTGCCGCACAAAACTGCTTCTTGCCGTGCGAATGCGCAGAGTGGCATCATGCACCGTGCACCTGACTCAGATTTGCATCTCGCCGCGGCGGCGCTGTCGGAAACACGTGCACTTTGCAAGGACACTCGGCTCGGGCGTGGCGTCGCATCGGTCGGCACGCGACGGCGGTACTCACCAGATGTCAGCCGTCAAGGTCACTGGGTCGAACCGCAGGATTTCCGGCGCTGAAAAAGAAAACCAGCCATGCAATGTCAAACACCGACTTGACATTGCATGTGCTCGATGTAGCGCTTAGCCAGCATATATCAACACCGGGAGGGCGGAAGGGACTGGCGGACATTTTGTTCAAGGCAATGCCTGAATATTTGTGTGCGGCGCCCGGCCTCCAATGTACCTGCTTCTTGAGAACATGGTCACCTAATTCTAGTGGTATCCGATTATCTGCTGGATGATCATAATTGCTAAGTGGCCCTAAAATAAAGGCACGGTGTGCAATTAGTAGTATAGTTGCCGTTTAGTATGATACACACGTAATGTCGGCAACACCGCCTGATATAACTAAACCATCGAGCAAGATTCGGCCTAATGAAGCCCAATCGTAGCACGTCATCAATAAAGGCGGAATACACATGGAGCACATCACCGATTTACAGTGCATCGTGGAAGCAAGGCGGGAATAACATTACATTCAATAATGCTTGTACTTCCCTTTGTGTAGGTATCAAGCTCACTATGCCGGTCCTATCTGATCTGCGTGCCAACCTAACGAACCTTTGCAGCTTTAAATGAGGTGCTTATTGACGCTCTAGGTCATGCATTACACTGTGGCTAACATTGCCGTTGCCTGCGAACAACAATTAGCACGTGGGTTTTATTAAATCACGCCTTTGATCGCTTAGCCAAATTACCGTCGATAAACAATCGACGTGTCTGTTGTTTTTGCAAGGCCAACTGCATCGGTCGTGTGGGTACCGACACATGGCTAACATGCACGACAAGGCCAATTCCGGAAGCAAAATCGTCCCACTCTGAGCCCAGGTTGCATGTATGTCTGTACCTTGAGTTGTCAGCCAATGTTCGTGATGCGTCATGGTGATAACACGCGAATACTCTTATTCTTCAATCAAGGGCCAGGACATCAGAAACGACTTAAATTGTGTCACTGGTCGACCTTTTTAAGCATATCCTCACGTGCTGTCCTCAAGATATTAATGCGCTTCGTCGCTCAATGAAAGCTTTAAGACCAAACATTTGTACATATTATCGACCAAGCATCCACACCGTCTATATAATCGGCCAACCACTCACATCGTGAATACGATCGAACAAAATGAAACATTTTAAATCAAATGAGTGCAATTGTACTGAATATATCATTGCATTCAAGTGCATTTCTTTTCTCCAAGTAAAAATATGACTTACCGAAAGAGCTGCTTTGAAGTCAACAAACATGTAAGTGCATATGAGCTTTGCACTGGTACCGACCATCAATGCTCTCACTTGCCTAAACTATTATCATTAGTTGATTTTACAATAACACAAGTTCGGTAGCCGTTTCACGGTCAATAAACAGAAATGCCGATCTAGAAATTAGTTTGGGGCTTATCACCATGTTATCACCATGTTTGACGGTCATGTTTGTTTTGCATTGACCGAGACCGAGGGGCTTATCACTCTCGCTGTCACCATGAGTGTGCGGTGGCATTGCTTTGAAGCCGGTCGTCTGGGAACCTTCGGCGCCTGAGCGTGACCAGGAATAATAACCCAGGCGCGTCATGAAGGTCGACACGCCAGATGTCGCTCGCCGCAGCGGCCTGTTACGGCGCGTGCCACACAAGCAATCACCGCTTATTTACTGTGCATCTCATTAGGATGCCCGCAATCAGTATGAAATGATAATGTGCCCGGCTTTTGCCAGGCAGGTTGGTGAATGATTTTCAGGGTTGCCTGTGATAGTCCATGCATCGACCTCCGGTGGTCAAGATAGTCACCTCATGGAATATTGTTTCGCGCCGGTGTTTATAGCGTCACAGTCATTGGCGACGAGCTGAAAGTTTGCAGTACAAATTGAACACTTAGCTGTTTCTGCAACCGATTTTTATCATCGCTGCTAACTGGTAGCTTAATCTAGCAATTAATTTGTATATGGTATAATTAAATAATCTATTATCTATTGTCTAATATCTGTTGACGGCTATCTGTATCTATCTGTGCGACAGCCGAACATTATCCGAACAATGGAATGAATGTACAGAGTGCACTCGCATACTTGGTGCAATGCTGCTGACGTTTCTGGCGGCGCTCTAATATCCGTATGTTGCAGAGCTGACAAGTGTCCGACGAGATAGTAGATGAGTCGGACGACGCACAAACTAAAACAGTCCACCACGATCAGGGGCAAGCAGTTCAACTGCGATTGTAGGTCGGCTACCGTGAGGGGAAGAACGAAAATGATGCGGGTGTCAAGACTAGTCTGTATTAAGTAACGTGGAGTAGCTATTTGAAGCGAGACAGAGAAGTGGAGCAGCTATTTGAAGCGAGACAGAGCAGTGGAGCAGCTATTTGAAGCGAGACAGAGCAGTGGAGCAGCTATTTGAAGCGAGACAGAGCAGTGGAGCAGCTATTTGAAGCGAGACAGAGCAGTGGAGCGCAGTTGAAGACGGCCGACGGCGCACCCCCATAGAGCGCCTGCCGCAACAATCAACTGCGTGAAATACGATCGGTAGTACTATCAGCAATACCAGGTGAGAATCCCCGACTTACCTCTGACCTGAGTACCCGAGTAAGCCCACCGTTGCGGACACCTCTCATTCTTACCGCCGGGGTTAGGAGTGTCCAGTGTCCTGCTACCGCCATGGTTGGGCGTGTCCAGTGTGGTGTTGCCACCACGGTTGGGCGTGTACAGTGTCGTGTTGCCACCACGGTTGGGCGTGTCCAGTGTGGTGTTGCCACCACGGTTGGGCGTGTACAGTGTCGTGTTGCCACCACGGTTGGGCGTGTACAGTGTCGTGTTGCCACCACGGTTGGGCGTGTACAGTGTCGTGTTGCCACCACGGTTGGGCGTGTACAGTGTCGTGTTGCCACCACGGTTGGGCGTGTACAGTGTCGTGTTGCCACCACGGTTGGGCGTGTACAGTGTCGTGTTGCCACCACGGTTGGGCGTGTACAGTGTCGTGTTGCCACCACGGTTGGGCGTGTACAGTGTCGTGTTGCCACCACGGTTGGGCGTGTACAGTGTCGTGTTGCCACCACGGTTGGGCGTGTACAGTGTCGTGTTGCCACCACGGTTGGGCGTGTACAGTGTCGTGTTGCCACCACGGTTGGGCGTGTACAGTGTCGTGTTGCCACCACGGTTGGGCGTGTACAGTGTCGTGTTGCCACCACGGTTGGGCGTGTACAGTGTCGTGTTGCCACCACGGTTGGGCGTGTACAGTGTCGTGTTGCCACCACGGTTGGGCGTGTACAGTGTCGTGTTGCCACCACGGTTGGGCGTGTACAGTGTCGTGTTGCCACCACGGTTGGGCGTGTACAGTGTCGTGTTGCCACCACGGTTGGGCGTGTACAGTGTCGTGTTGCCACCACGGTTGGGCGTGTACAGTGTCGTGTTGCCACCACGGTTGGGCGTGTACAGTGTCGTGTTGCCACCACGGTTGGGCGTGTACAGTGTCGTGTTGCCACCACGGTTGGGCGTGTACAGTGTGGTGTTGCCACCACGGTTGGGCGTGTACAGTGTCGTGTTGCCACCACGGTTGGGCGTGTCCAGTGTGGTGTTGCCACCACGGTTGGGCGTGTACAGTGTCGTGTTGCCACCACGGTTGGGCGTGTACAGTGTCGTGTTGCCACCACGGTTGGGCGTGTACAGTGTCGTGTTGCCACCACGGTTGGGCGTGTACAGTGTCGTGTTGCCACCACGGTTGGGCGTGTACAGTGTCGTGTTGCCACCACGGTTGGGCGTGTACAGTGTCGTGTTGCCACCACGGTTGGGCGTGTACAGTGTCGTGTTGCCACCACGGTTGAGCGTGTACAGTGTGGTGTTGCCACCACGGTTGGGCGTGTACAGTGTCGTGTTGCCACCACGGTTGGGCGTATGCAGCGTCGTGTTGCCACCACGGTTGGGCGTGTACAGTGTCGTGTTGCCACCACGGTTGGGCGTGTACAGTGTCGTGTTGCCACCACGGTTGGGCGTGTCCAGTGTGGTGTTGCCACCACGGTTGGGCGTGTACAGTGTCGTGTTGCCACCACGGTTGGGCGTGTACAGTGTCGTGTTGCCACCACGGTTGGGCGGGTCTAGTGTCGTGCTTACCGACATAGTCCGGTGTGCCCAGCATCTCGCGTATCTCGGCGTCTGCTGTGATGACGCGTGCTATCTCCAGGTCGCACAGTTTGACGTCGCAGTCGGGAAATTCGCCAGTCAGGACGACGTTCTGAGGCTGAAAACAGCGGTCGCGGTCAGTGAGGGTGCCCGCGGGGGACAATGTGTCAACTGTCATGGTCAACAAACCACGGCAGTTGCAACCGTATGGCACGACAGCTTCAGCAGTATAAATTGTCGATCAGTCGTACTCTTTTCGCGATTGTGCGGGATTATCTTGGATTTTCCGGTGTTGGTCGTTATTGTTCTGGATTGCCCGATGCTGTCTGGTATTGTCCGTAATTTTCCGCTAATTCCCGGTATTGTTCGTGATTACTCGTTATTGTCTGGGATTGCCCGGCATTGTCCGGTATTGTCTGGTACTGTCTCCCATTGTCCGGGATTGTTCGAGATTCGCTGTCGCCTGCTGAGGTCACTGAGGATGACCGTTGAAAATTTTCGTACATCAGGCAATGAAGTGTCTGATGGCACTAAAACTACAGGCTATTGGAAGTAAGCAAATCGCAACAAGTTCAAGAGAACTTAGTGCCACCATAGCCAAATATCGACTTCGGGGGAAGAGTGTGGGAATTACCGTACGCTAAGACTCAGTTGAGCCTCGCGTGTGCGGGGAAATGAGCCTGATATCAAGATGAACCATGTTTGCATGGTGCGAATCACGAGAGCAGCATGCCTCGGATGGACGCCTCCTGTGGTCGGCGTACGTGATAACACAGAGCATCAGCGGGGAAACACAGCATCAGCAGGGAAACACAACATCAGCACGGAAACACAGAACATCAACAGGGAAACGCAGAGCATCAGCAGGGAAACACGGAACATCAGCAGGGAGCAAGGTGTACGGAGCTGCATTGCAGCTTGCAATTTGAGCGTCAGCAATAATACGCTTTGCGGTGTTACACGGCAGGCGATCGGACTTTCTCTCTCGGCCTGCGGTCTCGGTCCGCATCTGTGTTACACTCGTGTGTCACGCGAACTCACACACAGGCCCCTCTCTCCGCCTACAGTCCCCCCCCAGCATTGTGTTACACTCGTGTGTTACGCACTCACACACAGGCCCCTCTCTCCGCCTACAGTCCCCCCCCAGCATTGTGTTACACTCGTGTGTCGCGCGAACTCACACACAGGCCCCCCTCTCCGCCTACAGTCCCCCCCAGCATGCGTGTTACACTCGTGTGTTACGCACTCACACACAGGCCCCCCTCTCCGCCTACAGTCCCCCCCCCAGCATGCGTGTTACACTCGTGTGTTACGCGAACTCACACACAGGCCCCTCTCTCCGCCTACAGTCCCCCCCCAGCATGCGTGTTACACTCGTGTGTTACGCGAACTCACACACAGGCCCCTCTCTCCGCCTACAGTCCCCCCCCCAGCATGCGTGTTACACTCGTGTGTTACGCGAACTCACACACAGACTCCTCTCTCCGCCTGCAGTCCCCCCCCCAGCATGCGTGTTACACTCGTGTGTTACGCACTCACACACATGAGTGTTACGTACTCACACACAGACCTCTCTCCGCCTACAGTCCCCCTCAGCATTGTGTTACACTCGTGTGCTACGCACTCACGCACAGACTTCTCGCTTCGCTTGCAGTCCCAGCCAGCATGTGTGGTGCACTCACGCATCATGTAAACTCGCACACATGCTTGTCTTTTCGCCTACAGTTCCGGCCGTGATGAGTGATACATTCGTGTGATACGCAAACTCATGTAAACGGACACTCCTTGCATGTCTTATCGTCATACAGACTTCTGCAGGCCTGTGACCTGGCCTGGACGGGCCAGGCTAGACCAGACCAGACCAGACCAGACCAGACCAGACCAGACCAGACCAGACCAGACCAGATCAGACCAGACCAGACCAGACCAGATCAGACCAGACCAAACCAGACCGGACCAGACCAGACCGGGCCGGGCCGGGTCGGCGCAGACAGGACTAGAACAGCCCGGTTCAGAACAGAACTTGCTAGCTCAGACCAGACTAGCCAGATTTTGTCTCTCCTGAACGCCCTGGTTGGCACCGCCGTAGAAGCAACCCAAAGGGTGAACGACTGGATAGTGGATGCGCATACACAAAACTGTGTTGCAATACCCAAACCTCTCCACACTGTCTGATGGTCATCTGAGCTCAGTGTACGCCACCGTACTCCTGTTTCCTAACCGGCTGGTGCTATCAAGACCGCTCCATCTAGAATACAGAACAGCAGAAAGGAGTCAAGGTCCGGCGCCTATGATACACCATTTGTGGAACAAACACACTAGTTCCGGGCAGAAGCAGGTTGCATGCTATATGCTTGGGATGTGGTGTGACTTTCAGACGCTTTTTAAGCGGCGATGGCTTTTCCACCTTTTACGAGTGAGGGCAATAAGTGAGGGCAATAATGACACACTATTATTGTGGTGTGTCAGATTGATAGTGGAGATGAAGCTCCTCCTCTTCTCTGCTTCTTCAGTTCTGGTCTCGTAATTGGTGGTCTTGATGTGGTACTATTGGTCCGCAAAAAAGCGTCCTAGATGTGAAAATAATGCACGCATGAAATACAAAACTATGCACTTATCAATTTCCCTGGTTGGTTATCTAAAGCTCACAAAGCGTATCATCATAAAACAACCAATTCAAGAGTAAAATGATTGCTAAACGTTACTTTGACAGCAACGTAAAGCGCTCAGGCAGGATTAAAATAAACTTAATAGAAAGTCGAAGCATCTCGGCATGCATGTTCTGATCGGAGATCAAGGACCGGTGGACAAGGAGATTCGGTGTGCTAGTTACCGCAGTAATTCAAACTGGCAGAAAACACGCTATCATAATATGACTACGGAAGATTATGCAATTGATAGGCAGGGCTTTGAGTTAATAGCATTCTGAAGACAATTCCAGAAACGCCCCAAATTGCCACACTGACCGACTATGAAACCGAAGGTCGACGAAGCACAATGCAAGTGAACATAGCAATTTTCTCGAGCGCCCTCCACACATGGAATGCGACATGGAACGCCCTCCACACATGGAATGCGACATGGAACGCCCTCCACACATGGAATGCGACATGGAACGCCCTCCACACATGGAATGCGACATGGAACGCCCTCCACACATGGAATGCGACATGGAACGCCCTCCACACATGGAATGCGACATGGAACGCCCTCCACACATGAAATGCGACATGGAACGCCCTCCACACATGGAATGCGACATGGAACGCCCTCCACACATGGAATGCGACATGGAACGCCCTCCACACATGGAATGCGACATGGAACGCCCTCCACACATGGAATGCGACATGGAACGCCCTCCACACATGGAATGCGACAGCTTTTTGCCTGGAGCATTCACAAAGCAGATGTTATTGTCTGGAGCGTGCACCACACCGGTCCGAGTGAGCCGGGCGAGTTGTGTCGGCCAACCGAGATCCCTGGCGTACCCGACGAAAAACGGCACGCGATCTCTTCGGTGGAGCGTCTCCGCAGGTGGCCACAGATTGCATCACTGCATGCACAATTTCGAGGTCAATGCCACGGATAATGAACCTCATATCAAAATAGGATCACGGTTGTACATGGCATAGTCTTCAATGAGCGTATGCAGGTGAATGTTATCGCAGGACAGCGTGGAAGCGTTGTCCTGTGATAACATTCACCACTTCACGGTCTATCAGAACTGAAGGTGAGAGAATAAAGGGCTGCACATGAAACGCGCCACCGCAAAATCGTACAACACGCGCGGTTGAACCTGATAGCTGTCCGAGTGGCAGAACAAATCAGCAAACAGCCAGGTTAGGTGAGCTTAACATCGCACCGTGATGCAAAGCGAACAACAGCATCACGCGGTGCTATTTACAAACACAAGAAGCGCTGATCAAGTAGACCCACTGCAGCTAATATTCAAAGAGTGCGTGACCTTGCAGCGCTGACGACTGTCGTGACGCGAGTCAGGTGGTCACGCCGCACGGATCGTGACGCAGGTGCCGGCCGCAGGGGCGGACCGTGACGCCGTGACCCGTGTCAGGTGGTCACGCCGCACGGATCGTGACGCAGGTGCCGGCCGCAGGGGCGGACCGTGACGCCGTGACCCGTGTCAGGTGGTCACGCCGCACGGATCGTGACGCAGGTGCCGGCCGCAGGGGCGGACCGTGACGCCGTGACGCGAGTCAGGTGGTCACGCCGCACGGATCGTGACGTAGGTGCCGGCCGCAGAGGCGGACCGTGACGCCGTGGCCCGTGTCAGGTGGTCACGCCGCACGGATCGTGACGCAGGTGCCGGCCGCAGAGGCGGACCGTGACGCCGTGACGCGTGTCAGGTGACGCCGGACGGATCGTGACGCAGGTGCCGGCCGCAGGGGCGGACCGTGACGCCGTGACGCGTGTGAGTTGGGCCGGCGGCGCCTGCTCAGCGGAAGCCAGGGCGGGGTGGCCAGCTGCCGCACTGATCGGCCCATTGGAGGAGCGGTCGGGCGTGCTGCTGCCCGCCCGTCTCAGCCATGGGTGGAGTGCGCCGTGCACAGTGCACGGCCTGCACGGTGTGAGTCACCGCCACCGGGGGCGTCGCTCCGTCGCTCCGTCGCCGCGCATGGGTCGTGCAGTGTAAGGCGGTGCAGTGTAAGGCCGTGCAATGTCGGCCGCAGCCCTCGGGCCGTGCAGCGTCGGCCGTGCAATGTTGGCCGTGCAACGTTGACCGTGCAGTGTTGTCCGTGCAGTGTGAAGCCGTGCATGGTAAGGCTGTGCATGGTAAGGCCGTGCGGGGTAAGGCCGCAGCCCATGAAGCCGCCGCCATGTGCCGCTCGGTACCCAATGTACGCGGCATTATCAGAAACCCTCTCGGTCGCAGTTGCCGCGTTCCCAACTTGTCTCAATACGAATGCCAAAATTTCAGTTTCATCGATCTCTGCTGGTCGCCACCAGCCCACCGTCGATCCCCGCTGTACGGGCTCGGCTGTGCGGCGTCATGCTCGACGGTCGGCTGGTCACGTGATCGTCAGCTCCTCCACGGAGATCAGTCGCCGACGCTGCGGCGAAATGCGCGGCGACAGCTCAACCTTCAGCCGGCAACGACGTCGTTTGTAGGCGGGCGCGCTGCCGGCCGTCAGCTTAGCTGCTGCGGTGGCGGTCGGTGGCGGCCGGTCGGTGGTCGGTCGCACCTCGCTCGCCGTCAGCCGCGTCCTCTGTTGGGGGCTGATCGTGCAGAGTGGCGGCTCTGTCTCGCGCGCCACTGGCCAGCACGGGCTGACCCCCATGGGGTACGTCTGTGCCAGGCGACCAGGTACGGTGCAGTGAACGGCGGACAGTGACGGGTGCCCAGTGACAACGCCCACTGGCCCACGCCCACTGGCCCGAGCCGGACTTGCAAAGCCCCTGGACCTACTTTGGTACCTCATGCTGATAGAGAGGAGCCTAGGGCTGACGGATTGGGTCTCAAGCCGACGCCCGGTCCCCGGAGGCAGTCCGGGCAGATGACGAGGGCTCCAGGAACGACGCAATGGGCCGTTCGGCCCATGTTGGGCCAATTGCGGGTCCGCATGCTGACAGAGAGAGAGAGTCAGCCTGCGGACTGACTCTCTCTGACAGTGGAGCCCTCTTGATGACAGAACCCTCTTTACAAGGAACTCGCAAAATGAATTACAAAAACAAACCCAACTTCGCCCAAAGTCCGAGTACATCACCCAACCACAATATCTCAGGTCCTATAAGACTCTGTTTTGCGTCAAATGTGCCGCATCGTCCAATACCTTTCGACGAAAAAAACAAAATTCGACGTCAAATGCGGCCAGAAGGAAGCACAATCGCATGGTGTTGACATGCAGCAGAATATCCGCACCACAGCTTACCCTGATCAGCAAAATACTTCACAAAAGGATCGCTGTCACCCAGGAACGGCGCACTAAAATCCAGGTGTGAGGGATGCCCAAGTTATATGTGCCTCTTTCCATTGGCCAAATTCTGGATCCGCCATCCACTACCGGCGCGTGTGCCCTAGTGTGACGTATTGGGAATCCGATTGACATTGAACACGATCCGGATCCGCAAGGCCTCCAGTGTCCACCGACAGGTGTCGGGAGCCGTCGCCTGGCGTGGTCTCCGACACGGCTGTGAGAGGGCGAGGCCCATACCAAGAGCGGGCTGTGGGAGGGCGAGGCACGTACGAACAGCAGGCATGTGGGAAGCGTTACCCGGCGGAGGGCGCCGCTGGTGGGAGTGACAAATGACGCCGCGGTGGCCGCTACATTCAATTATGGCGGACGTGTCTCGTCGACAGCCTTTGGGCGAGATACAAGGGCGCCGCATCCTGGAGCGCACCGCCTCCTAATCATCGCGAGAATGACGCTGGTTGTCGGGGAGCGCACTGCCTCCTCATCACCCTGTAATGGCACTCAGTGTCGGAGAGCACACGGCCTCCTAATCACCCTGTAATGGCACTCAGTGTCGGAGAGCACACTGCCTCCTCATCACCTTGTAATGGCACTCAGTGTCGGAGAGCACACGGCCTCCTAATCACCCTGTAATGGCACTCAGTGTCGGAGAGCACACGGCCTCCTAATCACCCCGTGATAGTGCTCGGTGTCGGGGAGCACACCCTGTAATGGCACTCAGTGTCGGAGAGCACACGGCCTCCTAATCACCCCGTGTTGGCGCTCGGTGTCGGGGAGCGCGACCGTCGACGGACCGCACCACCGCCAGTCGCGGCACATGCTAATCGGAGCGGTCAGCCACCAGCGAAGCGGCAGCGCGGCGGCCGCCAGGGCCGTGGTCCGGCGCCGACTCGGGGTCGTCTGCAGGCCGGGGCTGACCCGAGGACCACCCGGCCACGAACAGCCCCGGCAGGCAGATTACAGGGGAAGACGGCACGTAGCTCACGTGTGCCGGATCGATGTCGGCGGGATGTCAGGAACACGTCGGCGCTGAGTCAGGGGAGTCGAGGAGGAGCCGGGAAGGCGCGACCGTTGCCAGGCACGTGGACAAGGCCTCGCTTCACTGCAGACAACATTGGACGGGCACTGGGAGTCAACTGGGTAGCTGGAGAGGGCTAACGACAGGCACTGGGGGTCAGCTGGGCAGCTGGGGTTGGCTGACGACGGTTAACATCAGCATAGCTGAGCACAAATCTGCTGAGACGTGGTCTAGTTTGAAAAGGGTGTGCGTCTCAGGAATCTGGTATTAGCATGCATCGTATGCAAATTACCCCTTTGCTTGAATATGCGATTCATAATGTAAATTTCAACGCAGCAACGTCCAACGCAAAACATGCACAGGAAAGGCGATGAGTTACTCGAAGGTCAAATTAACGATGAGTGTAGTGAAAGGAGAACATCTAATTTGGATGCAAAATAAGTCACAAACACCATTAGAACTTTTTCAGATCTATGAGCTTATAAAATAAAAGTGAACAAGCGCAAGTGAATCGAATGTCAGCCATGCACTCCCACCATTAACTGTGCTTTATGCTAAGTTGACAGATGATGTCGTCTCCCGAGCAGTGGGGCGTTTATACAGCTGTGTGTGATAATAGGGTACCAGGAGAGTTGGTCATTAGCTGTAGGCTCTTACTTTAATATATTTAAAAAAAACAATGTACACCAGCAGCCAAATTTGTACCTCATTGGATATTTCGCATTTTTTTAAGAGCATGACATGGACGTCTGTTACAATGTATGCATACCACGCCGACTTAATCCTGTCTCGGGTGATCTGCTAGTTGCTGGCACCTCGGTCAGAAACTCGACCGCCCAGTGTTCTCGTCGGGAGCGGAGGTTCTCAATAAGGCCGGAAATTCTCCGTAGGGCAAAAGTGTTCCGGCTGAATGAAGGCATAGGAAGATGAAAATCAACCGAAGTGATCTTGCGCAGTACACTGTCTCTCAGCGAAAGGGAGGGATCTCCGCGTTCTGCAAGTAATTAGCTCTGGTATGTTGCAATATCGATTCAGTCAAGTGGTACCGATGTTGCATATTTCGGTAATCGAAATCAATCCTTGCAACTTTAAACAAATCCAAATAATTCCTGACATTTGCGTTCTCTCCATCTTTATGGGGCTAATAATGTACACACTTCTTATGAATTTATTAAGGTATCATATTGTGAGTGAAGCTCTTCTGTACTCATTCAACATTTACATATATCGTCCTTTCTGCAGCTACGTAGCAAGCGTGCACTAAAGGGTGCACCAGGGGTGCACTAAGCGCTACGCAGAAAAGGCACACACAGAGTGCACAAAACGCTATGCAGAAAAGATGCAACAAGGGCACCTAAGCGATACGCTGAAGGGTCACTAAGGATGCACTAAACGCTACGTGGTAATGGTCCACTAAATAGAACGTGCTCTATAATGATTCGCACCCTACCAGGTCATCCCTAGTGCTTGAGTCAACACCGCTCCTTCACAAAGATCAAACCACAGCTATGTTGCCGAACCACGTCCCACAAGGTGCAGGGACGCACGCCAGAAGTTGCACCGCTGCCACAGAGGTTGTACCGCTGCCTGCCTTTTGCTGTTAATTAGCCACTAAGCAGACCCCGGCGGTATTCTTCAGCTGACATACATGCATATGTCTTGATTTACTACCTATAGCAATTCACCCTTTTATTTGTGCACAGAAAAGTCGTGTTAATCTCTGATGATCTCCTTGTCGCGTCAGTAGCCTTGAAGTGGACGACAGCATTCTCGTGGGAACATGCCTGCGAGCGATCATGTGATTCCATGTCTCACCCCTTTGATGCAGTGGTACCTTCCATCTTGCAACTTTCCAGTGTAATTGATCCGTTATTTAAAAAAAACGTATATGCATATGAAACTATGAATGCAATAGCCCCAGAATTGGCTTCTAACTTTGACAGCATCTGTATGGCCCGAAAGCACCTGCCTACGTATCCGTAGGTGCGAGCGGAGTTTGAATACCGTGCGGCCATTGATTTAACCGCAATAACAGGCAAATGAAACAATGTACATCACGTTGGCGGGAGAATAACACTTGCACTGCAAGTAAGGTCCTCGCCGACACATACCTGGATTTGGCCGAAATGCATATTGCGTTTCCCTCCCAAAGTCAGTCCCAGTATTTTAACGTCACGGACAGGGTCATAGTTTTTCGTGACATTGGTATCAGCTATAAGAGTCTACGTCATGATTCGCGATGTAACAAGATTCCGCAATGGCATATTCCTCCGCTATTTATTGAATTGGTGCGTAGCATGCCATAAGTTTTATTTATTTAGGCCTCGTTGGAACGTAAAATATATGGTCTAATACAATTCATACAAACGGTTAATCACAAACAAAATAGCTTACGGAATGGAAGGTGGCCAGCCATTGCGGTGGCGTAACTACAGCCTGCATTGTCAGCCTGAATGAACTCAGGTTGCAGAGTAATCTGCAGAGTTATTCCAAGGTCTATACCATAAATATCGAACCAGTTATGAACGATGATATAAGCAGCAGATTTTACACAATCCTGCATACAAAATTGCAATGCAGAGCATGGACATGTGAACAAGTGAATGGTTTGTCAGTTGGCGAGTTCTATTAAGAGCAGGCTTAGCTATCTGTCCCATGTAAAGCAACCGCTCAAGGTCCACCAGCTACATCTTCGGCTCGCCAGTGGAAAGTGCACAGCTGAATTAATTCGCTTAATCAAATATCCTTAACATCATGAAATCAAATGGAATATCGGACCGTTCTAAAAAGAAGTTGAGTCCGCGACTGCTTCTGGAAGCTACACTTGAAGCCAGGAAATCAGTAAAAGTGCAAATCATATAGATAAATTGTCCGACACAGTAAAAGAAAAATGTGTTTAAAGCTTACCTAAGTGGGAAGCACTTTTGAGCCAAAGATTGTGTAGAACATGAAAGTATGTTCATGTACACTAATTTCATGCATTTCTGGAAAGCTAAAAAGTGTGCCAGATTCGTCTGCTGTCCCTTGTTTAAAAGCTTAAAAATTCGTCGGTTGTCCCTTGTCCTGTTCAGTCCATATCGGATTCCAAGTAAATCTGAAGCTTTAGTTCGGTGAGATGCCATTCAGCTGTCAATGGGCTGGACCCGCCAGGGGGTTATATGTGTCCTCCATGGCCCAGTTCCGATACAAATTTCAACAGGATTGCCATGTGTTGCTTTTGTGTCGTTTTCTGCGTATCGCTAGGAACGAATGATGCTAAGCCACATTTCTGAGACGTGGCTCCAGACCGACGACATATAGCAACAATTTTTGTTCCGTGAAAATGGTCGATTATTCCCTTAATGCTACAGTTCTACGTCTACCGTCAGACTTTTCGTGTATAGTAAACGCGCCTACGTTATGATTCATTCACGGGTGTACCTCAAATCTACTTGGCAATTTGTTGCCTGACTGCATGCAATGTGCTATTATGCGAGAACGCCGGCATGAAATGCGATCGTGTGAAAGTGTATTGGCATGCAAGATACCAATGCCACGAGGTCACAGTTAGCGGCATGGAGCATGTAGAGAACACACTAAATCCAGACTTACCGAGTTGATAATTTCAGAATGAACATCGCGAAAGCGCAGTGTGAGACTATGTTTTGGGACGTTAAAGCGGAATTCTAATTTGGCGCATACCTGTGTTGGTATGTTGATGTGTGCCGGGGATATTTCAATCACAAGCCCCGTGCTCTTTCAGCGGTTGAACTGAATCCGACATTGCAACTGCATCCTTGCGCTGCAGTTCTTCACTCGAACTTAATCTTCTATGCCACTGATTGTATGATTGAGTGGTGAATGTTGGCAAGATCCAGTGCTACCAAGAATGAGCCCCATTGCTGTGTGAGCCAGGTGCGAACCAGTAGCTCAGTCCAGGATACGGAACGCGGTCTGATTTCCCACATGTATTAAGGATCGGTATACATCGGTTCCCAGGTTCAACCACTGTTGTGCTGAGAAAATATGAGTATTTCGCTCTTCATTCACAAGAAGCATGGTATATTTGTGATTGGGTGTTTATTATCACATTCGCCAACAAAGACTTGAAGCGAACAAATAGCATACACTGGAGCAACGCCGATGGGATGCTTATTACATATCGTGTGACAAATTTTTAGAAGTTCCGGGTGTGTCGCTAAAAAGTTGGAATCTCTCTGCTGATTTAGTCCTAACGAGCTTACTTCCTACTGATATTCGACAGAGAGAAAAAACTACAGCATACGGTTTTCACACGCGCGCGATTTACCCCAAAGAGACGCAGTGTGTGGAGAGGCAGTGCCGCTAGTGGCGGCACGTGCAACGAAATGAGGCCGGGTGAGATCTGCGAGTCTACTTTTAAAGATAATATGTTACTCAGAGAACAAAGGCCATGCTGAACTCTGCGCGGTATCAGGAGAAGTGATTTTGAAATCTGCAGTAATCGATCACATGAAGATGATGATGAAGATGGAGAAGATGAGCAAAAAGTATGAGAAAAGAAACCTTATGGGAAGTTATGCTGCATTCGATCCACTCGCAGTGGGTGGAGCTTGGCCGTTCTCCTGATCACATTACGGTCTTCCAAGATGGACCTTCAGTTCGCGAAATATGCTGTCAGCAATGCATTTCGGTTCCATTTAGATAGCTTAGAATTTCATGCGAAAACTTTTCCAAGACACATTTACAGTGGCACTTTTGTCTCGCGTCGTCTCTATCGTTGTGCGCAATCATGGACATAGCACTGTATTCGGCCCCGCCTTGGCTCCGAGGCACAATCGTTATGTGATTACTGCCGCGATATCTATAAACCACTGCTGATACAGCTGATACAACGGCTGATATTAAAAACTTGATAACAGGAAGGCATCGAACTAGCAGTACAAGCTTATCATCAAAGAGCAAATACAATGTGGTAAGTGCGCTTCAATTATGAAGCATACCTGTCATGATGTTCTTGAACAGCTTTTCGGTGCCGGATATTTCGACCACGATTGGCTATCCGATATATGCACGTTGCCGATATATTTAGGTGTGGTGTCTTCAACAAACGAGATATATAAGCGCCGGCCGGCCCGTGTATATTACACCGATCTGTGCACTCGCACTGCGGGCAACAACTGACCGGCTGGTTACTCTCACGGCATGCGTCGAACTCGCGCACCACCGCGCCTCGCCAGTTCGGCCGGCCGGCCGCCAGGGCGTGGGCGGGTCGTCGGCCGAGGAGCGGCCCACCCGGCGACACCGGCGGCAGCGCGACCGGCCGACACAGACGCGCCGACCAGTCCTCCCCCGCAGACGCGCTCGGTCGACCGGCGCCCGCAGGCACGGACGCGCACACTCCACCTGCCGGCGCGGCGTGGGCGGGCGCGCCGGCGTTGCACAACCGGCGCCGGTCCGATTACTAATTGACGGCTCTCTCGAACAACAGCGGTCGGGCGCGGGCGGCCATTTGCGCGGGCCAAGGGCGCGGCCGGCCGCCGGCCCGTGCGCACACCTCTCGCGCCGGCCGCGTCACGAAGCGTCGCGTCACGCGGCCGTCTCGGCCGACGGAGCGAGCCGTCGCTTCCGTCACCCGGCGACGAGTCGCTGACGCGGCGGACAGGTCGTCGGACGTGTGAAGCGTTATCCTTCCGAGAGATTAGGCGCGCTGGGCGTGAAAAACGTGACTGAGACGACTGGCCGGCTTGGCCGCCGGTCCGCTCCTCCCCGCACGCACCTCACGCGCCGACAAGACAAACACACGCGGCCAACGGCTGCACAAACAGCTTTTCCAACTTGGCGCACCAGTACGTGGGAGATAAGTGCTCAGATGGGAGCGAGACCTTCACTGCAGCTGATGTTTTTATTGTGAAATTATAGGACGTGTCCAACTGGTGGAAATTGTAGCTGCAAAGTACTGAGCGATCTCAAGGCACACATGCAATTTAAGTAGTCTGCTCGTCATGTATCTGGAGTCGATGAGAAACACAAGATATGTGTGCAGGTTATTTATCCCAGCAACCCGAATTTCGAATTGTCCGAAAAGCAGACTAGCGAAAATAGTGAAATGATGAACACGAAATTAGCAATCAATTGGGGAAACAACTCTTACTTCAGATCGAAATTCAAGAACATTTGTCGGCGTCTCGACTATGTTGCTTCATGCTTTCTCACAATTCTACGATCAATGGTGATACATAGGAAACTTTTTTCATAGGCAATTCGGTGGGATGGCTGGATATCCTTATTCTTTTTCTCACACATAGCTACGTACACGGATGCTTTTTCTGCCAGGAATGATATTCAATAAATAGCCGTTGATTCTGAATTGCTTGTTCCTACATATTATAACGTATGTATCATCTCAGGATAGAATCATTTGCCAGCCAGGCATCAGTAAGTATGAATAGCGCACATTAAACACAGGATTTACAGCCTTCAATTTCTAGTATCCCATTTCATTCCTTATGCAAATGTTTTCCTTTTAATCTAATCGCCAACACTCTTGAAATCGGTCATTAAGCAAGCTCCGTGCTGATTCTAGGCTATGGTATGACATGCACTCTTTCAGGGGTCGAGATGAAAACCGAGCTCGAATTTAACTCCCGTAATCACGTGACTTGCATTGTCTCTCTTCCTAAATGACCTCGCCTGGCTCCGTTCAAAACAGCCGAATGTTGACCTCTGCACCATGAGATCCGCAATTAAAATATATATCATTAAATTGTTTTACCCAATGCTTTTTTTTTGGTTCATTTTGTGTGGCTATTACATTCGTTTGTCGCTAAAAAGATGGACTGCATCTTTATTGCTTTAATTTCTTGTGTCTCATTAAGACATGTTACGATGCAAGCAGAAGCGCATTAACTTGTCTCTTGGCGAATGAAAAAAAACCTTACATTTTTTTCGGATATCTAACCACCCCATTAGTATCCGGCGTTCTTTCAAACATACTAATGCTCTCCCTTTGTCCACGTGAACCCACATTTGTATGACGTAGACATTCGAGTGCATGCTCTGTCGTCAAGTTATCTTCTTGCAAGCAGTGGAAGCTCTTTCTCGGTCAGAATGGGTTCCTCACTAATCACCACCCATCATAAAACAACGTATGTCTAGCGCTAAAGCTGCCAGGTTACCTGGGCCGACCACTCGCACGCCCTTCCCGCTTCCGGATTGCACGCCAGTGCGAGTCAGCCGGTTGCCAGTGCCCGTTACCGAGCGGCCGAGCCCGCTGCCGGCCGACCGGAGCGGAGCCGGTGTCAGGCGGGCGGCGGCCCCGTCGGCCCGGCCGTTGCAGACACGACGCCGGCGGCCGGCGGCCGGCCAGGGGACGCGTGGCGCCAGTTTTCGCTCATGTTTAATGGATGGCATTCCATGCGCGGGCACCTGTACACGGGCCGGTCGGCCCGGTCCGAGCGAGTCGCGCCGCCGACGGAGGCATGGGCCGTGCACGGCGTGCACTGCGTGCACTGGACCGCGGCCATCGTCGCCAGGCGCCCCTGCACCCCCCCTCCCCCTACCCCCTGCCCGCGGCCAGCGACAATTGCCGCGCGCGAGGCGAGGCGTGCCGAAAATCGGCGCCGATTGGAGCATGTCGGCGCACGCGTGTGGCTGCGGCGACCTGACGTCCGTTCGAGGGAGATTGCGCAGGCAGCGCGGGACAGCAGTCAGTGATATAACACTGACACCGTCAATATCCAGACTCGGCTCACTCCCACATTTGCATGCACCGCAATGATTTCACATTGACCTGTGATTGACTGTCACGGCTTGTGTCTAGCAGCTCGGACGACAAGACACTCGGTGGCTACGTACTTTGATGTCCAGGTGGGCCACGTTCCTCTCGTGGATGAACACGAGGCCCTCCAGAAGACTGCGCATGAAGCGTACTACGTCGTTCTCGTACGGTACTTGGTTGTCGTCCAGAATTGCCTGCAGGTCACCGCCGCTGCCACTGCAAGGTCAGCCAAAGGTCACACGGAGGCTAAGCGGGACCCGTATCAGTTATATGAATAGGATGAAATCGAGTGAATGCTATATTGGTGGACTTTATGTGGTCGCACGAAACAAGCACGATCAACTAGAATCGATGTTTGATTATCACATAGTGCATTACTTCTGAGCATGCAAATAGCCAAGGGGTGCGCAAAGGGGTAGCCCCCACCCTCCCCAACCTTGTGGGTCAGATAGGGGCCCTCCAGATAACCACCTTGAGTGGTCCGCAAAGGCCCCTCGAAGTGCGAAATTAATATATGTCTAACAGATGGTGTGGGCGTCTAATGGATGGGCAGGATCATCTAAGAGCTAAACAGAAGTAGTCAGGACCCATCTCAGGGCTGAAATGTCCCTGAGATGAGAACTGGACAGGGCTATTGAAGACTGTGAGCTAAATGTAAAGGCCTTAGAATCCTTAGGGCCCTTAGCATGTCGTGGAATATGAAGAAGAAAAATGCATATATGTATACATGTATATATATATATATATATATATATATATATATATATATATATATATATATATATATATATATATATATATATATATATATATATATATATATATATATATATGTATGTATGTGTGTGTGTGTGCTATATATACTAATGTATACATGTTGCTATACATGCCAATGTCAGATGAATATATTCAGTAACAAAGCATGCTGGACCACCTTAAAAATCTCACTTACTGTTGTCATAAGTGCTTCTGAAAAGAAATACTAACCTAAGCATACATTTTGGAGGCATACACCACGTACAAAACATACACTTTTGCAACACAACAACATACACAACTATTCATCGGACAGCAGCATTAAGCAGTTGACGTGTGACGCACTACCATGTGTGCACGATCAGGACGGCCCCTGTTCTCGGAATAGAGTTACCTCGAGAACGCTAAGGCGTCGCTTGTCCGATGTTCCTCTCATAATAACGGTGTTGCGGTGTCAGATTTGTTCTTGTTAGTCGATGCTGGGGTTCTTGAAGCATGTGCTGCGACTGCGCTCGCTCGTGTAGGTGCATCGTAAGGCGGCGAGATGAGGTAATTGTCGTGCCGGTGTAATCTGCTCGGCAATGTTTACAATCTTCGTGATGGCATGCTACCTTGTAGATTACATTGGTACGTTGAAGCTGATTTTTGTTGTTGGAGGAGTTGTTTATCATCACCAGGTTGCCGGTGTACTTAGTCTTGTAGTGGACACCGAATTATGGTTTGTCAGGCTTATTGGTTGGTTAGACATTTTGTTTTACGAGGTGTTGGATGATGCGCTGGTCGACGTTGTATGCTGCGGCATTTGGTTGCGGTAATACATCTTCACGCTGGATGTTTCATTTTTGAGAGTTGGGTGCTTGTTTTCTGCATAAGCACTTATCACGTTATCAATTATGGTATTGCTCAAACCGTTGTTGACCAGTATTGGTTTTGACCGTTTGTTATTTTGCTACGTAATATAAATACGCCTAAGTTAAATATCAGCATTTTAAAAACGGGAGACGCAATTTAACATCTGGGGGTTGTCGGAACCTTATTCATTGCATCAGCTTGCGAACTTCCAAGTACATTCAATCCCGGTTCCTTATGTTGCAAGATACTTCATTGCTCGTATTCTACCGGGCGGTGCACGGCGTTTGTCGCAGTCAGTGACATAGTGCTTAGCAAGCCCATTCTGGGAGCATCACCGCCCAATTATTTCCCATGATTGTCGTCTAGATGGCCCAAATATACTCAGAAGTGTAGACCGCAAGTTGCACAGGAAAGTAGCGCCTCCAGCTACGTGGGTTAAATGATCAATGCATATAACTATAGGACATGCTTTCTGGTTTGGTCCGGCTCAATGATAGTATATCACATCACATATCAGGAGGGGAGATACGTCATGCATAGTACAGTGGTCTTAGAAGACGACTGGGAAAGGGCGCTCGGTGCGCCATCCCACCGTGACCAAGATCAGTGCCTTGGGGAGGGACGGAGGTCTCAGCCTCAGCCTCCCGTCTTCCCTAGGATCGCAGGGGTCAGCACACACTTCAGGTATCGGTTGTCGGTTGGCGGTAACGATTGCGTGGACTTGTCTTCCCTGTGGCATAGCGCTTCGGAATATCAGGGACGAGCAGACGACGGCTAGGAAATATGCAGCTGTTCACCTGCACTTAGTGGTCAAGTAAAATGACTTGAACACTTGACCTATCCCATGCTATATATGACATCCGCAATTATCGTTAAGCATGGATGGCAGAATTGGCTGCTTAAACTACGACACCCAAGTAAGCCAAGTTAATCACGCGTGTCTTCTTATATCGTCAAATCCTTGAACAAAATATGGCTGTCAATGCCAGCGAGACGTAGCTAAATTATGCAAGCTCGTTGGTATTATATTGCGATTGTCTTGCCATGTCAACACCCTTGCCACTCGCTGTCGCCCACACTGAACGGGGTGTACGCGGCCAACTCGGCAGCCAGTCGACACTGAGTTCATCAACATGACGGCAGCGAACACTAACGCGTCGTCCAAGCCCATTGTAGCACCGCCCAGCGGACAATTTGCGCCGGCCACCATTCGTCATCCAGCGTGGGGAACTGCCAGCGGTCGGAGCGATAACGTCCATACCCCGCGCTGCACAGACGCCGCGCCGCACAGACTGTGCGGCATCATCTAAGCCCATCGCGCGGCAGCAATCGCTGGCGCCGGGCAGTTTATTCTCGTCACAGCTGCCGAGCCAGACACGCGACAATCGCAGTCGGCAGGTGGGAACCGCCTGGGGCGGCGCGGCGAGACCGCCGCAGGCGACGAGCAGCTGCCGAGGCGGCGCCGCGTCGGCACGGCCCACCGGTTCCGTGTGGGTCCGAGTGTCCACGGCCCACCGGTTCCGTGTGGGTCCGAGTGTCCACGGCCCACCGGTTCCGTGTGAGTCCGAGCGTCCACGGCCCACCGGTTCCGTGTGGGTCCGAGTGTCCACGGCCCACCAGTTCCGTGTGGGTTCGAGTGTCCACGGCCCACCGGTTCCGTGTGGGTCCGAGCGTCCACGGCCCACCGGTTCCGTGTGGGTCCGAGCGTCCACGGCCCACCGGTTCCGTGTGGGTCCGAGTGTCCACGGCCCACCGGTTCCGTGTGGGTCCGAGTGTCCACGGCCCACCGGTTCCGTGTGGATCTGAGTGTCCACAGCCCACCGGTTCCGTGTGGGTCCGAGTGTCCACGGCCCACCAGTTCCGTGTGGGTTCGAGTGTCCACGGCCCACCGGTTCCGTGTGGGTCCCAGCGTCCACGGCCCACCGGTTCCGTGTGGGTCCGAGTGTTCACGGCCCACCGGTTCCGTGTGGGTCCGAGTGTCCACGGCCCACCGGTTCCGTGTGGGTCTGAGTGTCCACAGCCCACCGGTTCCGTGTGGGTCCGAGTGTCCACGGCCCACCGGTTCCGTGTGAGTCCGAGCGTCCACGGCCCACCGGTTCCGTGTGGGTCCGAGTGTCCACGGCCCACCGGTTCCGTGTGAGTCCGAGCGTCCACGGCCCACCGGTTCCGTGTGGGTCCGAGTGTTCACGGCCCACCGGTTCCGTGTGGGTCCGAGCGTCCACGGCCCACCGGTTCCGTGTGGGTCCGAGTGTCCACGGCCCACCGGTTCCGTGTGGGTTGGGGTTTAGGGGCGCATCGACTACGTCGGTCATGTAGCTTCCGTGTGGGTCCGAGTCCTCGTGCGATGATCGCTGGCCGGCGCCGGGGCGGGAAGGGCAGTCGTGTCATTAGCCAGCCGATTGTATCGACATCACGCGCTCGCGGCGGCAGCCGGCCGGCAGTGGACCCCCACCGCCGCCGGCGCCCGGGCGGACGTGGGCGCCGAGCCGGCGGCCGTCCGTCGCCGCGCCGGCAGCGGCGCCCACGTCCGCCCGGACGTGCGCTCGTCTCCCGAACAGATCGCAACCGGACACCTGAGAAGCGGGGTCGCACGCGGCGGGCCCGGCTGGTCCGGCCGCCGATGGCCGACGATGGCGGACGCGTCCGATTTCGCACGGCCCATCCGGGTCCGGCGGCTGCCCCCGGGCGCCGGGCGGCTTACGTCACGGTCGTGGGAAGTGGCGGGTAATCTGGCGGGTCGAGCGCGTTATGAGATGACTCGCAGACTTCCCGACTGTCGGAGCTCAATTGGGTTAACTTGGCTGGGCGTACTTACTCGGCACTTACCGAGAATAGTGCAGTTTGTGTGTGTGCAAATGACGTTCAGTATACTTGGACGTGGCGCCACCACTGCTTGCCAGCACGGCATCGTCATGGTCAAGTGTCCTTCCCACCAGATAATCTCGCCCCAGCCATGACGGCAAGTGGCACAGACATGCATTTATCGTGCTGCGCACGTTTCGCCCTCCCCTCGCGCAGCCGCCTACATCTTTCAGGTATCGTGTTGACGGTCAGTTTACCGGCTGCCAATCATGCGATGTCTATCTCCTCCATCAACAGATCGCCTCAATTATCCTTACAATTATGATATCGACTGCATCAGCTGGTCGCTGCCTTGGATGGAGCCACGGCCGGCGGCCAAGGTCACCGGCCGTCCTTCCGCCCAAGCCTGTGTCATCCGCGGTCGGCGAGGTCTTCCCCGTGACGAACGACTGCGCCAGTGACGGCTCCTGTCGACACGGCTGACACCAGATGTCGACAGACGTCGGCCGGACATCGGGTCCGGCCCCGTCACGTCCCGCACCGACACGGGGCTCGCGACAGCTCCGGCCACGCCGGCGCCGACCAGGCCGGCGTGAGAACGCCGCGACAAGGCCGCACGTCGTTCAAAGGAGGCGGAGAGTTGCAGTCGGTGGAGGTGGAGTGGCAGTTGAAGGAGGCGGAGTGGCGGTCCGAGGGGGCGGAGTGGCGGTCCGAAGAGGTGGAGTGGCGGTTGGGGGAGGTGGAGTGGCAGTTGGAGGAGGCGGAGTGGCAGCTGAAGGAGGCGGAGTGGCAGTCGGAGGAGGCGGAGTGGCAGTCGGAGGAGGCGGAGAGGCAGTTGAAGGGGGTGGAGTGGCAGTTGAAGGAGGCGGAGTGGCAGTCGAAGGAGGCGGAGAGGCAGTCGTAGGAGGCGGAGTGGCAGGTGAAGGAGGCGAAGTGGCAGTCGGAGGAGGCGGAGTGGCAGTTGAAGGAGGCGGAGTGGCAGCTGAAGGAGGCGGAGTGGCAGTCGGAGGAGGCGGAGTGGCAGTCGGAGGAGGCGGAGTGGAAATCGGAGGCAGAGAGTGGCCTCAGTCATACACTGGTGCCGGGCTGTCACCACGATAGAACTGCCCCTGTACGTCTGTGCCTGCCCCTGTACCCCTGTCCAAACTCCCAGATATAGCCCGTACGTTACTGAGCGAATGTTCTGGTATGTAGTGGATGGCGTCATGCATGCCCAGCCTGAAGCTCCTCAGCGGTAATGCTTGATGTGGTAATAGCGGCACATGTACGCGGTTGATCATCATTTATTCATCCGGGAGAATGGTTTCGCGTCCAATCAAGTTGCACTGGATACGCCCGCCATTAGGCATCCTATCTGCCACCCGATCTGCTATCCTGTCTACCATCCTGTCTGCCACCCTGTCTACCATCCTATCTGCCACCCGATCTGCTATCCTGTCTACCATCCTGTCTGCCACCCTGTCTACCATCCTGTCTGCCGTCTTGTCTACCGCCCTGTCTTCCAACGTGTACGCTACCCTGCCTGCCATCCTGTCTGCCATCCTGTCTGCCATCCTGTCTGCCACCATGTCTGCTACCCTGTCTGCCATCCTGTCCACCTCTGCCATCCTGTCTTCCAACCTGTCAGCCATCCTGTCTGACGCACTGTCCGCCGTCCTGTCTACCACCCTGTCTAGGAAGGGCCAATCCCAATGTGTTCATCACGGTGCACACAGGTGACCGAGGCCGTGCCCTCGGGGTAAGCCGCAGGACAGAACGATCTGTCTGGGGGCGGGGGGTGACCCCGTCTGACGCAACCGCTCTGCCGTGAGAGGGCGTCCCCCGAGATGTCCAGCTACGCCGTCTGCGGGGTCCGTCGGTGTGGGGTGGGTGTGGGGTGGGGGGTGCGGAAGGGGTGCGGAAGGGGTGAGCCGGGGTGACCTCCAGCCGCCCTGCCGTGAGAGGGCGTCCTCCGAGATGTCCAGCTACGCCATCTGCGGGGTCCGTCGGTGTGGGGTGGGTGTGGGGTGGGGGTGCGGAAGGGGTGCGGAAGGGGTGAGCCGGGGTGACCTCCAGCCGCTCTGCCGTGAGAGGGCGTCCCCCGAGATGGCCAGCTACGCTGTCTGGCGTGAGACACGGTAATTGGTGCCGACGTAATTCCGTGGGCGCCCGACGGGGAGTGGCCAGTTTTTGTCCGCCGCGTCCGAGAGATACCGTCGGCCACGTCTTACACAGACGTTATCGGGACCGGTTCCGCGGGCGGAGACAAAATTGGAAGGCAGGATGCAGAAAAAAGCACGTCGATGGCGGTGATGCGTCAACACATGTGGATGTGTGCAATAATCCAACAGGATGAATTTAGCTGGCAGTGAGTAAATACGGTTCACCGCCAATCAGATGTCGATTTCACTTTTGTGCTTTTCTGGACGTACTTCTTCGATTGATTCACAGATCGCGGTGATGTTTATTATTTTCTGTTCTAATTGTTATTTATTGCCTTGCTTGTGAAGTCCGGTACGTTCTAATTGCATGTCGGTAAATGGGACTAATTTATCATTAGGTACGTTGGGCGATACGAAGCAACAACACATTAGTATGCTAGTCAGGGCGTTGTAGAGGTAAGATGCCAACAACATACAAATTAGATGACAATACCGACCGATTTGGGCGCTGCTGTTTGCCAGTCGTGTGGACAGACCCAGTCTATGGGGCTGCATAGCTGTCGTAAAGGCTCTCGAAAGTTTTCGAATTTTCGAGAGCCCATGTTCCACCGAAGCCTTCTTAAGGTCTACTGAAGGAGGCAGATTGGACAGTCCATCCATCCAGCGAAATAAAGCTGCATTATGCGTCCCAGAAATGAGATGAACACGAAGTCATAAGGTCATAAAGTCATAAAGCTGTACAGCCCACTGAGTTGTTGTGTCCTTGTGCTGTGTGCTGCGCAGCCTTTGTGGTCCTACTGTGCTGTTGTTTCTTTCCTGATGTGAAGTTCAAACCTGCAGCGAACGTCGTGTTTGTTGATTCGGGAGCCCCCATGACACGCAGCCGGGCAAAATGTCGCAGACGTCTAAGGTCTGGGATGGACGGATTTTCATCACTCGACCTTTGCCTTGCCTACCTTAGGACGCACATTTACTTTACGTCCTCTTCATCCTCATAATCTACGAATGAATTCGTACATCAGTTTCTCCGGTTCTTTTGTTGGAATGCCCCCCCCCCCTCCCCCAATACGCCGTCCGCCATACGTCAGGATTGGTCGGCCAGGACGGTGGCCGTCAGAACCTGTGTGGCCAATTGGACGGCCACATAGGTTCTGATCAGTTATGCACATAGTTTGCTTAAAGGTTTCGGCTGAGCACTCCTGCTCCATCCGAGGCAGCAAGACATCGCGTCGTTTCAAGGCCACAGGGCTCCACCACCAGCATGAAGACATCGAGGACGCTGCCGCCACCTGTAGTGTACGTCGGTGTGGGGTGGGGTGGGGGCGGAGGTGGGGGTGGGGGTGCTAAAGGCTTCCGCCACTCTCGGCTCCAAGTCACACCGCACGGTGCCGTGTCGGGCCCTGTCGGCCGTGCCCGTACCGCCGGCGGAGCGCGACGTGTGCAACATTCGGCAGCGTTATGTGTGCACCGATCTGGAAGATGGTCGCGGCACGACATCCGGGTTGAGGTCATTCATTCGGCCGAGAACCGCCAGCCGACCGTCCTGCCCGGCAGATCAGCTCTCCCCAGCCGACCGACACTGTCCAGCAGACCGACACTGTCCAGCAGACCGACACTGTCCAGCCGACCGACACTGTCCAGCCGACCGACACTGTCCAGCAGACCGACACTGTCCAGCAGACCGACACTGTCCAGCAGACCGACACTGTCCAGCCGACCGACACTGTCCAGCAGACCGACACTGTCCAGCAGACCGACACTGTCCAGCCGACCGACACTGTCCAGCAGGCCGACACTGTCCAGCACACCGACACTGTCCAGCCGACCGACACTGTCCAGCAGACCGACACTGTCCAGCAGACCGACACTGTCCAGCAGACCGACACTGTCCAGCAGACCGACACTGTCCAGCAGACCGACACTGTCCAGCCGACCGACACTGTCCAGCAGACCGACACTGTCCAGCAGACCGACACTGTCCAGCACACCGACACTGTCCAGCAGACCGACACTGTCCAGCAGACCGACACTGTCCAGCAGACCGACACTGTCCAGCAGACCGACGCTGTCCAGCAGACCGACGCTGTCCAGCAGACCGACGCCGCAGCATCGAATCGGCACCGCGTCGCCCACCGACCCTCGCTCTAATCCGCTGGCCGTGATGTTCGGACGGCGATTTGTGTCCACTTTTGGCGGGCTTCTGTCGTGGCAAATGACACTCCCAGCGGGTCGGATCAGTGCCGAGAGAGACTGGTGAGAAACTGGTGAGAGACTGGTGATGGACTGGTGAGAGACTGGTAGCGGACTGGTGACGGACTAGTGAGAGACTTGTTAGAGACTGGTGAGAGACTGGTGAGAGACTGGTGAGAGACTGGTGAGAGACTGGTGAGAGACTGGTGAGAGGCTGGTGTGAGACTGGTGAGAGGCTGGTGGCGGACTGGTGAGAGACTGGTGGCGGACTGGTGAGAGACTGGTGAGAGGCTGGTGTGAGACTGGTGAGAGGCTGGTGGCGGACTGGTGTGAGACTGGTGAGAGGTTGGTGAGAGACTGGCGAAAAACTGGTGAGAAACTGGCGAGAGACTGGTGACGGACTAGTGAGAGACTTGTTAGAGACTGGTGAGAGACTGGTGAGAGACTGGTGTGCGTCAGTCGGCCGCAAGCCGGGCTACACTTAGCCGAGAAGGTGGAGAATGCTTCAGGAGCATCGGACCGGGTATCGCACGCTAGAACCGCTCCGAATGGGTGAGACGACGTCAGGTCACTAGATAGGTGAGAGATGTGCACGTCTGATACGCCAGTGCCATATTGGAATACCGACACCAGTCAGGAAATGCCAGCGTCGGCACCGGATGGACGTACAGTGACGTGGGTGGCTTCGTCCGGCGAGCGCAGATGCAGTGTCTGTACGTGACCCGCACTCCCAGTGTGACGAGGGCTACTGCGACGTGTCGGGGTTCCGGTTGAGCAGTGACGCAGAGCCAGGCGTTGACAGAATCTGACAGCCGGCAGTCGCGGTCTCTCGCCGACTCGGACGAAGAGACGCCTCCTCGTCACAAAGGACAGGTCCCAGCACCGTGACGTTGCGTGTAACACACAGTCACGCGTATCATACGCGTCACCTCACCTACATCAATCCCGTTCCATCCGCCGCGTTTCGCATCTTCCCAATGTACATCACATAGTTCGCCTTCGCACTGTGCATCATATAGTTCACATTCGCACTGTACACCACATAGTTCAAAGTGCGATCATTGAACCTAAAGGATGTATCCGCCCTGCTTTCAAGCACATATATTGCGGAACTCTCCATCACATCCCCAGGCAGCCCATTCCATCAATCAACCACCCTTTGACTGAAAACCTGTTGGCGTTTAACTTTCTTACACCTTGACATGTCTAATCTAAATTGATCCTCCTATATGATACCCTAAATAGAAGAGCTTCATTCAGGTTGACATAATCTAACCCTGTTACGATTCTAAACATCTCATTCATATCACTCCTTAATGTGCTGTACTTGACTGAGTGCATACCAACTGCCATAAACCTTTCTCGATATTCACTGATAGATATAGTAACTATATGCTGCATTCATTATAACATGCATATATATATATATATATATATATATATATATATATATATATATATATATATATATATATATATATATATATATATCCTAAGCAAGGGTCCCATGCATGTACGTACACAATATTCCAGGTGCACACATACAAAATGAAAATATAAAGAACTTCTTTGGTTTTGTATTTCACCATTCTATTCATGATATTTAGCATTCTGATGACTGCTTCTAGCTCAGTTACATTGCTTTTCTTCTAAGATGTAATTTGAAACCAACACGTCCAAATCTTTCCCCTCTTCAATGACATCAGATACACTTCCGCGCATTGTGCTACCTCGCAATGCCTCGCATCGTGTATCCAAGCATTGACGACAAACATAGAACTGTTGCAGACCAGAAGTGATTTACTTCACAAGAGACAATTTTTTCAGCTATATTCTAGCACTATATCATCAGCTAATGCCATTTGATATAGGCCCTTTCTTTTTCACAACGTGTTTTCGAGTTTCTGTTTGCTTTCACTGGCTGGTTTGGCTGATCTGACCGGGTAGCTCCACTGCCTGAGGAGGAACGATAGCCGCCGGGCACACGCGCTGCCCAAACAGTAGGGCAGTCAAGAAATATTACTACGAGAAACAACTCACTACTCTAAGCCTAGTGTTTGCTGGGAGGAGCTTTCGCTCAGACACCAGAGCTCGGCTTTCCGGATGCCACTGACAGGTCTCGATAGTCCAAGCAACAAGCAGTCGAGACTCTACCTCCTAGGCGCATGATGAATTAGCGAACATTAGGCCGGATGTTTACATTTCAAATGTTTTCACGTCGCTTAATCAGCGACACCCTTGATTACCTTCAGAACCCAATTTATCATCGTGAGATACCCGTCAATACGTTTGTCCCCCTGACGGGAATACGCGCATACTCAGAACTTCACAACGGATTCTACATGTCCTACAGCAGCATGGTCGAGTTGGTTATTGGTTTTTACGACATGTCGACTGTTGAGTCATATAGCGTCGCCAATCTCTCACTCCGATTGATTGCGGGCGAAGAGTAGCGATAAGTGAGGTTCGAACCCAGAGTCTTTCGACTGTGAGACGGGCAACTTACACCTAGACTACTCTTCCCCGCCGACATCACCACACGGTGGTAGGATGGCAAGATTGAATTACACACACACATGGTCGAGTGTTGCCGCGCTCAGCAGCCTACACCACCACCGGCTGGCGAGGTCCAATCGGCAGCAACGTCATCCCGGCCGACAGCCGGCGGGCGGCGACGCTGGCTACTCACAACTCCATGACGAGGATGTACTGCTGCTCCGTCTCGAACACCTCGTACAGCTGGACGATGCGCGGACAGCGGCTGCAGTGGCGCAGCGCGGCCACCTCGTGCAGGATCTCCTGGTGCGCGTACAGGCCCAGCCGCACCTTGTTGCAGAACTTGGCGGCGAACTCGGCGCCCGTGCTCCGCAGCCGGCACTTGTACACGCTGGACCACTGGCCGCTGAAACACAGACCATCGGCCGCTGAAACACAGACCACTGACCGCTGAAACACAGACCACTCATTGGCCGCTGAAACACAGACCACTCACGGGCCGCTGAAACACAGACCAATCCCTGGCCGCTGAAGCACAGACCGCTGATCGCTGAAACACACAGGCCACTGGTCGATGAAACACAGACTACTAGCTGCTGAAACACAGGCCACTAGCCGTTGAAACACAGACCACTAGCCATTGAAACACAGGTCACTGACCGCTGAAACACAGGCCACTAGCCGCTCAAACACACGGCTGCTCCAATCGGTCAAGAGGTCGCGCTCCTCGGTCGCTCTCAGTGTCGCCGGTGCGGATAGAAGGCCCTCCCGGCTCTCAGTGTCGCTCGCGCGGGTAGAAGGCCCTAGTGATACCGGCGCGGGTAGAAGGCCCTCTACACCGGATCTCAGTGACACCGGCGCTGGTAGAAGGCCCTCTACACCGGATCTCAGTGTCGCCGGCGCGGGTAGAAGGCCCTCTACACCGGATCTCAGTGACACCGGCGCTGGTAGAAGGCCCTCTATACCGGATCTCAGTGTCGCCGGCGCGGGTAGAAGGCCCTCTACACCGGATCTCAGTGACACCGGCGCTGGTAGAAGGCCCTCTACACCGGATCTCAGTGTCGCCGGCGCGGGTAGAAGGCCCTCTACACCGGATCTCAGTGTCGCCGGCGCGGGTAGAAGGCCCTCTACACCGGATCTCAGTGACACCGGCGCTGGTAGAAGGCCCTCTATACCGGATCTCAGTGTCGCCGGCGCGGGTAGAAGGCCCTCTACACCGGATCTCAGTGACACCGGCGCGGGTAGAAGGCCCTCTACACCGGATCTCAGTGTCGCCGGCGCGGGTAGAAGGCCCTCTACACCGGATCTCAGTGTCGCCGGCGCGGGTAGAAGGCCCTCTACACCGGATCTCAGTGTCGACATCGGCGCGGGTAGAAGGCCCTCTACACCGGATCTCAGTGTCGCCGGCGCGGGTAGAAGGCCCTCTACACCGGATCTCAGTGTCGCCAGCGCGGGTAGAAGGCCCTCTACACCGGATCTCAGTGTCGCCGGCGCGGGTAGAAGGCCCTCTACACCGGATCTCAGTGTCGCCGGCGCGGGTAGAAGGCCCTCTACACCGGATCTCAGTGACACCGGCGCAGGTAGAAGGCCCTCTACACTGGCTCCCAGTGACGCCAGCGCGGGTAGAAGGCCCTCCCGGCCCTCAGTGACACCAGCGCGGGTAGAAGGCCCTCGGGTACGGAGTCGTCCACTGGAGGGTGCAAGGCTGGGGGGGGGGGAGGCGGATAGCACTCGGTTCATGCGCAAGCACCAACCAAGGTAGATTAGCAATTTACGGGTCATCCCTTGCAGAGCAAGCATATCCTGCAAGGAAGAGTTAGATGAACCTTTCGCTTCGACCATTCCAAGTCTGTTGAAGTTGATACAGATACAAAAAAAATCCGCTAGATGTCCAGTCAACTGGGACTGCTTGTGCTACACTGCTACACTGCTACACTGCTACACGGCTAGACGCCAGTGTGGAGGGCCCCAGTGGTAGGCCCCAGAAGAGCAGCCAGCTGGGTGTGCCCGTGGAGACATGCGCACCTGGAAGCGAAGATGTCAACTTGAGGGCATATTTTAACATGCTAACTGGGAAAGAGATATCCATATCGACCCGCACATGTTTCCATCTTTAGAATTAGATTCGCTGATGGTAATAACGTTCTCTGTTTTCGTCCATGTTTTATCTCGTCCCCTGGTGGAAATTTGATGAAGCATGTCCTGACTAGTTTGGAGGGGTCAGTTCTGATTTTGGGAATCGGATCGCCGATTAGGAGCCAGACCGGACATTGAGACACTTCCGGTCGCTTCTGGGAAGCGTCATCCGCTATGCAAAGCACCATGAACTTTGGGATGTAGAGTCTAAAATGCAGAATCTTGGTGCACACTGGTGGTGGAGTGGGCAATGGATATGGCATACATCAGTGCAATTGTAGTGATGATGTAGATGATCGAGTGTGTCTGGATGATGGGACAATTGCAATAATGCATAATTGTATCGGGTGTCGACTTACGTATATAATGCATAAGAAGAACAGTAAATATGGAAGACCGAGAAAGGCATCGCTTCTTTTCACATTTTTCAACAGACGAAGTGGAGACAAGTTGTGCTAGAGAGCTGCTGTGATTCTGGATCGCTGTGCCTGTGGAAGCGTAGTCGTGCATCATCTGCATATTAGCATATATTGTCTTTGGTGCATTGACACGAGCATGTACCAGGAACTGACCGTGCTAGAAATACGCAAATGATGGATATGAACATGGAAAAAATCGCAGTCCAGGAAGTAAGTACGGATCGGAATATGTGGAGTATGGATCAGGATATGGAGCAAATGATATCAGTGCTATCAGTGCTAAGCAATGCACGATTGTTCAATGCGAAATGGTCGCATTGATTAGATCAAGCTTTGCTTCCAACAAGCTCATGCTTTTTCTTCCACCAAGCGTAAGCGATTAGTTAAGCCACAGTGTGACATAGCTTTGCGAGATGCAATCTTGGCACGCTATCAGTTTTTGCGTGCTGCCGCTTGAGGAGAATGCCGTTTATGCCGTTTGTTTTTCATACTCTGATGCACATGAACAGCCATTGCGAGAGGCACCGACGATTCATCAGGAGATTGATGACACACATCGGGGAAGAACGGAGCCGGATATACTTAACGCTGCCGACCGGGAACATGTTGCCAGCCTTCCCTCTCGAAGAATATGTTATGCTGCATGGCCAATTCAATGGTGGCATGCGATTGATGTTGATCGGTCATCTATTGCAGGCCAGATGTAAACATTGTTGATAAATATACCACTAGCTGAGGCCTGCGCTAAGTCTGTTGGAAGCTGTATTGGCCGAGTCTATTGGATAGTGTATTGGCAGTATGTTGGATGGCGTAATGGGCAAGTCTGTTGGATGGTTTATTGGCTGAGTTTGTTGGATGATGAATTGGTTGAATCTGTTGGATGGCGTAATGGCCAAGGGCCATCCGCAACAATACGTCTTTGAATTGCATCTCCTATCCGGTACGGAATGATTACATTTAAAATCAAGTGGAATTCACGTCCGTGCTAAAGACGAAAATCAGGACAGCTCATACTATTATATATATATATATATATATATATATATATATATATATATATATATATATATATATATATGTAGGTATGTATATATGCATAGATATGCCTGCCTGAGGATTAGTAACTGACGAGTTACACCGCATATCCGCAGGCCAGTATATTAATCGCATTCAAATAGACCAACGGAACGGTTCTTAAAAGTAATGAACATACTTCCTGATATATTTTGCATGCAGCAACTCTTCGCCCTGCCATGGTCTGTGGCCTCGGTCGATCAAGAGGGTCTGGGATTCTGGTAAGTCTGAGAAGTCGAATGGCCAACAGAACAGATGGGATGTCCCGCTTTAAAAGGAGCAACTTCTAGGTATGGCACAAATGAGCATGTTAATGCCTGCGATGATAAATTGGCTACGGGCGCCAAGTACAGTCACGACTAGGAAGGGACAGTTCTCCGAAGACGGCCCTAGTTCAGCTAGCCACGCCAGTGCTGGCTTCCCGCTGATACGGGCCGGCGTCGCTGTCTTGATGTGTTCGTTCTCCTCACACCACGCAGGCGATCAGCTAGTGCCCTAATGTGCACGAGGTGTGATCGTGTGTTAGTCCCGATGGGTGTAGTACTCTAAGGTGCACGAGGTGTGATCGTGTGTCAGTCCCGATGGGTGTAGTGCTCTAAAGTGCACGAGGTGTGATCGTGTGTCAGTCCGGAGGGGTATAGTGCTCTAAGGTGCACCAGGTGTGATCGTATGTCAGTCATGATGGGTTTAGTGATGTAAGGTGCCCCTCGCACCTATACGGAAACTCCTCTAAACGTCTGCCGTTTGTTCCTACTGTCCGCGACATTTTGCCCCTCTTTATACTTGCCCTCGGGACAGAAACAAATAAAGTCCGGTCACGCGAAGTCGGGTCATCACTGGTCTTTGGTTCTCCACCTAATACCATGTTGTACTACTTACGTGGCTCTGAAACCGAATTCAAGTTTCACTTCACATGGAACAGTGGCATCCGGCATAAGACGACAGTGCCTGCGCAATATCGCCGAAGCAGCTGACCCGCACAAAAATCAAAGCTACACACAACACAGCAATGTAGAACATACATGATACTTGACCCGACCTAACGCTATTGACCTTGTGATATATTTGAAAGCAGAATGTCTACATCATTCTTATATAATGTTCTGCATGAAACGTTTTCTCCTTACTACGATACAAGGAAATAATTTGACTCGGACTCAGTTTAGTAACCTTCACCTTAAGTAAAATTTCTGGAAAGCAGATTGTTTGTTGGATTTCATGAATGAGCAGCTTGCTCTGAGTTTGGTGTTGTTACGCTGCAACTGCTACAAATGACGGCACTTTTGATGTTTTGGAATAGGATACTCCTTGGTCCGTCCCAAGCCAACTTGAAGAGGAAGTATCAATTAAATTTGCCAATAAGTTCAAGACGGCAAATACGGTGGGATTCAAGCACCGCCACAGGCACAAGAAACTCCGCCCTTGACCTTTATTTTGGGAGGGCAAGGATTACAAGCACAGGGTTGCAACAAAAATGCTCCTGTTGAGACACAAAGGGGCGGGGACCATGCCAATTCCGACTATTTGAAAACTGTTGCTTTCTGCCATTATTCCCACATTGTGAAGTTGCATGCATATTCATTTCTGGCTCTAACAAAGAAGCAATTCAGCCGACATATCCGTTTCCAAACCGTCGGATGGTCCTTCTGGGAATCTCCTGGAATGACCTTTTTCGGACTTCTTGGTCGTGATTGGATAGGCATGTACCCAGTGTGTCCTATTCTTGGTCTTGGATGCGTCATTGGGTACGGGCGGAGTTTTCGGACTGTTGCAAAAAAAAAACGAATAGTATAGCGATTGCGCTGATTGATGCCTGTGGTCTATCGTGCATTTTAGTTTGCTTGGTGTCGTGTATGGTGACTGACTAGACTCGGCGATCACGATGACTTCATCAATGCACATGATTAATCAGAGGACACTATTTTCGATGTCTCTGCTTTTGTGAAAGCTATGTCTCCTCCCCGACACTGAACTCGCCCAACCACGACATTGGCTTTGCCCCTCCCTAATGTTAGGCACCAAGAAAATGTTTGCGCCGATTGTCATCACAGTTCATGTCTGCTGTGCTCCAATACTCCATCAAGGCCGGTGTGTTTTAGCCTGCATCTGATCGTTGCATTTCTTTATTTAAGCCGGTGTACCCTCGTTGGTGTGTGGAGTGAGGGGGAGGAGGGTGACGGTGACGATGACGGTGACGGTGACTATAGATCCGAGCCCACTGGGTGAAACTGCAATTGCATGCCATTACTCAGAATTGTTATGTTGACATGTACTGTGCACTGCTCTTTTAATTACGTGACTTCACCAGATATTGGACGATTTTCCCCGTTGGTGAGTAAGCTGAATAAACATAAATATGCACATCGTCGAATAAAAACTCAAAATTTCTGAGATCTGGAAACATGGTGGACGAAATCCGCTGAGTTTTTGGTTGGTAGTAGGGGGGGGAGCACTCCGCCCCTGCCCCCCAATGCTTTTTAATCGACACCCCTGAGAGCAAGCCTCACACTTGAAGCTTTGTGCATTTCATGGTGTCGGTTGTTTGGAGGATATCGTAGCATTGCGCGCAGCGGAAATATATTCCAAATATTTACTCGTACCAACAAAATGTATGAATGATGACTGCAATATGCTTATAGGGAGTAATAAAGACATGAAGACATAAAAGATTAGCGCAACTATGAGCCACAAGGGCCCTTCTTGGTTGCACTCTGTACACTCAACCAGTTGCCCACCAAATCCGTCGATCAGCCCTCCCTGTACTACTGAAAAGCAAGCCCTCTATTCTTATAATGACTGTCTATGCTGTTTTAAAGACGTTCAATGTGCTGCTACTCACAATGCTTTCTGGCAGCTGGTTCCAGTGTTTTACTACCCTGTTGGTAAAGAAAGACTGTCTTAACCTTCTTCTGCTGTGGTTAACTTTAATTTTGAATTGATGACCTATAATGGCATCATTTCTGTTAAATTCAAACATTTCCCCAGGATATCCCCTCTTCAGACCATGGACAAATTTAAAGACCTCGATGAGATCTCCTCTCAGCCTTCTATATCTAAGTGAAAACATATTAGATTTCTTCAATCTTTCTTCATATGCCAGGGTGCTTATGCCATTAACCATTTTTGAAGCCCTCTTTTGTACTCTGTCTAAAAGCCAACAATCTTTTCATAGCTAGGAAACCAAGCTTGGATGCAGTATGCCAAATGTGGCCTGACATATGCACAGTAGAGCTTCCTGATGACTTCCTCACTTCTGTATGATACATTCCTATTGATTGCCCCAAGCATTCTCAATGCCTTCTTCCTGGCTTCCTTGGTCTGCTCTGATGCCCCAAATTTTGTGTTCAGAATAACACCTAAATCTTTCTCCTGCTAAGTCACTGATAGCACTTGGCCACCCATCAAGTATGGAGCCTTCATATGCTGCTTACCTACATGCATGATTTTGCACTTGTCAAAATTACATTTCATTTGCCATTCTTCGGACCACTTCACAAGTTCGTCTAAATCTTTCTGCAGCGAGAAAGATTTAGACGAATATATGCACATTTTCACCTGTTATTGCCCTGAAGACCTTCAAATCATCCGCAAATTTCAAAACGTTACTGCTTATGCCACTTTCAATGTTATTTACAAATATAATGAACAGTAGTGGCCCCAGTACTGACCCCTGGGGGCTCCACTAAGAACATTTCGAAATGATGACTTTGTACCATTTAGCATCACTCTTTGCTGTCTACCTGAAAGCCACAATTCTATCCATTTTAAGATGCTACCTGCAATACCATGGGCCTGAAGCTGTATCATTAACCGTTTATGGGGTATCTTGTCAAAGGCCTTACTAAAGTCAATATATGCTACATCAACCTGATTTCCCTGATAAAATTGTTCTGTGGCGAAGTTAAAAAAGTCCAAGAGATTTGTGAGATACGATCGTCCTTTTCTAAACCCATGTTGAGTATCTTGAATCAATTTGCTTCCTTCAAGATAACTAACTATTATATCCTTGATAATTGATTCGAGTACCTTGCAGACTATGGCTGTGAGACTTACTGGCCTATAGTTTTCAACTTTCCCTTTTTCTCCTTTCTTGAAAATAGGAACTACGTTTGCCCTTTTTCAATCCATTGGAATTTCATTTTGTGAAACTGATCTACAAAATATTATACCAAGTGGAAATGCCAGTTACTTTTCAGCTTCCCGCAATACTCTAGCATAAATTTAATCAGGTCCTGCTGCCTTGTTTGACTTTATTTTCCTGATATGATTGTAAACAACATCACTATCAATGAAATCAACATCATTTATCAGATCACATATCACTGAACTATGGTGTATGGCCGGCAGATTGGCCATATCTTCCAATGTAAACACTGATTTAAACTGCTTGCTCAGCTCCTCAACCATCTCACTATTCTCACCCAAATGTGAGAATCATCTCTCCCATTTGGACCAATTGTGCTAGAAACTTTACTCAGCTTGTAGAAACTAAAGAACTTTTTACTGTCCCCATTACAGTTCCTAGCTAAATCCAGTTCTTTTGCTCGCTTTGCTGCTCTGGTTTTTTGCTTCACAGTGTCTCTAGCTTTTCGACACGCCTTTATATTTATGATATTTGAAGCTTCTTTAAACACTCTAAATGCAGCTTTCTTAGCCTTAATTGCTTGTATCAAGCCTGGTGTAAGCCATGCTGGCTTTCCTACCCTTTTTTGCGTCTTTGGTTTTGGGGGACATGTCTAATCTGAATCTCCTTCAAGTATGATTTGAACTTTTCCCACATTTCAGAGGCATTTAAATTGGAGAATTCTTCTTCCCAGCTGATGGCATTTAAAGCCGCTCTCATGCAGTCAAAGTCTGCTCTGTTGAAATTTGGAACCTTTACCAAATTATCCTTAATAATTCCCCCTACATGTGTCTTGAATCTAACTATGTTATGGTCACTTATTCCCAGAGTTTCTCCTACAGTCAAGTCTTGAACCAAGTCACTTAAATCCGAGAATACAAGGTCCAACAATGAGCCATGCATGGTAGGTTCTGATACAAACTGGTGTAAGAACATGTCCTCTTCAAGGCATTTCCGAAACATTTTGCATGATGGGGAGCCAACACCAACATTTTCATATCCTTTTAGATTAAAGCCACCAAGAATAAGGCACTTCCTCCGGAAGAGAAACGATGCAACGATATGAACGATAATGCAACGATGTGATTGCAATATCGTAGAATAACTCAGTATTGTATGCTAATGGTCGCCTGTTGGTATCATTTTACCATTTATATCGTTCAAAAATAGATGGAAGGTGTGTATTGTGTTCCTGCACGAATAAATGTCCCCTCCCGGATTCTGAAGTGCTGCCCCACAGGGCCGTTATTTACTCAATGCATTCTTCTGGTGCAAAATTGTCCACTGACTGATCAAATTGAGTGCTAATGTCGCATACTTAAACAATCTCCTGAATGCAAGAGCGAGATGTCGGGAAGGGCAGAGGGGCCCGTTACCAACTTTGTACCAATTTAACATTAACCCCATGAGCCACGGACATCGTTGGCGGGGGTGATTAGTCCCCCACACACCTTCGGCAGCGCCTCCTTTCAACAGAGAGAAGCACTCCCTTAACTAGAAAAAGGTTCGAAGATGCTCCAGTGCACCAACTTCAAATCTTTTGGCAAAGTTACCCTCCTGATTACGAAAGGCAGCCCTTCTGTTAACCTCCAGTGAGTCCCCTTTTAATTTTGCTAGCCGAGGGTGCTCTTTTATCATTAAGACATCCAAGAAGGGAATATATCCGCTGTCGTCTTCTTTCGTCATATATATATATATATATATATATATATATATATATATATATATATATATATATATATATATATATATATATGTATATAGATATATATATGACATATACGCTTACACATACTTATATATATATTTATATATATGGAAGCGTATGTGTGAGTGCATGTGTGTGTGTGTATGTATATCGAGTTGGCATGCGTGTCCTCGGTTTTCAGTGTTGCCACGTAGACATAGGTCACGGAGACCCAGATATTGGCTCACGGAACCATGGTAGCCCCACGACGCCGGGCCGCGTTTGTTGCGATATGATCACGGTGTCGCGATGTGATCACGGTGTCGCGATGTGACCAGTGTCGCGATGTGACCAGTGTCGCCTTGTGATCACGGTGTTGCGGTGTGATCACGGTGTTGCGATGTGATCACGGTGTTGCGATGTGACCAGTGCCGCGATGTGATCACGATGTTGCGGTGTGATCACGGTGTCGCGATGTGACCAGTGTCGCGATGTGACCAGTGTCGCCTTGTGATCACGGTGTTGCGGTGTGATCACGGTGTTGCGATGTGATCACGGTGTTGCGATGTGACCAGTGCCGCGATGTGATCACGATGTTGCGGTGTGATCACGGTGTCGCGATGTGACCAGTGTCGCGATGTGACCAGTGTCGCCTTGTGATCACGGTGTTGCGGTGTGATCACGGTGTCGCGATGTGACCAGTGTCGCGATGTGACCAGTGTCGCGTTGTGATCACGGTGTTGCGGTGTGATCACGGTGTTGCGATGTGATCACGGTGTTGCGATGTGACCAGTGCCGCGATGTGATCACGATGTTGCGGTGTGATCACGGTGTCGCGATGTGACCAGTGTCGCGATGTGACCAGTGTCGCCTTGTGATCACGGTGTTGCGGTGTGATCACGGTGTCGCGATGTGACCAGTGTCGCGATGTGACCAGTGTCGCGTTGTGATCACGGTGTTGCGGTGTGATCACGGTGTTGCGTTGTGATCACGGTGTTGCGATATGATCACGGTGTCGCGATGTGATCACGGTGTCGCGATGTGATCACGGTGTTGCGAACGGTTGCGTCGGCGGCGTGACCGTGCGTGGTAAGTCGTCGGACCGGTGGGAAGGTCGGCCCGGTGGGAAGGTCGGACCGGTGGGAAGGTCGGCCCGGTGGGAAGGTCGGACCGGTGGGAAGGTCGGCCCGGTGGGAAGGTCGGCCCGGTGGGAAGGTCGGACCGGAGCCGGTGGGAAGGTCGGCCCGGTGGGAAGGTCGACCGGGAAGGTCGGCCCGGTGGGAAGGTCGGCCCGGTGGGAAGGTCGGCCCGGTGGGAAGGTCGGACCGGTGGGAAGGTCGGCCCGGTGGGAAGGTCGGCCCGGTAGGAAGGTCGGACCGGTGGGAAGGTCGGCCCGGTGGGAAGGTCGGACCGGTGGGAAGGTCGGCCCGGTGGGAAGGTCGGCCCGGTGCCGGACCTTCTCCGCCGGTCCGACCTGCCTGCCTCGACTCCGTCTGCTGCCACCACCCGGCAGATCGGATGGTCTGTGTATTTTGGTGGTCCGGCGGCGGCGGCGGCGGCGGCGGCGGCGACTGCCGGCACAATCAGCTGTCTGTCGTCTGATGACTCTGACTCTGACTCTGACTCTGATGCGGCGGCAGTCGTCGTGTGATGACTCTGACGTTTGTCGTCTGATGACTCTGACTCTGATGGGGCGATAGAGCGCCGTGCTGCTGCCGCGCCGCTCGGTTCGCACCCCAATTAGCGCTCATCACTGGGACGCGGTGGCGCAGGCCGGCTGTGCCGCCGCTTCTGTCGTCCGTCACACACGGCCGTGCAGACATGTCCGATACACACGGCCGTGCAGACATGTCCGATACCACGACTGCCATGGGACTACGTGGGTGGGCGCGACTGATCAGTTCTGGTCGAGCCGCCCAAAACCAAAATAACTAACTAACGGGACTCTGTGGGCCAGACGCAGCCGTTGATAATGTCATCGACTGATCATTGCTGGACAAATTGGTCCCAGAGAGATACAATGCAACCGCAAATAGGTGCGCTTTTAAAAAGTATGATTTACGGCTGAGGGGCACACCGACTTCCCACGCTGGTAGTTTTACGATGCGCCACCGGTTTCATATAGAGATGGATTTAACCGCGCGGTATGTCAGGCAAATTGTATCAACTCACAAATAAAAGCATTAGAATATTTGCAGTGTCCAGCCGCCTTCTGCTTGGTGTAATCCCGCCGGGGATCACAGCAACACTTGCGGGCGTGGTAATTAGTCACCGAGTTACTGATCGGCACGATATCAGCGCGAACCACTAATCGGCACGTCCGCACGTCAGCGGGAGTACCTAATCCGCACCACCTGCGTAGTGCATCGGGAGCTAGTGATCTGTACAACCTGTGTAGTGTGTCTAGAGCTACCGATCCGTACAACCTGTGTAGTGTGTCTAGAGCTGCCGATCCGTACGACATGCATGGTGTATTGCTGTTATCAGATGGTGGAGTCGAGACCATACGAAAGGCGGCAGCATGGAAATTCTCCATCATGGCCACATGCACATTGAATACTGTACGTTTAGGCTAAGTGGAATGCGCTTCAAATGCCTCATAGAATACATACGAACCCAATGGTAAAGTTTTTGATAAATATATATTAATGGCCATTTATATATATTTATTTATATACATACACATATATATATATATATATATATATGCTGCCTCACGCACAGTCAGGTTATTCTAAGAATATAGATTTACGCGGGCGATAGTTTCATGCAGCATGTTCATATTAATTGCAAACTGATGATGAATAATTATGACGAATACACCTGACCAGGGTCAGGTCAGGTGCACCATGCTGAAGCTATACAGACCAGGATCGGGTGTACCATGTTGAAGCTGCCCAGACCAGGATCAGATGTACCCTGCTGAAGCTGTCCAGACCAGGGTCAGGTGTACCCTGCTGAAGCTGTCCTGATCAGGGTCAGGTGTACCCTGCTGAAACTGTCCCTGCCAGGGTCAGATCAGGTGTACCCTGCTGAAACTGTCCAGACCAGGGTCGGGTGTACCCTGCTGAAGCTCTCCCGATCAAGGTCAGGTGTGCCATGCCGAAGCTGTCCAGACCAGGGTCAGGTGTACCATGCTGAAGCTGTCCTGACCAGGGTCAGGTGTACCCTGCTGAAGCTGTCCTGACCAGGGTCAGGTGTACCCTGCTGAAGCTGTCCTGACCAGGGTCAGGTGTACCATGCTGAAGCTGTCCTGACCAGGGTCAGGTGTACCCTGCTGAAGCTGTCCTGACCAGGGTCAGGTGTACCATGCTGAAGCTGTCCTGACCAGGGTCAGGTGTACCATGCTGAAGCTGTCCTGACCAGGGTCAGGTGTACCATGCTGAAGCTGTCCTGACCAGGGTCAGGTGTACCATGCTGAAGCTGTCCTGACCAGGGTCAGGTGTACCCTGCTGAAACTGTCCGGACCAGGGTCAGGTGTACCCTGCTGAAGCTGTCCTGACCAGGGTCAGGTGTACCATGCTGAAGCTGTCCTGACCAGGGTCAGTGTCGACCAGGGTCAGGTGTACCCTGCTGAAGCTGTCCTGATCAGGGTCAGGTGTACCATGCTGAAACTGTCCAGACCAGGGTCGGGTGTACCCTGCTGAAGCTCTCCCGATCAAGGTCAGGTGTGCCATGCCGAAGCTGTCCAGACCAGGGTCAGGTGTACCATGCTGAAGCTGTCCTGACCAGGGTCAGGTGTACCCTGCGTCTTGAAGCTGTCCTGACCAGGGTCAGGTGTACCATGCTGAAGCTGCTGTCCGGACCAGGGTCAGGTGTACCCTGCTGAAGCTGTCCTGACCAGGGTCAGGTGTACCATGCTGAAACTGTCCAGACCAGGGTCAGGTGTACCCTGCTGAAACTGTCCAGACTAGGGTCGGGTGTACCCTGCTGAAGCTGTCCTGACCAGGGTCAGGTGTACCCTGCTGAAGCTGTCCTGACCAGGGTCAGGTGTACCATGCTGAAGCTGTCCTGACCAGGGTCAGGTGTACCCTGCTGAAGCTGTCCTGACCAGGGTCAGGTGTACCATGCTGAAGCTGTCCTGACCAGGGTCAGGTGTACCATGCTGAAGCTGTCCGGACCAGGGTCAGGTGTACCCTGCTGAAGCTGTCCTGACCAGGGTCAGGTGTACCATGCTGAAGCTGTCCTGACCAGGGTCAGGTGTACCATGCCGAAGCTGTCCTGACCAGGGTCAGGTGTACCCTGCTGAAGCTGTCCAGACCAGGGTCAGGTGTACCCTGCTGAAGCTGTCCTGACCAGGGTCAGGTGTACCATGGACAACATTCTGGACGTGTTCGACAGCTCCTCAGCACAGCCTGCACGAGTCTGCGGGCAGGTCTGGCGCGGGCCACAAGGAAGCGTGACTCACACTGCAGCCGCGAACAGCCAACAACCTCAGTGTTAATTATCGTGGCGACTGCCGGATTCTCCCGGCCGACTCGCTGCGGCCGGAACTGGGTCAGAATGAGAGGTGACGCCCGCCGGCTCGATACTGCACGCGCCGGCGGCAGGTGAGGGGCGTTGTGGACGATGGGCAGGCTCACCTTATCTGGAGCACTCAGTCGTCACTGGGGGCGTCTGCCAGCACACCGGCACCACCACGCCGCCGGTGTACCGGCACTGACGGTACACTGCATACCGGCACTGACGGTACACTGCATACCGGCACTGACGGTACACCGCATACCGGCACTGACGGTACACCGCATACCGGCACTGACGGTACACCGCATACCGGCACTGACGGTACACCGCATACCGACACTGACGGTACACTGCATACCGTCACTGACGGTACACCGCATACCGGCACTGACGGTACACCGCATACCGGCACTGACGGTACACCGCATACCGGCACTGACGGTACACCGCATACCGGCACTGGGACTGACGGTACACCGCATACCGGCACTGACGGTACACCGCATACCGGCACTGACGGTACACCGCATACCGACACTGACGGTACACCGCATACCGGCACTGACGGTACACCGCATACCGGCACTGACGGTACACCGCATACCGGCACTGACGGTACACTGCATCCGATACCGGCACTGACGGTACACCGCATACCGGCACTGACGGTACACCGCATACCGGCACTGACGGTACACCGCATACCGGCACTGGCGGTACACCGCATACCGGCACTGACGGTACACCGCATACCGGCACTGACGGTACACCGCATACCGGCACTGACGGTACACCGCATACCGGCACTGACGGTACACCGCATACCGGCACTGACGGTACACCGCATACCGGCACTGACGGTACACCGCATACCGGCACTGACGGTACACCGCATACCGGCACTGACGGTACACCGCAACGCACTGACGGTACACCGCATACCGGCACTGACGGTACACCGCATACCGGCACTGACGGTACACCGCATACCGGCACTGACGGTACACCGCATACCGGCACTGACGGTACACCGCATACCGGCACTGACGGTACACCGCATACCGGCACTGACGGTACACCGCATACCGGCACTGACGGTACACCGCATACCGGCACTGACGGTACACTGCATACCGGCACTGACGGTACACTGCATACCGGCACTGACGGTACACCGCATACCGGCACTGACGGTACACCGCATACCGGCACTGACGGTACACCGCATACCGGCACTGACGGTACACCGCATACCGGCACTGACGGTACACCGCATACCGGCACTGACGGTACACCGCATACCGGCACTGTCCCGGCATGCCGGTACCGCCACGTCACCTGTCAGGCCTGTGCCGTCATAGTATCAGCACACCGGCTCCGCCAGGCCTGTCGCGGCATACCGGAACCGCCGTACCGGTGTCGTCATGCTGTTCGCATCATACCTGTCACGCCATACCGATGTCGCCATGCACCCTGCACCGTCATACTAATGCCATCAAGCCTGCGCCGTCATACTAGTTACGCTACGCCGGTCATGCCATGTCAGCACTGTTCCGCCAGTACCAGTACCGCGGCGCCATGCCTGTACCGTCACACTGGTCATATCATGCCAGTACCGTTCTACGCACTCATACCGCGGCGTCATGCCTGCATCGTCACATCGGCCACGTCATACCGCTGCCACCAGATCTGTCAGGTCATGCCAGCGTCATCACTATGGTGCTGTTATTGGTGTTCCGTCATGCCTCGCCTACCAGAACCGTCTCATCCGCACCGTTATACCGATCCCGTCGTGCCAGTGCCTGCATAACGGCTACATCACACCGGCATCTTCATGCCTGTGCCGGCGTACCTAACCATCAAATCTGCACCAATATGCCACACCGCCAAGGGATCGCTCCGTCGCATCGGTTCGACGTGGTAGTGTCACCAAGTAATTCGTGTAATGCCAGCACCGTCATACCAGCACCAGGCCGACGTCAGCCAACTGGCCAGCAGCAACAGTCACCGCTCTGTGTCACGTCACCGACTGACCAGCAGCTGACGTCACCGCTCTGTGTCACGTCACAGACTGACCAGCAGCTGACGTCACCGCTCTGTGTTACGTCACCGACTGACCAGCAGACGTCACCACTCTGTGTCACGTCACCGACTGACCAGCAGCTGACGTCACCGCTCTGTGTCACGTCACCGACTGACCAGCAGACGTCACCGCTCTATGTCACGTCACAGACTGACCAGCAGCAGACGTCACCGCTCTGTTTCACGTCATCGACTGACCAGCAGACGTCACCGCTCTGTTTCACGTCATCGACTGACCAGCAGACGTCACCGCTCTGTGTCACGTCACAGACTGACCAGCAGACGTCACCGCTCTATGTCACGTCACAGACTGACCAGCAGCTGACGTCACCGCTCTGTGTCACGTCACAGACTGACCAGCAGACGTCACCGCTCTGTGTCAGGTCACAGACTGACCAGCAGCTGACGTCACCGCTCTGTGCCACGTCACAGACTGACCAGCTGACGTCACCGCTCTGTGTCAGGTCACAGACTGACCAGCAGCAGACGTCACCGCTCTGTGTCACGTCACCGACTGACCAGTAGCTGACGTCACCGCTCTGTGTCACGTCACCGACTGACCAGTAGCTGACGTCACCGCTCTGTGTCACGTCACAGACTGACCAGCAGCAGACGTCACCGCTCTGTGTCACGTCACAGACTGACCAGCAGCAGACGTCACCGCTCTGTGTCACGTCACAGACTGCCCAGCAGCAACAGTCACCGCTCTGTGTCACGTCAGAGACTGACCAGCAGCTGACGTCACCGCTCTGTGTCACGTCACCGACTGACCAGCAGACGTCACCGCTCTGTGTCACGTCACAGACTGACCAGCAGCAGACGTCACCACTCTGTGTCACGTCACCGTCTGAGCGCAGGTCGGGTGGCTGATTCATCAGCGATCATCACAGCAGACAGCTGCCTGCCGTATTGGCACAACTAATGGCGCGGCCCATTGTGCCAACAATGCGGCCATAACTCTTGCATGAACGACTCCTTTCCAATCGAATGAGGTGCGTCAGGGTGAGCGCACGCGTTGCATGTGAGCGGGTGGTGTGCAATGGCTGCCGGGCGTGGCTGCTGCCAGGCCGGCATCGGGACGTCATGGTAGAGCTCAGGTGCATGCTAACCGATGAGCTGCGCTAATGCATGGAGCGCGCAGACTACCCAGCCTTTGAGAGCTAGGAGGCCGGCTCAGGTAATTGGTATTCGAGTTGTTCCGGCGGAGCAGATCGACGTTTCGTTCCTAAGCACAGCTCGGTCTGGACGAGTAGCCCAACACTGCTTTTTCCACCCGGATTCACTATCTGGTTTTGTGTGAACTCTAAGCAAAAAAAAAATGGTACTGAACGGAATCGATCCGAAAAAACTGGTTGTGCTTGTGCGGAAGAAACCGTGCTTCTGGACAGTTAGAAATCATTATTCCAACATGCGAGGCGTTTTATGATTTATTGCAGTCCGTACTCTTCCGTGTGTCGCATGCAACATTTGTAGCAAATGTTAGCATTGTCAGTCGTTGCTTGCATTACTCAGGCCCTAGTTTACCAAGCTAACTGGAGAAAAGGGGAATCCCTATCAGTGATCAGCAAATGTTTTCATTTACTGGGTTCAAATTCGTCGATCTCAGCCAAACTCTTCCCATTCGTACATATGTTATCGCTGTTATCCTGATCCGTAAAAATATACTAGAAGATGATCTGGTCACCACCTGCATTACCTTCAACTTAAAATATATAGCCATTGTTGAATAAGTCGGGTATACTGTTGGGTAGCTGGATCTTGTCACCATATGTGCCCCACCGGCAGCCGCTCTGGAGTAGGTACACCCCACACCTGCCTGCTGTCCCAGCGCTCTGCACGCCGCCCATGCCGACTGCAGTGCCATTGTGTGCATTAATTAGTTGAACTGGCGTGGCGATAGCATCAACACACACCCCGAGGTCGGCGCGGCGGACCGACCCGGTCTGGCTTCATGTTGTATCAGCACGGCTAACGGCCATTATCGTCCGGCACGGACACGTCCTCTCTGTGCCAAGTGAATTGAAGCGAGAAGTTCTCTGATGAGGCAAGACGTCACCAGCTGACCACTGATGACTGGTTTGATTGATTGATTATTAGGGGCTTAGGGTGCGTCAACCCCAGTTGGGTTATCTTTCACCCACCACTGATAACTGGGTTGTGACGATGAGTGATGGACGCACTGCATTGAAGGTTCTGGACACTGAAGAATGAATTGATTACATTGGAGTAGCTGGATATTGAAGAATGGATGTATTACATTCGATGAGAACATGAATGTATCATGCCAATGAAACTGGACACCGAATAATAAATACACCTCGTAATTGGAACTGGACGGCGAGTAATCCGCGTACTGCATTGAGGAAACGATGAATGAAGGACTGGAAGCATGCATTACATTGAGTGGACTAGCTAGCAAGCTAGCCGAAATAGCTGACACGACGCTCAAAACCCCCACGAGTGGAATAAACATCGAGGAGCGTATGCACTACGTTGTGTAAGCTAGACATTAATGATTAAATGTACTTCGTCCTGGGAACGTACATTAATTAATGGGTGTACTGCATCGAGTCGACTAAGCATCGAGGAACGCTTGCCACTACGTACGCGTTACTACGTGCGACTTCGATCATTTAATTTCGTACATTCAGCTGAGCAATGTTCCAAACACAGACACTCAATCGGTTCATAAATACCACAGCACATCAGTCTATGTACCCCTTCAGTACTTTAAAATTAGCACTGCATAGCCCCCACGGCGCGAACGCCCCACGCCGAAAATACCGGGGCAATGCGACCACGAACGAACGTCCACCGAACACGCCCGCTGACACATCAGTTAATGCCCACCGAACATGCCTGCTGACACATCAGTCAACGCGCACCGAATACACCCGTTGACACATCAGTCAATGCCCACCGAACACGCCCGCTGAAACATCAGTCAACGCCCACAGAACACGCCCGCTGACACATCAGTCAACGCACACCGAACACGCCCGCCGAAACATCAGTCAACGCACACCGAACACGCCCGCTGAAACATCAGTCAACGCACACCGAACACGCCCGCTGAAACATCAGTCAACGCACACCGAACACGCCCGCTGACACATCAGTCAAACGGGAAGGCTTGCTTGCAGGTGAAAACTTCGTGTGTGGATGAAAACTGTTTGGAAGTAAGAGGCTACCCTGCCATTGATGATGTACGCCTGGACTGGAAACTCCGCGTCGGCACCTTTTATCTGCGCGTATCAGCGGCACCAACCTGCCACCTTGCGGAGGGTAAGTAAAAACACGGAAACGCCGCCAGCTTTAGGCCGTGCGCCTATAAGATTTCTGGGAACGCATTTAGAATTTGCAATATTTTTAATTGATTCAGCCACCCCAGAAGGATTGCATCTGTCTTTCATGATAGATAATTTGTCAAGGAACATTGGCGTTCTTTCCTCATTGATTTATTGCGTTCCGTTCCGAAGTTGTCGTGATGCGAAGTGAAGGCATCTGTGAGAGGGAGCCCATTTCGCCGAGAGGTCGGCACACCTGTTGATTCCTTAAAAGTATCGAAGGGGACAAAGTACATGAAGGCAATAGGCAGAACAAAATGAATAGGGGGTCACATTATATAGGATTCCATGCTGTATATTGAAATTATTGCGGGTGGAGGAAGCAAGCACTGAGGGGGCAGTTTCACCCTCAAAGATAAGAATAGGCGGTTCGGTTTTCGCTCCCACCCTCCTTGCTCTTTAGATATGTGGCTGACGTTTTCAGGTGGAGTGGTTTAAATAACTGAATGAAGAGTAGACTTCGGCGTTCTCACCAATCCGCAGAGGATTGAGCGGAAGTTCCATGGAGGGTGCAAACCTTCTTCCCATATACCATACCACTGACAGATACACGATTTTGACAAGGAGGCGTCATTTCTCCAAAGGGGCGGCTCATTTTGAAGAGGTGCACTCCGATCTACCAGAGGAGCACCATTTGTTTTTGTCTGAGGAGTGACTTCCGCCGAAAAATTCGCGCCGTGCGTTCGGACTCGCAGAGAACTGCAGTTCCCAGGCCGATGAGCGCGTTGCGATGAGTACTTTGAGGGAGGGGGCATACTGGAGCCTCCAAGAGAGGCGCCCTTCGGGTAATACGGGGCGCCACTTTCGCTTCCTCCCCCTTAGATCAACCCTTGCAACAAACCTTAACTGGCAACACCACAATCTTTCGCCGATTCGCTACCACTTACCAGTCGTTCGACTCAAGGGTGTTGTCTTGCATACCTTTGAAGGGGACTGCCACCTCAATGTATGCTTAACTCATCCCCGCAATTATTCCAACTTCTAACATGGGTGCCAGTGGAATGTGACTCAATTCGTTTTGGTCTTTTCATTGCCTTCATGTACTTCGCCTCGTACAATCATTTGAAGATCAAGATAAAGGTAGCGAGATAAGAGATAATGATTCAAGATAAAGATCATCAAGATACCAACATCGGTGGGCCCACCTTTGGGACGAGGTGGGCTCCCTCTCACAGATGTCTTCACTTTTCATCACAACTTCTGAACGGAGCATAATAAATCAATGAAGAAAGAACGGTAAGGTTTCTTGATCAATTCTGTATCATGAAAGGATGATGCAAGCCTGCTGGGACGGCTGAATCAATTGGAAAAAATGTTAATACGAAATGCGTACCCAGAACTCCCATAGGCGCACGGCCTAAAACCGGCCGCGATTCCGTGTTTTTACTTACCTGCCGCCAGGTGGGCTGATACGCAAACAGCTGTTGGTTTCCAATCGAGGCGTACATGATCCATGACCCTACTACCGTCGTCTGAGCCAATGCCGGTTCCGTGTATGGAACATTTCAGCCGCCCACAGGTACTGAGAGTGTCGAAGTTCTGATCTCTAGAATGTCGGCCGGTTTGGGGAAATAATAGTTCTGAGGAGACGGTGGGAGTGCGGTGGATGAAATGCCAAGCGCTCCACAGGTTACCGCCACGGACACAGTAGGACAAATCTGACTCTCCAATTGGATACAAATGACCGTTACGCACGAACACGCCCAGCTATAGCTGGGTACGAAGCTCGCTGCCAAACACGGAATGGCATGGGCAACACGTGGGCGCCCTCGCCGGCCCCAGCTGCCGTAAGATCGCACCTTGTAAGGCTGTGTGGTTACGTTGATTTCGGATCGGTTCGGGAAGTTCGCCTCAGATTCCCGTGGTGGCTGGGATGAACGAATTCCCGTAAGACGACGTCCGAGATGGTGGAGGTGGTTGCGTGACCAAGTTGCATAATGATTTAGCAGTGTCATGCTGACGAGGGTGAGGAAGGGTAGATTGCATGAAATTAGGTACGTTGGACTGAACTGAAGTTTATGATAAAAACTAAGACTGCGGAGTTAGAGAGGTTAGAGATAGCCAAGTGTTGGTCGCAGTTCATCGGTCGATGTTCGATATTGCTGATTTGCTCTGAGCTGTTTCGAGCCTGAGAGTCTTCTGCATTGCAGTGACCATTATGAATGTCTTCGCAACTGTAAAATAAATATTTAATATAGACTGAGTAAACTTGTGATATGACTGCTATGGGTTGTCTAGCTATGCAATATGTAGGATTGAATATGTAACTCTAAAAGTAGACAATAAAAGCAGGATATATGTCAACATGTCATGTATTTATACATTAGCAAAGCTTTTGAAAAAAATCCACACATGCATCTAATTCATCAATTAGAGCAAAATGGGATTAGGGGAAAAGCGCTGGGCTGGATTAAAGCATGGTTAAGGGGGCGGAAAGAAATGCTTTATTCAAGCTTGTACACTAGATTTTGTGAGACGAAGACCAGCTCTTTCTCCTGTTCCTTTTTTCTGGCGGACGGTTGACTCCAGAAGCCCTTTGAAAGGCGGCCGCAACAAGACGGATGCTACTATGCAGTATTCAATTCGATTGAGAGCACTCTGCGTTTGGTGATTTAATGAGATCTGAATCGACATAGACTTGTCCGCCTGGCACCGGCCGGCCACCAGAGGTCAAAGGTCAACACAGATGTCGCTGGTAGGTCATTGCTCAAAACTTCCCTGGCAACAGGAGACCACAATGGTGGCGACACTGCACCAAGACATCGGCGTAGGCGTTGCTGACACACCACTGAAACTGTTGTCTCACATTATGCTGTGGTCACACGTGGCAATGACTGCTGTTTATCCACCAGGAGATAGCGATCACTGCCGGATCCGGAGGGATGGGGGAGGGGGTAGCCGGACCATAGCCTCTCTTTGAGCCTGGAAGGTGGGGCCGTCATTTCGCTTGTCCCCCTTACGCTCCTAGTTTTCCTACCCCCTCCTCCATATATTTTTGTCATGTTTGTGAATACAGGCTTCGATCGTCGTATACGCTTCTCATATTTAATATCACAGAATGCCTCTTATACTACCTAATGCTATGGGTTTGAGCTGACAGGTGTGCTATGGCATTGGAGCATAATTTGGCGATGCTGGTCACCCTGGTGTGTTGAAGTGCGAAATTGAAGTCGTTTTGACTGTATGTTATTCCTTGCCATTTTAGCCCTGCCGTCCCGCGTCTTCTCATCTCGATGAGAAATAGCCCAAGCTTTTCAGCATCACCACCAAAAAATGTCCTCAACCACTCAGGTTTATCCTCACGACGTAATGCCAGTCAGGGTGTTCGGGTGTTAGCGGCGTGCTCACCGAGGGGAGTCCCAAAGTCAGGGTGTTAGCGGTGTTGTCACCGAGGGGAGTCCCAAAGTCAGGGTGTTAGCGGTGTTGTCACCGAGGGGAGTCCCAAAGTCAGGGTGTTAGCGGTGTTGTCACCGAGGGGAGTCCCAAAGTCAGGGTGTTAGCGGTGTTGTCACCGAGGGGAGTCCCAAAGTCAGGGTGTTAGCGGTGTCGTCACCGAGGGGAGTCCCAAAGTCAGGGTGTTAGCGGCGTGCTCACCGAGGGGAGTCCCAAAGTCAGGGTGTTAGCGGTGTTGTCACCGAGGGGAGTCCCAAAGTCAGGGTGTTAGCGGTGTTGTCACCGAGGGGAGTCCCAAAGTCAGGGTGTTAGCGGTGTTGTCACCGAGGGGAGTCCCAAAGTCAGGGTGTTAGCGGTGTTGTCACCGAGGGGAGTCCCAAAGTCAGGGTGTTAGCGGTGTCGTCACCGAGGGGAGTCTCAAAGTCAGGGTGTTAGCGGTGTTGTCACCGAGGGGAGTCCCAAAGTCAGGGTGTTAGCGGTGTTGTCACCGAGGGGAGTCCCAAAGTCAGGGTGTTAGCGGTGTCGTCACCGAGGGGAGTCTCAAAGTCAGGGTGTTAGCGGTGTTGTCACCGAGGGGAGTCCCAAAGTCAGGGTGTTAGCGGTGTTGTCACCGAGGGGAGTCCCAAAGTCAGGGTGTTAGCGGTGTCGTCACCGAGGGGAGTCCCAAAGTCAGGGTGTTAGCGGTGTTGTCACCGAGGGGAGTCCCAAAGTCAGGGTGTTAGCGGTGTTGTCACCGAGGGGAGTCCCAAAGTCAGGGTGTTAGCGGTGTTGTCACCGAGGGGAGTCCCAAAGTCAGGGTGTTAGCGGTGTTGTCACCGAGGGGAGTCCCAAAGTCAGGGTGTTAGCGGTGTTGTCACCGAGGGGAGTCCCAAAGTCAGGGTGTTAGCGGTGTTGTCACCGAGGGGAGTCCCAAAGTCAGGGTGTTAGCGGTGTTGTCACCGAGGGGAGTCCCAAAGTCAGGGTGTTAGCGGTGTTGTCACCGAGGGAGTCCCAAAGTCAGGGTGTTAGCGGCGTGCTCACCGAGGGAGTCCCAAAGTCAGGGTGTTAGCGGTGTTGTCACCGAGGGAGTCCCAAAGTCAGGGTGTTAGCGGGTGCTCACCGAGGGAGTCCCAAAGTCAGGGTGTTAGCGGTGTTGTCACCGAGGGGAGTCCCAAAGTCAGGGTGTTAGCGGCGTGCTCACCGAGGGGAGTCCCAAAGTCAGGGTGTTAGCGGTGTTGTCACCGAGGGGAGTCCCAAAGTCAGGGTGTTAGCGGCGTGCTCACCGAGGGGAGTCCCAAAGTCAGGGTGTTAGCGGTGTCGTCACCGAGGGGAGTCTCAAAGTCAGGGTGTTAGCGGTGTTGTCACCGAGGGGAGTCCCAAAGTCAGGGTGTTAGCGGTGTTGTCACCGAGGGGAGTCCCAAAGTCAGGGTGTTAGCGGTGTTGTCACCGAGGGGAGTCCCAAAGTCAGGGTGTTAGCGGTGTTGTCACCGAGGGGAGTCCCAAAGTCAGGGTGTTAGCGGCGTGCTCACCGAGGGTAGTCCCAAAGTCAGGGTGTTAGCGGTGTTGTCACCGAGGGGAGTCCCAAAGTCAGGGTGTTCGCGGCGTGCTCACCGAGGGGAGTCCCAAAGTCAGGGTGTTAGCGGTGTTGTCACCGAGGGGAGTCCCAAAGTCAGGGTGTTAGCGGCGTGCTCACCGAGGGGAGTCCCAAAGTCAGGGTGTTAGCGGTGTTGTCACCGAGGGGAGTCCCAAAGTCAGGGTGTTAGCGGTGTCGTCACCGAGGGGAGTCTCAAAGTCAGGGTGTTAGCGGTGTTGTCACCGAGGGGAGTCCCAAAGTCAGGGTGTTAGCGGTGTTGTCACCGAGGGGAGTCCCAAAGTCAGGGTGTTAGCGGTGTCGTCACCGAAGGGAGTCTCAAAGTCAGGGTGTTAGCGGTGTTGTCACCGAGGGGAGTCCCAAAGTCAGGGTGTTAGCGGTGTTGTCACCGAGGGCAGTCCCAAAGTCAGGGTGTTAGCGGTGTTGTCACCGAGGGGAGTCCCAAAGTCAGGGTGTTAGCGGTGTTGTCACCGAGGGGAGTCTCAAAGTCAGGGTGTTAGCGGTGTTGTCACCGAGGGCAGTCCCAAAGTCAGGGTGTTAGCGGTGTTGTCACCGAGGGGAGTCCCAAAGTCAGGGTGTTAGCGGTGTTGTCACCGAGGGGATTCTCAAGGCCACGTCGATCCGGCCTTGCGACCTCGACAACGCTATCGAACAAGGCAGGTCAGGTCATCTAGTACCACGTGCTAAATCGTGTTTCCGCCCTTGTGGAGTCGATCAAATGAGAGCATACGCTATGGAGAAAATGTTTAACTTTTAACGTCCCATTATTATTACTGCATCAGGCCGAGTCGATTAGCGGTTACGATTTATCCCTCATCCTCTCTAGAAGTCGACTGGACCCACCAGTAATAACGATCGATATTTCATTTTGTCGCATTTTGTTATGATATTTTAGGTTAAGAAAATAGTAGGTGTTGGTTTCAATGCATCACCTTGAGATTGCCCTAGACATCTACTTTGAACATTATCAAACCTAGCATTTCTTACCACTGGTTTTCAAGAAGACGCTTGACCTTAACCACACCATGAATAATGCTTCGTTCCATCTACTAGGCCAGGTTTTGCGAGGCAACAACATCTGAAGTCTGAAGCGCACAGTGGTCCCAACGCTGATCCACAGGTCGCCACGCCACGTCGTAGGAATGTATTTTTAGGCATATTAATTGGTTGAGAGTCATTGTTCAGAGCGAACCAGCAGTAACCACCGCCTGCACGAGCATCAGAGCAGGTCACGGAGCGACCTGTTACGACCCGTGTCAGTGGCAACCGAATGACCCCTACCACACCCCATGTCAGCGGCTACAGACGTGCAAAGCGGAAGCGAGCGTCGAAGTGCCAGCACGCAATCTGTTTACGGCCGAAACGTAACACCGGCAAACAGGCCAACCGGTCGTCAACAAACAGAACAAGCCGCAAACAGGCGGCGGCCAGGAGCGATCTCCGTTACGCCGGTCGCGGCGCAGACAGAGCGTCGTGGCAGCGCGTCTGATGGCTGCACTTGCTAACCGGCGCCAGCCACGCCTGCCTGCCCGGAAGGAGGGTCGTGGCGTCACCGGCTGTCGTCCGGCGACCGCATCGCACGGTAGAGGCGTAGCACCAAGCGTCAGAGAGAGGGCCAGAGGTCGGGCTCGCAGAGACCCGGAAGTGGACGCCGACGGACGTTGACGCCCAGCCGGGGGACCGGTGACGCCAACGGTAGGTGGGGACGCCGTGACGAACGCCACCATACATCTGGGGGGAGGGGGGGGGGTGCTGGCGTTGGCGGAGTGGCGGACGCGTCGCGTTGGCCGCGCCGGACACCAGGAAGCGGCCGCGGTCGAGCCCGGGACACATTCACAAATCGTGACGCGCCGCGGCATTGTTCCAGTTTGTGCGCCGGCCGACCGCAGCCGGTCAGGGTCGCGCCTGGCCAGCCCACAGGATGGCCTATGAATATCAATGGGGACAATGGCGGCCGACACTGAGCCGGCCGTGCACCCACCGACCGCCGCAAAATGACTCATCCGATCTGAAGCGGGACGCCGATCCGGCACATCTTGGACGTCAAGGTCCGCGACTCCTAGTTTACATGGTGTCGTGCCATGTGCGATACGTGATCGCTCTCAATGGCGAGGAGTGCAGGAGCTTCTCTGCTGTGCAATGCCTGTACTGGCGTAACGCGGCTAAGCCAGCAAGTTGTATGCGGTACTGTGTAATTGTACGCGTACGATACTGAAGCTGGGTATCCTCAGCCAAAGAAGGAAATAAAAATATTCCGATGGACTTTGTGTGACATGACTTGCTTCAGAATCTGTTTTCTTAACGCATTCGTCCAAAATCGGGAAGGTGAAATTTGCGGACTCTGCTCGTGAATATACTATTTGTATTCAGCACGTGCCCGCATGCTTACTATTTGGTAAGCAAGTTAGTGCCAGCATTGCGACTAGGGATGGAACATGAAGTCAATTATTCAGAAGATCCAGATATACTCCAACTGATTAATTCAAAATTAATCTCAGGATAAAATCTGCAATTATTGCAGGAACTGAGCCGAGTACTGGGCCGGCTCGTCTCATATAAACAGACAAAGAGCCTCACTCATGACTATGCCGTTTCGCCAACGCGGGAACCCCACTGTTCAGTTCACGGCGCATCTGTCTCATCAATCTCCAGCCTCATCATTCACGTGCTACTGACACGTGTTCGAAAACCGTCGACACGGGTCGCGCACGTGCCCAGCTTCCTCGCATGCTCGCTGTCCTGTGATGCCGTGGATGACAGGCGGCTGTGCTGGAGCCGCTCGCAGTTCCGTAATCCGAAAAAGGCCGGGGTGCATAAACATCTACCACGGTGGATCGCCCACGGCTGCATTGAGAAGTCATGGCACAGGGAGGCTGGGGACAGCCAAATGGCTTGCCGGCTGACAGCACGCTTTTAACAGTCACGCTAGATCTGACGTAAGGACCATTCACTGTTCATAAAATATGCATTAGCTGATTGTAGCTGGGAACGTATTTGGTGGGGTTTGGACACGAGTTTGGTATTTGCCAGATATTGGATCATGAATAACCTTCTAACCGCGTTGAAAACTCAGTCCCGCAGCGATAATAGTTGGCTTAATTCCGATATAGGTTAAGATGTTGACGAACAGCGTATAAAAGCAAGACTACTTTGTCTGTTGTATGTATGTACCATATAGCACAATTAGACCTAAAAAGTTAGCAGGCTTCGTCTAGCCAAGTCTTTTTATACCTGCTTAAACTCAATCAGAATTATCACATAATTCTCGAACTAAAACTCGATCTCGACTACAACTGAACAACGGCAACAATGCGATGTAGTCTGAATCGGGATTGCACTTCGCTTTACGAACAGGGAAACGAAGGACACCCATCGAGTATCTCCGTTTCCCACAGCATCAATCCTGCCATTGTGATTGATGGTTGCCATGCCAACACGCACAGCTGCTGCCGCATTCCGAGACCCGCTACAAACCGTGCGGCCGCCTGGCGGCCGGAGGTAGAAATTCCGCAACGGCCGCCGCCAGATTATGCAGTCTCGCAGCTGGAACCGGCGCCGACGCACCGGCAACGGAGCTTTCCACGAGCGTATCGACAGCGGCTGCCACTGGGACGTCGGGCATCAATCCAGCCGAGCGACGCCGCTCGAGAAGTGATCGAGCTGGGCGGCAGCGTGTCGGGCGCGGACCGATCGTTGCTCATTAACACGCGGCGGGGATCTGCGGCGGCGGGGCCAGCCGGCGCATAGTTGGCGCAGCGGTAGTCCGCTGGCCGGTCGACTTCACTGGCGCAGCGGTAGTCCGCTGGCCGGTCGACTTCACTGGCGCAGCGGTAGTCCGCTGGCCGGTCGACTTCACTGGCGCAGCGGTAGTCCGCTGGCCGGTCGACTTCACTGGCGCAGCGGTAGTCCGCTGGCCGGTCGACTTCACTGGCGCAGCGGTAGTCCGCTGGCCGGTCGACTTCACTGGCGCAGCGGTAGTCCGCTGGCCGGCCGACTTCACTGGCGCAGCGGCTGCCGCTCCGCAGCGGTAGTCCGCTGGCCGGCCGACTTCACTGGCGCAGCGGTAGTCCGCTGGCCGGTCGACTTCACTGGCGCAGCGGTAGTCCGCTGGCCGGTCGACTTCACTGGCGCAGCGGTAGTCCGCTGGCCGGCCGACTTCACTGGCGCAGCGGCTGCCGCTCCGCAGCGGTAGTCCGCTGGCCGGCCGCTCATCTCCCACCGACGTCCGACCCACTGCCCGGCCGACAGCGACCTCGCCAGCTGCCCGGCCTGCCTCACTGACGGCAGGATCTCCCTCCTCGGAGATGTGCGGCTGCAGTGGGCACTGATGCCCATTGTAGCCGCACATCTCCGAGTCTGGCTGGCCGGCCCAGTGAATGTCTTGTGGTGTGCGGCGGCGGCAGCAGCCGACACCGTGACGAGGAAGCTGACGGATCGTTCCGCCGTCGTCGGCAGATGCAATGGGAAACAGGAACACGGAAAACCCCACGACCGGTCTCCCGGGTGTCCAGCACCCCAAACCTGCCTCTACACCCCATCCACACACTCGGCCTCTTACGACGTCAAGGGTCCGCACCCGCTAACTTCAAGAAGTGTGCGTTATAGAAGCATCTTACCCTACACCATGTAATGTACCCGACGTAAATGCTCTCTGTAATAACAATAACCAGGGGTGTGCGCCTTCAGGAAGCATGCGTCATAGGAGCATTTTGTGATAAACCATACGCCCAATGTTCAGATCAAAAGTGCAAGATGCATTTGTATCTAGGATGTAAGCTTAATGGAAGAAAAATAACACCCAGTACTATGTCAAGGAGGAAGGCTTCCGAGCATCACATGTCACATTCACAAATGTCACGAATGAAATTTTATATATTTATATATTTAAGTTTTTTATATATTTTTTTTGATATTTTTTTATATATTTAAGTTCTTCGTGATTGGGGGTGAAAGTTATATGCTTCTCCTCCACCCCTCCATCCTTGTTCACTCAAATACCATGGGCGACGGAAGGCCCACTGTCCCGTCTTCCTAGTTCGCCACTCCTACTCCAGCCCTGTCCCCGGTTCTTCTCTCGGTCTTGCTCTCGGCCCTGGCACCACCGTTCCCCGGGCCTGTCTCCTCCGGTTCAGACCCTGGCCCCGCCCCAGGTCCTGGCCCTGGTCCTGACCCTGGTCGCAGACCGCCCCCCCCCCTTCAAGCCCGGTGATGAGCTCATTTGTCCCGGCCGGCCCGACTGCCCCCGCAGCCAGGCGACCCCCCCCCACAGCCAGGTGACGAGCCCGTTTTCCTCGGCCGAGCAAACCGCCCCCGCAGCCAGGTGTAACGAGCTTGACTGCTCCGGCCGGCCGGACTGCCCCCCCTCCCACCCAGCCCGGTGACGAGTCCGATTTTCCCAGCCGGCCCGACTGCCCTCGAAGCCGGCGAGCGTTATCCAATTGACACCGACATACGAGTTTTCAAATCCGCACACCATGTTTGGATTTGATGGGCCCGCCTTGCGGCTCTTCTCACAATCTGGACTCCGATTATATTTGGTGTTCTGATGTGCTGTTAGCTGCATGTGGTGACGAATCGTCTGTGTGTGGGGCTGGGGTAGGAAGTATGTAATGTTATCGAAGCACACCTCACGTGGAGCCATTTATATGGGGAATTTAAACAGAAGTCGGTGCATGTAATCGTTAGACGAAGACGGTCGGCCTGTCTTTACTGTATGTAGGCTGTAGTTGGTGCTGATTAGCTGGTGACAGCTTGGGCGGATCCAGGAATTGTCATAGCGGAGGGCACTTGTCTGAAGAAGCGTAAAATATAAATATGTATTCATCATCGGTTTGTTTTGGTCACAACCTTCACAGGAAGGCGCGTACACTTTGGCTTAATTGCTGGCAAACCATATCACGCAGCATCGGGGCATCATGTTCTTGTTGAATATTCATGGTGGGTTTATCCAACGGCATGATTTCCTCACTCATTCATAACGGCAGTGACGTCGGTAGCTGCTGAAGAGGACGGGTGATTTCCTCAATGATTCATAATGATGGTGGCGTCGATAGCTGCTGCAGAGGACCCTGATAATATCCTTAATGCGTTATTCGGAACCCGAGAATAACAGTGCGATGGCTGGATCGTGGCAAATACATGAGCAGATCTCCGTACCGGAGGTGCCGAGCACCAAGTGTGGTGAGGCCACTGCAGCAATACCGTGCGCTGTGTCGAGGAAAATATACGAGCAGATCTCATCACCGGGAAGCCGCGATTTGATCGCCACCGCAACAACACCACGCTCTGTAATTGAAATAAATCCCCGTCGAATCGTGCCGTTATGAGCACATTAGGCGAGGGCGTGAATCACGCGCGCCACGACGGCAGGCTGTGCTGGACGGGGCGCTTCAGCGCCATGGCCCGGCGGGAGACTGAGTGGTGCTGTTGCGCCGCAGCCATCGAAGCAGGCACCGCTCGTAGGGCAATGTAAGGAGCGTTTTTGTGAAGGACATCAAGCCCATCGATGGGAAAGCCAGTGCAAGGCATTGGCCTGACTCTTTGAGTCGATGTTGAAACCGGTTGGGATGATAGTCCATTAGCGAAGAAGTAATTTACTCACGCTGACAAACACGTGGGTACCACAGGAAAAAGGCACCATTTATGTGGGTGCCGCTTATGTGCACGCAATTTCTCACCGTTATGTGTATGTCGCTGTCATCACTTGCCTTCTGGGCAATTTGAATGATCTTGCTGTCCAATTCCGAGGTAGCACTAAATGTGACATCGAAGCTGATGAGGTGTTGCAAAGAGGTGCTCGGGCAACTGTCAAATGATCAAAAACCGCTGACGATGTTCCAATGTGCTCAAGAGATGAAGCAACACTATGCAACATGCACGCATTATAAATAAATAAATAAATACATAAAATCGTCCGGCCAGCTGAGCATCCTACAGCAGGACGTCAATGCCCGGATCCTGTCGGTCAGTCCGGCGGCCGCTGAGTGCAGTTCCACTTGACCGGTTCGTTACGGGCTCGACTTGTCGGCCGGCTTACCTCGAGACCAGCATGGCCACGACCTGGGATCGAGTCTTGCTATGGCCACGGCCTGGGGTCAAGTCTGGCTATAGCCATGGCCTGGGGTCAAGTCTGGCTATGGCCACGGCCTGGGGTCAAGTCTGGCCATGGCCACGGCCTGGGGTCAAGTCTGGCTATGGCCACGGCCTGGGGTCAAGTCTGGCTATGGCCACAGCCTGGGGTCAAGTCTGGCTATACCCATGGCCTCGGGTCAAGTCTGGCTATAGCCATGGCCTGAGGTCAGCCTGGGATTGAGTCTGGCTATGGCCACGGCCTGGGGTCAAGTCTGGCTATGGCCACGGCCTGGGGTCAAGTCTGGCTATAGCCATGGCCTGGGGTCAGCCTGGGATTGAGTCTGGCTATATCCATGGCCTGGGGTCAAGTCTAGATATGACCACGGCCTGGGGTCGAGTCTGGCTATATCCATGGCCTGGGGTCAAGTCTAGATATGGCCACGGTCTGGGGTCAAGTCTAGATATGGCCACGGCCTGGGGTCAAGTCTAGATAGGCCTGGGCGCGTTCCAGCTACCGGCTGGCAGCGTATTAGGTCATCAGAATGCTGCTGACGCCATTCGGTGTCAAATACGACAGGTGATGGGGCCCCGTGGTCGTGGCCGATAACTGAGGATAATCCTCCCCGATGACACGCTGCATTGGCTGGCCACTAACGGCCAACAGTCAGGCTAGCATAGATCACAACAGTCACCCTATAGCACAACAGTCACCCCAGAGCATGACAGCCACCCAAGAGCACAACAGTCACCCTAGAGCATGACAGCCACCCTAGAGCACAACAGTCACCCTAGAGCATGACAGTCACCCTAGATCACAACAGTCACCCTATAGCACAACAGTCACCCCAGAGCATGACAGCCACCCTAGAGCACAACAGTCACCGAAGAGCATGACAGTCACCTTAGAGCACAACAGTCACCCTAGAGCATGACAGTAATGCGAACACAGGGCACGACAGCCGCCATAGGTCATGAGTCACGTCAGAGTACGACACTCACTCCTGAGCAAGACAGTCACGCTAAAACACGCTAATCATGCCAGAGTACGGAAGATATGATATCTCGGAACATAGCAACCATCCCAACACAGAGTACGACAGATAGGCTATCCCGGAGCACACCAACCATGCCAACACAGAGTAAGACAGATAGGCTATCCCGGAACATAGCTGCCATGTCAACACAGAGTACGACAGATAGGCCATCCCAGAGCACAACAACCATGCCAACATAGAGTACGACAGATAGGCCATCCCAGAGCATAGCAGCTATCCCAAGACAGAGTGCGACAGATAGACTACCCAGGAGCACACCAGCCATGTCAACACAGAGTAAGACAGATAGGCTATCCCGGAACATAGCAACCATGTCTACACAGAGTACGACAGACAAGCTAGCCCAGAGCATGACAGCCACGCAAGCTCAGAGCACGCCAGTCACGTTCCCCCGAATAGCGGCACCCACGCTAGCCAATGGCTCGAGCAGCCGGAGCAGTCTGACGGGACAGCCAAACAAACGCCACCTGACCACCCTGCCAACGGTGCGGACACGAAGCCGCCACGTGTCAGCCGGCCGTGCCGTCGCATGGCCCCGGTCCGTACAATGCCACTAACCGGGCCAGGTCATGGCCCACTATTTGATGTTTTGTCAATGGATGAAGTCACCGAAAAAAAAGGTGATGTGAATATGAGGAAAACTCGCCGCCTGCGCCAACGTCAGCCGATTGCGGTTCGTCCGGTTTCAATTGTCACAGCAGGTATGGCGACAGGGTGCATGGCGTGCAATCGGCTGACCAAAAACAGCATGCACAGCATAACAGCTCTGCCGGACACACAACGGATGTTTCGAACAGTCCGTTCAGACAAGTGTTTAGTACAGTGGAGGTGCCAGGTTTTGACCCTGGGGTATCGCCAGGTATCGCCCTGGAACGGGAAACTACGCGGGGTGTCCGTGCTGAGCTGCCGTGGGCGTGCTGAGCTGCCCCTCGACCTGACCGACAACCTGGCGAGGTGGCCCGCCGACACAGCAGGTCGGCAGTCAGCTGTTGAGCGGTGTGCCGGTGGGCGGTGTCAGTCAGCTGTTGATCGGTGTGCCGGTGGGCGGTGTCAGTCAGCTGTTGAACGGTGTGCCGGTGGGCGGTGTCAGTCAGCTGTTGCGCGGTGTGTCGGTGGGCGGTGTCAGTCAGCTGTTGCGCAGTGTGCCGGTGGGCGGTGTCAGTCAGCTGTTGCGCGGTGTCGCCCGCTAACACGGCCATCCATCTGGGCGGAGACTGTGACGCCGTCGCCGGCACCACGGCGCCAGCCTCAGCTCCCCGGCGCAACCAACGGGCACCACGGCGCGTGCTGAGTCACCAGGGGCCGTGGTGTCCCGTCCCGTTCCCGGTCCCGTCCCGGTCCCGTCCCGTTCCCGTCCCGTTCCCGTCCCGGTCCCCGTCCCGGTCCCCGTCCCGGTCCCCGTCCCGGTCCCCGTCCCGGTCCCCGTCCCGGTCCCCGTCCCGGTCCCCGTCCCGGTCCCCGCCGGTCCCCGTCCCGGTCCCCGTCCCGGTCCCCGTCCCGGTCCCCGTCCCGGTCCCCGTCCCGGTCCCCGCCCCGGTCCCCGCCCCGGTCCCCGTCCCGGTCCCCGTCCCGGTCCCCGTCCCGGTCCCCGTCCCGGTCCCCGTCCCGGTCCCCGTCCCGGTCCCCGTCCCGGTCCCCGTCCCGGTCCCCGTCCCGGTCCCCGTCCCGGTCCCCGTCCCGGTCCCCGTCCCGGTCCCCGTCCCGGTCCCCGTCCCGGTCCCCGTCCCGGTCCCCGTCCCGGTCCCCGTCCCGGTCCCCGTCCCGGTCCCCGTCCGGTCCCCGTCCCGGTCCCCGTCCCGGTCCCCGTCCCGGTCCCCGTCCCGGTCCCCGTCCCGGTCCCCGTCCCGGTCCCCGTCCCGGTCCCCGTCCCGGTCCCCGTCCGGTCCCCGTCCCGGTCCCCGTCCCGGTCCCCGTCCCGGTCCCCGTCCCGGTCCCCGTCCGGTCCCCGTCCCGGTCCCCGTCCCGGTCCCCGTCCCGGTCCCCGTCCCGGTCCCCGTCCCGGTCCCCGTCCCGGTCCCCGTCCGGTCCCCGTCCCGGTCCCCGTCCCGGTCCCCGTCCCGGTCCCCGTCCCGGTCCCCGTCCCGGTCCCCGTCCCGGTCCCCGTCCCGGTCCCCGTCCCGGTCCCCGTCCCGGTCCCCGTCCCGGTCCCCGTCCCGGTCCCCGTCCCGGTCCCCGTCCCGGTCCCCGTCCCGGTCCCCGTCCCGGTCCCCGTCCCGGTCCCCGTCCCGGTCCCCGTCCCGGTCCCCGTCCCGGTCCCCGTCCCGGTCCCCGTCCCGGTCCCCGTCCCGGTCCCCGTCCCGGTCCCCGTCCCGGTCCCCGTCCCGGTCCCCGTCCCGGTCCCCGTCCCGGTCCCCGTCCCGGTCCCCGTCCCGGTCCCCGTCCCGGTCCCCGTCCCGGTCCCCGTCCCGGTCCCCGGTCCCCGTCCCGGTCCCCGTCCGGTCCCCGTCCCGGTCCCCGTCCGGTCCCCGTCCCGGTCCCCGTCCCGGTCCCCGTCCCGGTCCCCGTCCCGGTCCCCGTCCCCCGTCCCGGTCCCCGTCCGGTCCCCGTCCCGGTCCCCGTCCTGGTCCCCGTCCGGTCCCCGTCCCGGTCCCGTCCCGGTCCCCGTCGGTCCCCGTCCGGTCCCCGTCCGGTCCCCGTCCCGGTCCCCGTCCCGGTCCCCGTCCCGGTCCCCGTCGTCCCCGGTCCCCGTCCGGTCCCCGTCCGGTCCCCGTCCCGGTCCCCGTCCGGTCCCCGTCCGGTCCCCGTCCCGGTCCCCGTCGGTCCCCGTCGGTCCCCGTCCCGGTCCCGTCCGGTCCCCGTCCCGGTCCCCGTCCCGGTCCCCGTCCCGGTCCCCGTCCGGTCCCCGTCCCGGTCCCCGTCCCGGTCCCCGTCCCGGTCCCCGTCCCGGTCCCCGTCCCGGTCCCCGTCCCGGTCCCCGTCCCAGTCCCCGTCCCGGTCCCCGTCCCGGTCCCGGTCACGGAGATCGGCCGTCCAGGGATCAGCCTGTCCCTTTTGTTAGTTATTTGGGTTTTAGGGCGCATCAACTGCAGTGGTTATCCAGCGGCCATATCAGCCTGTCCCTGCGACGTCTGGGTCGCCATGGCACTGTATAACCATATAACGCGGTGGTGTCGCACTTCAACGCCTGCGATCGTATAGCTGCACGATTGTGTCTTCAAATTCAGGGGAACAATTCAACCTGCAGGCGGCAGACTCGACCCAGAAGACGTTATTTATATCCAATTAAGCGAACGATTACCGTGCACTTTTCGCATACTGATTCGTGAGGAAACGTGCGCCTTGGAAATACTGGCGAGGAAGCCTCTCGAGCCGCTTGAAAACATGGTATTGACACGCATTAGCTGTCTGAAAAGTCCCGACGGGCATGCTTCCGCTGACCGTGCCAACTTCCGCTGACCCAACCGACTTCCGCTGACCGAGCCGTCTTACGCCGATCGAGCCTTCTTCGAAGCGCTGTCTAGATTCATCCCGCTGTCATAACTCAACATGTCACACACAATATCACGTCACATGTCACAAGCGGCCAATCGACCAGCAGCTCGTGCAGAACGTGACAGACCGTTCATCGCCTGTGATAATCGAAGACAATTTCCTGCCGAAGGTCGCAACGCCTGACCATGAGTGGCTCCATAGCGACGGCCTTAATTAAGCAGCCCCGCACTTGATGGCGTAGCGGCGACGCGCTTTGTGCTGCCGTCCTCTCTGGCGGATGCTAATTTCCATCCGTTTATGATCGCATCGGACACGGCTCTCGACACGATGGACCCGTCCGGCCCAAACAAACAGCCACGTTTAATCGATTAATGAACGTGGAATTAATTGATCGTCTCGGCGACAAGCTGCCGCCTGACGGAAGACGCCGGGTAAGTACAGGCCATTCGTCTCGACCGGGCTCGAGGTGGGCACCGCGGCCAGATTCTATCTCGAGCGCGAGCGTGTAGGTAACCACTATGGGCGTGATGTGAATGTCAGGCTCCGGGGGTATAATTACGATCTGCTCCGATGTTTGGCGAGTTGTCCAGGGTGCAGCTGTCTGTGTCTGGCGGGAGTAATTGCGCACGAGTGAACAGCCGTTGGAGCTTGTAACTGGGCATATTGTGCCAGCTAACATCATCAGCTGCATCGTGTTATGGTGGTGCGGCGTCACTTTGGATGTTTCTTGGCGGCAACTTCCTTCAAAGTCTGGCAGCACAGGCCATCAGTTTATTATCTAGCAGGAATTGGGGAGAGATGCCCTCTAAAATGCGTCTAGAATAAGTGTTCATGCACATGTTTGGATCATGCTCGTTTCTGCTCTTCGCTTGTTTCAATCGAGACATGGCTTGTTCGTTCAAATATGTCCCCCTGGATCCATATCTAAGTGTTCAAAGTCACATTTTGATCATGCTGCTGCTTTTCGTTTGTTCTATCCGCCTTTTTACCTCTGGATCAGTAATATATTCAGCTTTAGGAATAAAATACACACCTGGTCCAGCTTTCTCACATGGGAAGCGATTAGGAGTTGCATGGACATCTCAGCCTGAATTTATTTCCGTTGGAGATGGGCTTGGCAATGAAACACATTTTAGCCTGAAATATAGTCTAAGTGGTGGGCAACTCGCACTCTCACTGAAGTTGTGTGAGTGATTTTTCTCTTCAGAATATATCGCGACATGTCCCCCACCATGTCGCGACATGTCTTCTCCCACTACAGCACCGATTCCCTTCAACCATAGACCTTTCAATCGAAATGTTCTTGCCGGATGTTCCTGCGGAGAGGCTTTCCGGGAGAGAGCTGCGCCTCAGCACGTGACTGACAGGCACCGCAGAAAAGTTGAACAAATGCGGTCCAGAATCAACAGAAAACCCCACCATCCACGATTCACGGCTCTTGTTTCCGTAATCATCCAGGATGAGATGACAAGCTCATATCTGCAGTCATCCATCTGTTCCCATCCGCCACAAGACATTCATTCCACCATACGAGTTGACCGTTCGCCTACTCCGATCACCAAAAGTTGTCCGCTGCCGCATCAGCGGAGAGCACGTGCAGCCGCCTCCGCCAATGCCTCCACCCCAGGGAGCACGTGAGTAGGCGGGCCAGCAGCCGCCTCCGCCAATGCCTCTACCCCAGGGAGCACGTGAGTAGGCGGGCCAGCAGCCGGCGGCATACCTGCAGGCGTGGTCATCAACGCCAGCGGTCGGTGTGCGTGTCTGGCGGCTCAGCGCGCGGCGGCTGGACGGCTCGCCGCTGACCTGACCCGCTGGCGGCGGCGCGGCACTGCCCACGCCCGGCCGGCCCGGCCGGCCCCGCCCCGCCCCGCCCGGATACTGCTGCCGGCGCGCCGGCAATCGGCACCGCCAGGCCTGCGGCGGCGGCGCGCGTCGACGGCGTTCGACGTTGACAGACGGCGCCGCCCGGCCGCGGCACGCCAAGGGCAGCCGCCGGCCGCACGTGCCATGGGCACCGCGCTGCCGGCCGGACAACCGGGCACCAGCAGCCGGCGCCGGCCGGACAACCGGGCACAAGCAGTCGGCGCCGGCCGGACAACCGGCAACCGGGCACCAGCAGCCGGCGCCGGCCGGACAACCGGGCACCAGCAGTCGGCGCCGGCCGGACAACCGGGCACCAGCAGCCGGCGCCGGCCGGACAACCGGGCACCAGCAGCCGGCGCCGGCCGGAACCGGACAGCCGGGCACCAGCAGCCGGCGCCGGCCGGACAACCGGGCACCAGCAGCCGGCGCCGGCGCCGGCCGGACAACCGGGCACCAGCAGCCGGCGCCGGCCGGAAACCGGGCCCGCGGCGCCGGCCGGACAACCGGGCACCAGCAGCCGGCGCCGGCCGGACAACCGGGCACCAGCAGCCGGCGCCGGCCGGACAACCGGGCACCAGCAGTCGGCGCCGGCCGGACAACCGGGCACCAGCAGCCGGCGCCGGCCGGACAACCGGGCACCAGCAGCCGGCGCCGGCCGGACAACCGGGCACCAGCAGCCGGCGCCGGCCGGACAACCGGGCACCAGCAGTCGGCGCCGGCCGGGCGCCACGTCACTTCTAGCAGGCCTCAGGCGGGACGTCACGTCACTTCCAGCAGGCCTCAGGCTGGACGCCACGTCACTTCCAGCAGGCCTCAGGCGGGACGCCACGTCACTTCCAGCGGGCCCTCAGGCTGGACGCCACGTCACTTCCAACAGGCCTCAGGCGGGACGCCACGTCACTTCCAGCAGGCCTCAGGCTGGACGCCACGTCACTTCCAGCAGGCCTCAGGCTGGACGCCACGTCACTTCCAGCAGGCCTCAGGCGGACGTCAAGTCACTTCCAACCATGTTTGCATCAGCGCCGTTCTCCTACCGGAGCAATTAATGCGCCCGCTTATGGTCACGCTGTATCCGCATTGGACGGCTGTTAGCGCGCCGACTGGTCTGGTGACGTCACAGGACCACGGCTAGCCTGGTGACGTCACACCGGACCACGCACTGGACGGCCGGGTTAGCGCGCCGACTGGGCTGGTGACGTCACCGGACCCCGAACCACGCATGGAGAGCCGAGCTAGCGCGCCGACTAGCCTGGTGACGTCACACCGGACCACGCAGCTGCGTCACCCCGGACAGTTTTGGCGTGTCACGTGACCAGCTCAAGAACCGGCTCGACACTGTTCGGCAGATGCGCATTGCGGCTAATGAGGCGCGTGATGCGCAGGCGTGTGCACAGGATAGGATTTACCTACGCGTGGACGCAATATGAATGTCGAGGATTACAAACACTAGCAAGCCATAATTGCTATTTGAATCGACAATTTTCAATCACAAAGGATGGATGCCCTTGTATGTAAGTGCAATTAGATAACCTACCATGCCTTGGATATCCAACCAGCATGCGCGCATGTTGAATCTTGACAGGATTCATCCCGGGGTTGTTATGTATTCAGAGCCTCGCAGTACTTCCTATGAATTCCTGGGTCGCAGAATGCCTTCTACACCCACCAGGAAGCCGAACAGATTTTACAGAACGCTTTCTACACCCACCAGGAAGCTGAGCAGATTATGCGGAATACATTATGCACTGCAGAATGCCTCCTACACCCACCACGAGGCTGAGCAGATCTGCAGAATGCCTCCTACACCCACCAGGAAGCTGAGCAGATCTGCAGAATGCCTCCTACACCCACCACGAGGCTGAGCAGATCTGCAGAATGCCTCCTACACCCACCACGAGGCTGAGCAGATCTGCGAATGCCTCCTACCCCCCCGGGCTGGAGCAGATCTGCAGAATGCCTCCTACACCCACCAGGAAGCTGAGCAGAGCTCACTTTTGCAGCCAGCGGCCATGAATAAATTCACCGCCGGTAATCAGCGAGCAACGCCTGCTAACTTACGCACACGCAGCGCCGCTAACTTACGGCAGTGAGGGCCATCACGTAGCGCATAATCTGTAAGGGCTGCGCAGTTGACATCGTGTATGCATAAGCCGCGCCGGCAGCGGCTCATTGGTCGGCTGGCCAGCGCAGGCGGCGGCAGACACCGACACGCAGTGCGCCGGCAGACTGGCCGCCGGCTGCTGCGACGTCATCGCGTCATCGTGACGTCACCGTCACGTGACGTCATCGCGCAACGTGACGCTGGCCGTCCGCAGACGATGTGACGTTAGTGTTTTCCGTTATTGTTTCACAGGCGACGGATGAGCGACGGCCAGACTGGCATCCGACTGGCATCTGACAGGCCCCGTCCGGTGTGTGTCGGCCCCGGTCTGTGTCCCATGTCGTGTCAGCCGTGGGCATCTGACCGGCCACGTCCGGTGTGTGTCGGCCCCGGTCTGTGTCCCATGTCGGGTCAGCCGTGGGCATCTGACCGGCCCCGTCCGGTGTGTGTCGGCCCCGGTCTGTGTCCCATGTCGTGTCAGCCGTGGGCATCTGACCGGCCACGTCCGGTGTGTGTCGGCCCCGGTCTGTGTCCCACGTCTGGTCAGCCGTGGGTATCTGACACCGGCCCCGTCCGGTGTGTGTCAGCCCCGGCCCGTGTCTCCTGTCGTGTCAGCCGTGGGCATCTGACAGGCCCCGTCCGGTGTGTGTCGGCCCCGGTCTGTGTCCCATGTCGTGTCAGCCGTGGGCATCTGACCGGCCCCGTCCGGTGTGTGTCGGCCCCGGTCTGTGTCCCATGTCGTGTCAGCCGTGGGCATCTGACCGGCCACGTCCGGTGTGTGTCGGCCCCGGTCTGTGTCCCATGTCGGGTCAGCCGTGGGCATCTGACCGGCCCCGTCCGGTGTGTGTCGGCCCCGGTCTGTGTCCCATGTCGTGTCAGCCGTGGGCATCTGACCGGCCCCGTCCGGTGTGTGTCGGCCCCGGTCTGTGTCCCATGTCTGGTCAGCCGTGGGCATCTGACCGGCCACGTCCGGTGTGTGTCGGCCCCGGTCTGTGTCCCATGTCGTGTCAGCCGTGGGCATCTGACAGGCCCCGTCCGGTGTGTGTCGGCCCCGGTCTGTGTCCCATGTCGTGTCAGCCGTGGGCATCTGACCAGCCCCGTCCGGTGTGTGTCGGCCCCGGTCTGTGTCCCATGTCGTGTCAGCCGTGGGCATCTGACAGGCCACGTCCGGTGTGTGTCGGCCCCGGTCTGTGTCCCATGTCGTGTCAGCCGTGGGCATCTGACAGGCCCCGTCCGGTGTGTGTCGGCCCCGGTCTGTGTCCCATGTCGGGTCAGCCGTGGGCATCTGACCGGCCCCGTCCGGTGTGTGTCGGCCCCGGTCTGTGTCCCATGTCGTGTCAGCCGTGGGCATCTGACCGGCCCCGTCCGGTGTGTGTCGGCCCCGGTCTGTGTCCCATGTCGGGTCAGCCGTGGGCATCTGACCGGCCCCGTCCGGTGTGTGTCGGCCCCGGTCTGTGTCCCATGTCGTGTCAGCCGTGGGCATCTGACCGGCCCCGTCCGGTGTGTGTCGGCCCCGGTCTGTGTCCCATGTCGTGTAGCCGTGGGTCTGACCGGCCCCCTCCTGTTGTCCCATGTCGTGTCAGCCGTGGGCATCTGACCGGCCCCGTCCGGTGTGTGTCGGCCCCGGTCTGTGTCCCATGTCGTGTCAGCCGTGGGCATCTGACCGGCCACGTCCGGTGTGTGTCGGCCCCGGTCTGTGTCCCATGTCGTGTCAGCCGTGGGCATCTGACCGGCCACGTCCGGTGTGTGTCAGCCCCGGTCTGTGTCCCATGTCGTGTCAGCCGTGGGCATCTGACCAGGCCCCGTCCGGTGTGTGTCGGCCCCGGTCTGTGTCCCATGTCGTGTCAGCCGTGGGCATCTGACCGGCCCCGTCCGGTGTGTGTCAGCCCCGGTCTGTGTCCCATGTCGTGTCAGCCGTGGGCATCTGACCGGCCACGTCCGGTGTGTGCCGGCCCCGGTCTGTGTCCCATGTCGTGTCAGCCGTGGGCATCTGACAGGCCCCGTCCGGTGTGTGTCGGCCCCGGTCTGTGTCCCATGTCGTGTCAGCCGTGGGCATCTGACCGGCCCCGTCCGGTGTGTGTCGGCCCGGTCTGTGTCCCATGTCGTGTCAGCCGTGGGCATCTGACCGGCCACGTCCGGTGTGTGTCGGCCCCGGTCTGTGTCCCATGTCGGGTCAGTGACGTGCTGCTGTGACGCGCTGCTCAACTGCTACTCTGAAGTCTGTGTGAACCACCCCCGGTGCGTGCACACTGCACTGCACGATTATCCGGTTAGTCAGCTTACCTGGCAGATCGGATTATGGCTATGTTTGGACCTGGCTTGATAGCACGCACATAGCTCGAGAGAGTGTCGGTGCCCACCAATGTTGAATGTGCACAGGCCTGCGGTCTCCAGAAATCTCACGTGTGCGCGAGCCACTCTGTGTATTGGCAGCAGAGCACGCACCGACGATCTTAGCTGGCATTTTCGGTTATACTTGGCGGCTGTGTCGCGAATTCTGGTCTCAATCCTGCGGTTCAGTAGCTTGTGCGTACCGATCGTGTCGGCAAAACGTCACGCCGATGTCGTACCACTCGACCTACACGCTCGCGCGGCGAATTGTGGCTCGCGCATGCACATGGTGGACGGTTGCCAGCCAATCGGTGTGCAAATTGCGCCTCTCATGCACCTCGAGAGAAAGCTGGTGCTACCAAATTTGGGAGCATGTTAAATTAAACGGACGCTGGCATCGTCGTCACAGGAGTGGTTGTGAAGCTGTAATGTCAGCGTACCACGCGTTCTCCACCCGCCCCTTCATTTGAAGCTGGTTGTTATCTACTCCTTGGAATTAGCAAAAGCATCAGGCAGATACGCAGCAACGCTCAGTTAAATAGTGAACCGTGTTGGTCTGCGATATTGTTTTCATGACGAGAACTGGCAAAATGGTATGTTATAAAGACGCTTGTATTTACTTCCATGTTCTAGAACTAGCAGTTCTGGCATTATACGTCTTATGGTGCACTCGACAATGGGTTAATTCGTGAGCAGCAACATAACGGATTAGTACCCTGTTTGCCAGGAAGCATTCATCAAGATGCCTGCTCGGTGTGGTGTGGCACCGTTGCCACCGCTGTATATGTGGGCAACTGGATTGTGTGCCCACACTTTACCACTTACTTCAATCCAGGCTTAAAAGCCTGCGTTGAAGTGCATGCCGTAATGTCGGATAAATGGTAATTGTAATGTAATCCCGAATGATATGGAGCTAAAATTTCACATCTTAAGTAGGACCCGATGAAGGGTAGTGGGTGCCCCTCTTAACATGCCCCTCTTCACAGGTGCATGTGCCCCTATGAAAAGGCAACCCCTTTGAATGGAAAAGGGGCGCTCGAGTGCATTCCTTCTGCGATATATTTTGTTTTCAATCGAAGGCGCCCCTCTAGGGACACTCGATCACAGTCCCCCTCCCCCAGAATCTTCTCAATAAATTGCGCCCTTCCAGAGCCAGACGAGTGACACCCTTGATGAAAATTATTGGAGCCGCACCTGATGGTAAGTACTCTCCTCAAATAAGAACCTTCATTTCTGTTGAGGAGTGTGGTTTGCGAATTAGGATGATCAGGCTCTTTTTCATCACTAACTAAAACGTGGCGTTCGAACGTAGTCAATTAGCAATATCTCATTTCACACGTTATATAAACACCATGGTGCATGTGGCGAAATATCTCTCTGATATACTGAACAAGGCATGCCATACACAACACGTCAAAACTCGTGTAACATTACTCTCAATGCGATTTCTCACAACAATGATGCTCTCCTAGCTATGTCACACGAATAATACGGACTCCTATCCTAACACCAAGTGACAATTAACAAGCTTTGACCCGCACGACGAAAACTACTGGATCGATCCACATCATTGTAGCGGTGTGACATGGTTATTGGGATTAGAAGTCCTTCAGATAGACTGAAAATGGCTACGTAGACTACACAGCGTTGCATATGGCTGAACTGAATCGCATGAGTTACTGGGTTACGCCGAACAGTAGCGGGTCTGTGCATGACCTGAACCGACGTCAACGGAACCGGCGTTCATCGCCAAACGTCTTAATTCATGCACCGCCCTGCTGTCAGCCAGCAACTCTACTTCCCGCTTGGTCAAGTGGAAAATCCTTCAAGTATTTGACAGCGAACATTCCTCCGGCTCGTATTTGGGCGTCTTAAGCAGCTTTCTTCCTTCACCCGTCGGTAATCACTGGAAGCGGTCAGGCGACGGATCGCCCGGATCAATTTCCTGAGCCTCCGCTTCTGCGGACATCTAATTCCACTGGTGGAGAATCATGGAACCTCTTCGTGAAACGGGGCGCACATCAATATAGGAGCATCAATTGCACTGGTAGAGGATCGTAGAACCTGGTGATGGAAAGAGGCGGATAGCATGACATCAACATGGGCGCATCATTTGCACTGGTGAAGGATCATAGAGATTGCTCATGGAACGAGGCGGTTAGCATGACATCAATATAGGGGCACCAATTGCACTGGTGAAGGATCATACAATCTGTTGATGGAACGAGGCGGGTAGCATGACATCAATATGGGCGCATCAATTGCACTGGAAGAGGATCATAGAACCTGGTGATGGAAAGAGGCGGATAGCATGACATCAACATGGGCGCATCATTTGCACTGGTGAAGGATCATAGAGCTTGCTCATGGAACGAGGCGGTTAGCATGACATCAATATAGGGGCACCAATTGCACTGGTGAAGGATCATACAATCTGTTGATGGAACGAGGCGGGTAGCATGGTATCAATGTAGGCGGATCAATTGCATTGGTGGAGGATCATGGAACCTGTTAGTGGGACAAGGCGGATGACAAGATAGCAATGCGCAAATGATCGAAGCACCCCTCGTGGTGCAGTTAGTGCGGCTGGCTGATGGCGCTCTCCAGCCATGGTTCATTCTGCGGCTAACATTTGCATTGTGGCAATAAATCCAGCTGGATACACGGCCCTCAGCACAATAGGCGATGAACAGTATAGATCTCTCAAATGTGTATATACATTTTCCGTCCACCATTACGACTCCAAAATGAGTGGATGAATGTCAGAAATGCAACCAATGCAAAGGTTGCATTTCTGGTAACATCCCTGACATGCATGACATTTTCCACACCCTAACTACCGGAGACACGAAGGACATGTTCAATTGAGAAGAAATTGCACCCTCCCCCGCCCTTAATTATCCGAAATATTCTCATTTTTAGAAGGAATATCGGGCGGACAAAATTCCTCAATTTTACGCATATTTCTGGATTAGTAGACACCTCTCCCGTTGGCGAAAATGTTCAAACGGGTCCCTGTTAGCTTCCTAGCTCAGGGCGAAGTTTTACTTGGGTATGCTCTTAAATAATGCGGCATGGACATCGGATGGTTTTTCGTGACGAGTTTCTTTCAGTTTTAAGTCTTGCAAATGAAGTGTGCAAATGAGTACCTGGGCACGCACATAAAAAATACCTGAGGAAAGCACGGTGTAGGAAGAAGCAAAAATGAAAAATTAATTAAAGCAAATCTAAGGGGCAACCAATGCAGCGAAAACCGAAACCTGGAAACCTCAACAAAAAGCGTACTTCAAGGAAGAAATGATAAAATGATAGACGCACTGCCAGCCAAGAAGGTACATTATTTCATGCAAACTTCTGAAAGCGAACACAGCTGCTTCTGCCTTCGGAGAGGCGGAATGTCTGTGCAGGGTCGCGGAACACTTGGCCACCTGGTGACCGCAGGATGCGGGTGCCACACGGCGGCCAGGTTCCGAGCGGGGCCCATGCGTCCAGCGTGGCCGGCGCCACTAGACGTCGGTTGGGCCGGACCTCGTGTCAGATGGTGACAAGTCTGGCGACGCACGCTGACAAATCCAGTGGAGCAGTTGTTACTAGTCGCCGCTGGTGGCCGGCTCGGCAGCGGGGGGCACCTGTGGACACTGTGACCTGTGGACACTCTGATGTCACCTCGGCGGCGACGTTTGTTTCCGTCAGTCCGCGTCGCAGCAGGGGGCATGCTCACCAGACAGTCCTGACGACGCCTGTCGATGCAACACGGCTCTTTGCGACGGACGGCCGAGTCCTGGTGGTCAGCTGACTAGGACGGTCAGCTGGCTCCAGCCATCAGCTGACGCGGCCAGCGCAAGCGGCCCGCCCGCGAGACGCGGCGGCAGATACTGACGTGACTCGCCCTTCACCGGAGATGACTCGCGTGACTCACCCGTTGTCGATGACTCGCGTGACTCGTCCATCATTGGAAATAACTCGCGTGACTCGCATGTCGCTGGAGATAACTCGCATGGCTCGCCCATCACAGGAGATGCCTCACGTGACTCGCGAGGCGGCTGCGACTCACGCAACGGCAAGTGCAGAGTACAAGCAGCACAAAGAAGCTTGGAAGGGGAAAAGGCGATGAACAATCCCCTTCCCAGTCGATGTGATACGGTTAACGCTAAAGCACCGCTGCTTGAGGTTGGGCGTTCGCCTCGTTTCGCTGCCTTAGGACACTATTATGCCAGTCTGTGGCCGATGCCGGGTCTCGACCTGACTGGGGTCGGTCTCGTCGACCGAGCAGCACAGGCTGGCTGACGTGCCGCGCCGACCGCCACCCCGCCGTCGACCGGTGAGTCAGCCCGGCTCCAGAAATGGAGGCGTCCCATGCGGCGACCCGGCCGGCGACCGGCACCGACGCCAGTCTCGCTCCGAGGCCGCGCCGGCTGACCGGCCGACTGTGCTCTGTCGACCGGCGACAGGCAGCGACGCCAATCCCGCTCCGAGGCCGCGCCGGCTGACCGGCCGACTGTGCTCTGTCGACCGGCGACAGGCAGCGACGCCAATCCCGCTCCGAGGCCGCGCCGGCTGACCGGCCGACTGTGCTCTGTCGACCGGCGACAGGCGCCGACGCCAGTCTCGCTCCGAGGCCGCGCCGGCTGACCGGACTCTGTCTGTCGACCGACCGACTATGCTCTGTCGACCGGCGACAGGCACCGACGCCAGTCTCGCTCCCGACACGACCGGCGACAGGCACCGACCGCTCCGAGGCCGCGCCGGCTGACCGGCCGACTGTGCTCTGTCGACCGGCGACAGGCACCGACGCCAGTCTCGCTCCGAGGCCGCGCCGGCTGACCGGACTCTGTCTGTCGACCGGCCGACTATGCTCTGTCGACCGGCGACAGGCACCGACGCCAGTCTCGCTCCGAGACAGGGCCGGCTGACCGGACTCTGTCTGTCGACCGGCCGACTGTGCTCTGTCGACCGGCCGACTATGCTCTGTCGACCGGCGACAGGCACCGACGCCAGTCTCGCTCCGAGGCCGCGCCGGCTGACCAGACTCTGTCTGTCGACCGGCCGACTATGCTCTGTCGACCGGCGACCGGCACCGACGCCAGTCTCGCTCCGAGGCCGCGCCGGCTGACCGGACTCTGTCGACCGGCCGACTATGCTCTGTCGACCGGCGACCGGCACCGACGCCAATCTCGCTCCGAGGCCGGGCCGGCTAGCCGGACTCTGTCTGTCGACCGGCCGACTATGCTCTGTCGACCGGCGACAGGCGCCGACGCCAATCCCGCTCCGAGGCCGGGTCGGCTGACCGGACTCTGTCTGTCGACCGGCCGACTGTGCTCTGTCGACCGGCCGACTATGCTCTGTCGACCGGCGACCGGCGCCGACGCCAATCTCGCTCCGAGGCCGGGCCGTCCGACCGGACGGGGTCTGTGCTCTGTCGACCGACGCGGCACCGACGCCGACCTGACGGCATCGAAAGACGTCGCCTTGTCCGACTGTGGAGGCCTCCTTGCTCAGCTAAGCCGAAGCGATAAGATGCTTCACTCGCCTACGTCATCCGAGCCTGACTTTAACATGGCTGAGCTGGCAAATTATTTTCAGTGGTATGTGACACAGTTTTGTGTCTGTTGGCATTGAGGCATGTCAGACTAAGTCCGGTAGGTATAAGTCAAAGCTTTAGAGTGCAGCTTCTCTATCAAGAATGCCTCCAGTATGGTCCGGCATTATTGTACAGCAGCTACTAATACGTCTAGTCCATCCTTTCTCCACCTTAAACAGCTGAAGCCGAATATCAAGCTATCGACGAAAATACATCGCCTTCTTCCAGCGAAAAAGAACCTACTTGAGCCTGTTTCACTGCAGTGGTGTTCTCTGCAGTGGGCAGGTTGTACTTAGCTTGGTGCCCGTGCAAATGCTATGAGCACACTCCTGTCTCTCGCTACTAATTTTCCTGTTTCACTCCGGAATTTTCACTGCGCCTAAAAACAGATATTTGACCACTATGTGTTACTTTTCACTCGAAATCTTCCCTTTATTCGTAATAATTCTCTTAAAATGGGTCCCAGCTAAAAGCCGCGTTGTTCGAGCTTCTTCTCAATGCCCGTGTACTGAAATGCCCTTCCTCGCCGTTTTTTTCACGGACCCGTCTGGTGTCAGGGGGGCAACAGCTGACACCGGCCTCAGTCTGACATGTCCCAATGCCAACCGACACAATACTGTGTCAAATGTCACTAAAAATAATTTGCTACCTCAGCCAGGTTAAAGCCAGGCTCAGGTGACGCACGCGGGTGAAGTATCTTATCGTCCCGGCTTAGCTGGCGTGGATTATGTCGCGCCAGGATGTGACACGACGACGCTTTTCGGCTCGCGGGTGACATCATTACATAGCCAGCCCCCGCAGCTAATGGCCAAGATAACTTCTGGTCATATCCGCATGGTTGCATTAGCATCACTCCTAGCTGACACGTGCTGTACGTTGCGATAGACCACCAAGAGCCCGGTCTTCATTTGGGCATATTGGATCAGGCCGGTTACCAGTGGTGCGAGATAATAGTGGCTTTCATTTTGAGCTGCGCACTGCCTCCCTGGGGGGCCCCGGCGGAGCTGAGGAAAGCTTCCTCTCAGCCAATGCAGAGCACGCATCGCCTAATGCATCAGACAAAGAGTCTCTTCAGAGGTTCTGTTAGGCAGAGGTGTGTTCAACTCTCCGTCAGCCGCACCCATGAGGCAAGCTACCAAAACGGGCTGACCGTTCAACTGATTTTGCCACCAATCCATGGACAAGCAGTTCGAAATCCATCAGCAGGTAGGCGCTATTGTTTCGGCCACATTGACGCCTTCGTTGTGCTCTGGGTATCAATTAGCAAGGCGAAAACTGACCAATAGATAGCCAGGTTAGAATGACCCCATCCCTGATGCTCCAGAATCTACACGACGAGTGCACTTATGCTAGACAAATATGTTGCGTAAGACGCATTCATAAAACTGATTGTGAAAAAGATACACTATGAATCTGCATAGAGGCATGTGCCTCCTGGGTCATGAATATCTAAGCATTGTGGCGGAATGCTTCGTCGCAGTGGCCCGACCACTCAGAGAAAGCACCTCAAGAGAGGTTGGAAATTTTGCGGCCAGCTGACTAATTCCGTGCAATAACTCATGGTGCCATTCAGTTCGGCACCCTGCTATCAATAGCCACCCACCGATGCAGACGTACTCATGAATAACTCGCATATAAGGTTGGGCAGCGTGAACAACACAGTGCTATCTGACCGCCATGCCATTACTCGGAGACGGTGCAATAGCAGCCCGATATGTGTCCCGTCACAACAGACTGCTGCTGCAGTCAGTTCTCCCTCTGCAGCCCAATATGCGTCCCGTCACAACAGACTGCTGCTGCAGTCAGTTCTCCCCTCCAGCACTAGATGCTCCTCGTCACAACAGACTGCTGCTGCAGTCAGTTCTCCCCTCCAGCACTAGATGCTCCTCGTCACAACAGACTGCTGCTGCAGTCAGTTCTCCCTCTGCAGCCCAATATGCGTCCCGTCACAACAGACTGCTGCTGCAGTCAGTTCTCCCCTCCAGCACTAGATGCTCCTCGTCACAACAGACTGCTGCTGCAGTCAGTTCTCCCCTCCAGCACTAGATGCTCCTCGTCACAACAGACTGCTGCTGCAGTCAGTTCTCCCTCTGCAGCCCAATTTGCGTCCCGTCACAACAGACTGCTGCTGCAGTCAGTTCTCCCTCTGCAGCCCAATATGCGTCCCGTCACAACAGACTGATCCTGCAGTCAATTCTCCCTCTGCAGCCCAATATGCGTCCCGTCACAACAGACTGCTGCTGCAGTCAGTTCTCCCTCTGCAGCCCAATATGCGTCCCGTCACAACAGACTGATCCTGCAGTCAATTCTCCCTCTGCAGCCAGATATGTGTCCCGTCACAACAGACTGCTGCTGCAGGTGTACGGCCGTGGTTTGTCGTCATGCATCCCCCGCCATGGCCACAGTACTCAACCAACAAGCGTCGTCCGCCATCTATGCTACAAACCAACTTCATCCAAGGCATATTCAAGGAATCGAAGGCACATCTCCCCAAATCAAAGGATATTCCCGCAATCGAAGGAATATCATCTCAATATACGGCATATCTTCTCGATGCAAGGTCCATCCTCCAAATCCAAGGCATATTATCTCGATCCAAGGTCCATCCTCTTAATCCAAGGCATATTATCTCGATCCAAAACATAGCCTCTCAATAGTGTTGCATTCCTGATAGGTAATTGAGCTCGGTGCTCAGCAACGACCTCAATCTATCAGATCCTGACTGGCCAGGAATCCACAACATCTGACATTTTTACACTGTACTAAAAGCCGCTTGTGGTGGGTCCTGACAGTTTGATACGCCACCTCATGCTGTCTGATCCAGCTTGGAGCAAGCCCGGGAGAGGTGGCGGATTGCAGGCAGGTTGGGGTTGTTTCCTCCGAAAATGTGTTAATTTTCGCATCAACCCTATGGTAAATAATGCATTTAAAATGTTTGCTTCACCTCCACCCGCCAAGCGGGACGACACCGCCTTTCGAGTCCTCTTGTCTAGCCTGTTGACAACTACTGCAAATATTATTTCTCGGTAGCGTATGGCGTTGGCGACAATTCCTTGTGACTCCGGTGACAAATTTGGTCTTCTCAAGGAACCGTTGGCTGGGAATTGTGATGCCTGGTGAAAAAGCAAACTACACATATTGGATCGGGGGTGGGGATGGAGTACTACAATTGTGGTTTCGAAATCCGACCACTTTCGGCTTAAAAGGAGGCTATATTTTGCCTGCTTTCAATATTCGTCTATGCGATAAAATTAGTCCCCGGATTTTCCTTGAGCCGTCTCGGCATTTATTGACCTCTGAGGGCTGCGCCACTCAGCGGGGCTGCTCAGTGTAGATGGATCATCACGCCGGCAGCATTACTCAGCGCTATAATTTTCCACCGACATGTTTTCGCCATGACAGGGCGACCGGTCCGTCCAGTTTGGAAACTGGGCCCATCTGCACCGTTGTCGCGCGGCAGCGCAGTTTAGGGCATTTCCTGCACGGCGGCCACACAGGTCACCCAGCTGTCCATGCGACGGTCACGAGCGGCACAGTGCGAGTCACGAGCGTGGTGTTCGGCATCACGACTTCCACACTCCAGGGCACCGGCACGGCGCCTGTGCTGTGTGGTGAGGCGCCACAGCAGACTGTCTGGGACGGCATAGGGGCACTGGACAATGTCATCAGAGCTCGCGGTCGTCATCAGAACTCGCGGTCGTCAGCAGAGCTCGCGGTCGTCATCAGAGCCCGACGACCCCCATCAGAGCTCGCGGTCATCATCAGAGCTCGACGACGTCATAAGAGCTCGCGGTCGTCATCAGAGCTCGCGGTCGTCATCAGAGCTCGCGGTCGTCATCAGAGCTCGCGGTCGTCATCAGAGCCCGACGACGCCCGCCGTATCTCGCGGTCATCATCAGAGCCCGGTGACGCCCGCTGTAACTCGCGGTCATCATCAGAGCCCGGTGACGCCCGCTGTAACTCGCGGTCGTCATCAGAGCCCGGTGACGCCCGCTGTAACTCGCGGTCATCATCAGAGCCCGGTGACGCCCGCCGTATCTCGCGGTCGTCATCAGAGCCCGGTGACGCCCGCTGTAACTCGCGGTCGTCATCAGAGCCCGGTGACGCCCGCTGTAACTCGCGGTCATCATCAGAGCCCGGTGACGCCCGCTGTAACTCGCGGTCGTCATCAGAGCCCGGTGACGCCCGCCGTATCTCGCGGTCATCATCAGAGCCCGGTGACGCCCGCTGTAACTCGCGGTCATCATAAGAGCCCGGTGACGCCCGCTGTAACTCGCGGTCATCATCAGAGCCCGGTGACGCCCGCTGTAACTCGCGGTCGTCATCAGAGCCCGACGACGCCCGCCGTATCTCGCGGTCGTCATCAGAGCCCGGTGACGCCCGCTGTAACTCGCGGTCATCATCAGAGCCCGGTGACGCCCGCTGTAACTCGCGGTCATCATCAGAGCCCGGTGACGCCCGCTGTAACTCGCGGTCATCATCAGAGCCCGGTGACGCCCGCTGTAACTCGCGGTCATCATCAGAGCCCGGTGACGCCCGCTGTAACTCGCGGTCGTCATCAGAGCCCGGTGACGCCCGCCGTATCTCGCGGTCGTCATCAGAGCCCGACGACGCCCGCCGTATCTCGCGGTCGTCATCAGAGCCCGGTGACGCCCGCTGTAACTCGCGGTCATCATCAGAGCCCGGTGACGCCCGCTGTAACTCGCGGTCGTCATCAGAGCCCGGTGACGCCCGCTGTAACTCGCGGTCATCATCAGAGCCCGGTGACGCCCGCTGTAACTCGCGGTCGTCATCAGAGCCCGGTGACGCCGTCGGCGCTGGTCGCTGGCACACCCGGACCCTGCATCCGGCGGCCGTTCGATTCACGCGCGAAAGCTATCTGCACATCGGTCAGCAGCGTCGGGCGATGTCAGTTGCGAGCTTCTGCCCATCCTGGCAGTGGGGGACAGGCTGCTGGAGCTGGTCTTCGAAGATTACTGACCTACTGTGGAATGGGAGTGTGCATGGTACGTCTTAGACATCACTCTACCGGCCACATAGTGTGTCGGAATCTTCCAAGTCTGAGTCGAGAACTCAGATATTTCTCACCAATGTCTAACTGCTCTCGCATTCTGTCCTAATAAGGTGAGAGGAATGTTGAATGTATGTCATACTGAGGCGCAGCCAAGGTGGTGAGCCCCCTCCCCCTTGCTAAAAGATATTACACCAGATGAAAGAAATTCTGACTCGAGGAGGCAGATATTTCTCACCAACGTCAGACTGTATCTCGCATTCTGACCCTATAACGTAAGAGGAATGTTTTATGTATGGCAAACAAAGAGCACCCAAGGGGATGAGGCCCCGTCCCCCGAGTAGAAACATTACAATGCATCAAATAAGGATTTTTTTAGATTATTACCATGACAAAATAGACAGTTTCGGCGTGCTTTGCGCGCTGTAAGCGGCCTCGGTAAACTCGTATTTGTATTCCGGTCGGCCACGGTTAAAAAAAAATCCCGGTTTACATACTTACACAATTAAAAAATTGTACAACCCATACAATACCATATAGTGTAACAAAAGTATTGCATGATACACAAATGAGATTGTCATCTCTGCACGCCAATTTCCTTGAAGGCTCTGTCTTCATTGAACCTGTTATGTTCAGAATCGGTGTGCTATTAAAGAAAAGGCTAGCTGAAGCTAACATATATCATTCGCAGTTGTGCTATCAAGTACATCTGCGTCAAAGTCGCACATATCTGGTGCCGGTTAGCGAGCCGTTACACTGGCCTGTGTCGGGCCAATTTGCATCTGTCTCACGAACATTGGTGAAAGTTTTATATTTGGAGAGAAAAAAATATCCTGGAGCCCCATCATGTATGGTCACTGGCAGCAACTGATCATTTCACCCCGGTGTGTGCACTTGTTTAGTTGCTATGCCTATTTGAAGCGGTGAGGCCGATACCAGCTCGGCTCGGACAGTAGACGTCTGTTGATTTGCGGCCTGATGGACGGAGGCCAGGCTGACGGTCGGCTGCCGGGCTGACGGTCGCTCGCCAGGCTGACGGTCGCTTGCCAGGCTGACGGTCGGCCGCCAGGCTGACGGTCGGCCGCCAGGCTGACGGAGGGCCGCCGGGCTGACGGTCGGCTGCCGGGCTGACGGTCGCTCGCCAGGCTGACCGACGGCCGCCGGGCTGGATTCGGGCTCCACACTCACAGAGTGCCGAGTGTTGGGGACCACTCGCGACAGTCGCGTGACCCCTCGGTCGATGTGTGCTCGAGAGCACCTCTCGCGGGGGTGCTACCACCTCAGTGGGTCGGCACCGTGATGGAGGAGCGGCCGGCAGGTGGGTCACGCACGAGGAGAATCTGGGCCAGGACCGTCGGTATTGTGCCATTTCTGCTGACCTTGGCCAAGGCTGCACTGCCAGCAATTGAGCAGCTGCCGTCGGAATGCCATTGGACCCTGGCAATGCGCCGGTATGCTGTAATGCATCGTGGTGCATTACTGGCCGGTACCGGCCGGTACCTGTCGTGGGACGTGGTGCACTACTGGCCAGTACCGGCAGGTACCTGTCGTGGGACGTGGTGCACTACTGGCCAGTACCGGCAGATAGGGCCCAGGTATCTGTCATGGGACGTGGTGCACTACTGGCCGGTACCGGCCGGTACCTGTCGTGGGACGTGGTGCACTACTGGCCAGTACCGGCAGGTACCTGTCGTGGGACGTGGTGCACTACTGGTTGGTACCGACAGGTACCTGTCGTGGGACGTGGTGCACTACTGGCCGGTACCGGCCGGTACCTGTCGTGGGACGTGGTGCACTACTGGCCGGTACCGACAGGTACCTGTCGTGGGACGTGGTGCACTACTGGCCAGTACCGGCAGGTACCTGTCGTGGGACGTGGTGCACTACTGGTTGGTACCGACAGGTACCTGTCGTGGGACGTGGTGCACTACTGGCCAGTACCGTCAGGCACCTGTCGTGGGACGTGGTGCACTACTGGCCAGTACCGGCAGGTACCTGTCGTGGGACGTGGTGCACTACTGGCCGGTACCGGCAGGTAGAGCCCAGGTATCTGTCGTGGGACGTGGTGCACTACTGGCCGGTACCGGCAGGTAGGGCCCAGGTGTCTGTCGTGGGACGTGGTGCACTACTGGCCGGTACCGGCAGGTGGGGCCCAGGTATCTGTCGTGGGACGTGGTGCACTACTGGCCGGTACCGGCAGGTAGGGCCCAGGTATCTGTCGTGGGACGTGGTGCACTACTGGCCGGTACCGGCAGGTAGGGCCCAGGTACCTGTCGTGGGACGTGGTGCACTACTGGCCAGTACCGGCAGGTAGGGCCCAGGTACTTGTCGTGGGACGTCGTGCACTACTGGCCAGTACCGGCAGGTAGGGCCCAGGTACCTGTCGTGGGACGTGGTTCACTACTGGCCGGTACCGGCTGGTGGGGCCCAGGTACCTGTCGTGGGACGTGGTGCACTACTGGCTGGTACCGGCCGGCGCACTAAACCCAATTAGATGGCGGACGGGCTGCAGATATCGTCACAACCAAACTGAAATGCCGATGACGATGCGTGGGGGCCGACACGAAGGCATATCTTCAACAGTCATCTATCTATCATGTCATCTATCTATCATACCTTCCACAGTCATCCCCGTCAAGGGTTCGCACAAACAGCCTGAGGTACCTGCAGCTCTCAACAATCAAACGCACGTTTCGAGCTGCATGCGGTGCGGAAGCGGCCATCCGACTTTGTGAAGCATGACAACAATTAACAATTGAACGACAAATGTTCAGTAAACGTTTCAACAGTGATCGGATCGATAAGCTGGCCTCGGGTGGTACTGCGGAAATTTAAGCACACCAAATCGATCGCAGTGTGGCCGACACCAGTTTCCAACACGTGACATGCCGCTTAGCTCGTCACGGCCGACTTCAGAGCCAGATACACTCATCCCTCTGAAATCTTCAAGACATATAAATTTTTGAAATCTTCAAGAAATCTTCAAGACAGAAATCTTCAGAGGGTCAGCCTTCGCTCTGATATCTCCAAGACAGAGGGGTACCTCACCCCTAGGATCCCCAAGGCAGAAGGCACCCCTCCCGAGATTGGTGGGAATCACCCTCCCCTTGAGACCTTACATTCTGCGCGTACCATGTATGACGATCAGGACCAAATCCAGAGGGGAATCACAGGACTATATCTCCCAACTCCTGGCCGATCCAGAAAACCATACCATACCATACCATACCATACCATACCATACCATAGGACTCTTTGAGCCCTGAGCTGCTGGAAGAGTTCCGCAAAATGTATCTTTTCTCCTCTGAAGGGAATCAGAACCAACACACACCCGATTTTCCCCTGAAATACGGCCTACGGTTGTAGGCCGGACCTTATTGAATCACTTTTTACACTTTTTACACTTTTTTACACTTGCTTCCAACCCACACTTTTGCTCCCTTCTCGACGAAATCCTCCATTCGTCCCCGGCGGGGTTGCATGATAGACATGCGCCAAAGACGATACACGCATCAGCGTCACTCGTCGCCCTGGTGAACGAATGTGCGGCAGTCCGGCTGTGAGGCGCGCGCGCGCAACAGCCCTGCCATGGCTGCCGTGCCCGCCGACTGGACTGGATGACGCGTGCCCGCAACAGCCCTGCCATGGCTGCCGTGCCCGCAACAGCCCTGCCATGGCTGCCGTGCCCGTCGACTGGACTGGATGACGTGCCCGCAACAGCCCTGCCATGGCTGCCGTGCCCGCAACAGCCCTGCCATGGCTGCCGTGCCCGCAACAGCCCTGCCATGGCTGCCGTGCCCGCAACAGCCCTGCCATGGCTGCCGTGACCGCCGACTGGACTGGATGACTGATGGCGGGCAATTCAGCTGATCCGTCATCAGCTGACGCAACAGGATGTCGCCGGCCATCCTAGCTGGCCGGTCGTGACCGGGCTCGTCGGGCCGTCGTCTGGTCGGCGCCGAGCTTGGCATATAATAAGGCCGTCATATGCCGGCCATAAGTCTCTTCTGACACCGCCCCGAAGCCTACTGACGCAAGCCATGAACCTATTAATTTCTTCCAGCCCAACCATCTCCCACTTGTAGACTGAATACAGATGGTTCATGCAGCCCCTTATTTAGCTTTAACACTGCATGGCCTGGTGACATTATAACCCGTAACTATATGCCACAATCAGCAGCCTTCCGACACAAGCTTCAATATGCCGATGCCGGTGTGTTTCTCCATTCAGCCTTAAGGTATGAGAGGTAATCAGCAATGCACGGTGGGGTTAAAACATTTCACTCTACGCCATACGCCGAGTATCACATTTCTTTGGAACAGGAGTTCCAGTACCATCAATCTCTGGAGTCTGCATCTATACCTCCTGACATGTTCCGTGGCCCTCTCTCAACAGCATAGCCACGTGACACCATCCATGCTCCTCTGACGTTATGGATAACCCCCTGACCCCTCCCACAAGCCTCGGATGCCCATTATAGCCCTGCACCACCATCCATAACCCTCTGACCTCATCCACTTATTTCCCGTGGACACCCGTGTCTCTCTTCCCGTGTTGACAACAACTGAGGACCCAGCATTCATTCCAACGGACCCATGCATCTTCTCTGTCAGCTGTTGTTGCGTTCCCAGGTAACTGATGTAATCTGCAGTGTAACAAATTTACCAGGCTGCGGGGCTGCACGTGGTCGCTGCCCGCTGGAAAAAGCGTAGGATATGCAAATTCAAAACCCATGGTTAAAACTACATGCATGCAGGCACAAATATAATTGTTGTGACTTCAAACCACAGCCGTACAGTACTGCTTATGTTTGCAGATGCAGATTATGACAACTTTGAGCAGAACATATCCCAATATTCTGCCGTGAAGTTTCTACCACGACGTATTGCTTGTGAATGGCCTGGACCCCATATAAGTCATCGGAAGTTTTGGATGTGTGTAGTATTCAAATACATTACATTGTCGAAGCCGTCTGTAGCCAGTATTTAACTGCTGGATGATAGCACATGCTCACAGCGGCACATCTAGAAGGCGAAAAAACAATGTTTACAGGAGATAAAAGGTTTGTCAAATGGGCCTTAGAAAAACCAGCATATGATAAGAAGCATCCAGCTTCGATTGCATTTAGGCCTAGGAAGAATTCTTTCAATTATGTAACTTCCACCAATGCTCCAATGCAGCTTTCACTTGCGGAAGTTCAAGTTGTATCGACCACAAACATTTCCGACGGGCAATTATCTTCTGACTCTTCCCTTTACGAATCGCCTTGCAATTGTTTGCATTGTGAAACTCAGATTCTGTTTGAGTTTGCGCATTTTATGGTGTGCCGTTTTAAACCATAAGTTTTAGCTCAATATGGCACTGGCGCCAGCACCTCTGCAAAATACCGGATTCCGCCGCTCGCATACCCGGTTCGTTATCAGGCTCCCAACGACCTCATGTCCGGCTAGTTACGAGGTTCCCGCCGCCTCATATCCGGTTCGTTGTCAGGCTTCCACCGGCTTTATATCCCGCTAGATATCAGGCTCCTGCTGGCCTCGTATCCGGCTCGTTATCGGGCTCCCGCCGGTCCCATATACGGCTCGTTATCAGGCTCCCGCCGCCTCCATATCCGGCTCGTTATCAGGCTCCCGCCGGTCCCATATCCGGCTCGTTATCAGGCTCCCGCCGCCTCCATATCCGGCTCGTTATCAGGCTCCCGCCGGTCCCATATCCGGCTCGTTATCAGGCTCCCGCCGCCTCCATATCCGGCTCGTTATCAGGCTCCCGCCGCCTCCATATCCGGCTCGTTATCAGGCTCCCGCCGCCTCCATATCCGGCTCGTTATCAGGCTCCCGCCGGTCCCATATACGGCTCGTTATCAGGCTCCCGTATTCCTCATATTCGGCTCGTTATCAAGCTCCTGCCAGCCTCATATCCGGTTCGTTATCGGGCTCCTGCCAGCCTCACTTGTTGGCCTGTTTTGGGTGGCATATCTATTCCCAGCCAATTAGATTCGATGTTACTCTCGCCATATTTGTCAGAAGCGCTTGCTAAAGAATCCGAACTATCTGAGGTAGCTGACACAAGTTTGTACAATATGCAGACAACGGTCAGCTTTGACACTCATGGTCACAACCTGAATTACTGGTTTACTTCGTCACATGCGCGAGGTGCTCTGACTCAGCACGCCCTCCCCCTCCCCCACCACTAATCCTCCGCCGAAAGGTACCATATTAGTTTTGCCGCACTAGCTCTGGCCAGGCTGCGCATGGACGGTCGCCGCGCCCAGCTATACGGACACGCAGCGGCTCGCCCAGCAGCTTGGCCAGCGGCTTGGCCAGCGGCTTGGCCAGCGGTCCGAAGCCAGCCAGGCTGATGAGGAAAAACTGCGTGCAGTAATGGTCGGCGACTGGCAGTTGTCCCGGCTGGTCGGCGGGCCACTTGACCAGCGAACCCACCGGTCTGTCCAGCTGACGTCACAGCCTGTCCAGCTGACCTCACAGCCTGTCCAGCCGACATCACAGTCTGTCCAGCTGACGTCACAGCCTGCCCAGCTGACCTCACGCTTGTCCAGCTGACGTCACAGCCTGTCCAGCCGACATCACAGCCTGTCCAGCCGACATCACAGCCTGTCCAGCTGACGCCACAGCCTGTTCAGCTGACATCACAGCCTGTCCAGCAGACATCACAGCCTGTCCAGCTGACATCACAGCCTGTCCAGCCGACATCACAGCCTGTCCAGCAGACATCACAGCCTGTCCAGCTGACGCCACAGCCTGTTCAGCTGACATCACAGCCTGTCCAGCAGACATCACAGCCTGTCCAGCTGACGCCACAGCCTGTCCAGATCACGTCACAGCCTGTCCAGATCACGTCACAGCCTGTCCAGCTGACATCACAGCCTGTCCAGCCGACATCACAGCCTGTTCAGCCGACATCACAGCCTGTCCAGCTGATATCACAGCCTGTCCAGCCGACATCACAGCCTGTCCAGCAGACATCACAGCCTGTCCAGCTGACGCCACAGCCTGTTCAGCTGACATCACAGCCTGTCCAGCAGACATCACAGCCTGTCCAGCTGACGTCACAGCCTGTCCAGCTGACGCCACAGCCTGTCCAGATCACGTCACAGCCTGTCCAGCTGACATCACAGCCTGTCCAGCTGACATCACAGCCTGTCCATCCGACATCACAGCCTGTCCAGCAGACATCACAGCCTGTCCAGCCGACATCACAGCCTGTCCAGCAGACATCACAGCCTGTCCAGCTGACGCCACAGCCTGTTCAGCTGACATCACAGCCTGTCCAGCAGACATCACAGCCTGTCCAGCTGACGCCACAGCCTGTCCAGCAGACATCACAGCCTGTCCAGCAGACATCACAGCCTGTCCAGCTGACATCACAGCCTGTCCAGCAGACATCACAGCCTGTCCAGCTGACGCCACAGCCTGTCCAGATCACGTCACAGCCTGTCCAGATCACGTCACAGCCTGTCCAGCTGACATCACAGCCTGTCCAGCCGACATCACAGCCTGTTCAGCCGACATCACAGCCTGTCCAGCTGATATCACAGCCTGTCCAGCCGACATCACAGCCTGTCCAGCAGACATCACAGCCTGTCCAGCTGACGCCACAGCCTGTTCAGCTGACATCACAGCCTGTCCAGCAGACATCACAGCCTGTCCAGCTGACATCACAGCCTGTCCAGCAGACATCACAGCCTGTCCAGCTGACGCCACAGCCTGTCCAGATCACGTCACAGCCTGTCCAGCCGACATCACAGCCTGTTCAGCTGACATCACAGCCTGCCCAGCCGACATCACAGCCTGTCCAGCTGATATCACAGCCTGTCCAGCTGACATCACAGCCTGTCCAGATCGCGTCACAGCCTGTCCAGCCGACATCACAGCCTGTCCAGCCGACATCACAGTCTATACATCCGACATCACAGCCTGTCCAGCTGACATCACACCCTGTCCAGCTGACATCACAGCCTATACATCCGACATCACAGCCTGTCCAGCTTAACTCACACCCTGTCCAGCTGACGTCACACCCTGTCCAGCTGACGTCACACCCTGTCCAGCTGACGTCACACCCTGTCCAGCTGACATCACACCCTGTCCAGCTGACATCACAGCCTATACATCCGACATCACAGCCTGTCCAGCTTAACTCACACCCTGTCCAGCTGACGTCACACCCTGTCCAGCTGACGTCACACCCTGTCCAGCTGACGTCACACCCTGTCCAGCTGACATCACACCCTGTCCAGCTGACGTCACACCATGTCCAGCTGACGTCACACCCTGTCCAGCTGACGTCACACCCTGTCCAGCTGACATCACACCCTGTCCAGCTGACATCACACCATGTCCAGCTGACGTCACACCCTGTCCAGCTGACGTCACAGCCCGCTCAGCTAATCTCACAGTCCGTCCAGCTGACGTCACAGCTCGCCCGTGACGGAGTGCTCGCGTGACGCCGCGCAGCACGACGGGCCGCCCGCAGTCGGTCACGCCGTGGGTCGGCCGGCCGACTGGTAACGCCGTCCGGGGCGCTGGCGCGGCGCGACCCTGACCGGCCGCCTCGTCCATCGGCCCCCCCCCCCCGTCGGCCCCCCGCCGGCCGCTGGTGGCGTGTGCGTGCCGTGGTGGCCAACGGACGCGTCCCGCCAGCGGGCGCGTTTTGCACGGTTCACGGCCAGCCGCATCTGCCGACCTGCTGTCGACCCCCGGCGGTGCACCGCTGTGCCCCGTGAGTGGATTATGTCCCACAGGTGCATCTGCCGACCTGTTGTCGACCCCCGGCGGTGCACTGCTGTGCCCCGTGAGTGGATTATATCCCAAGGGTGCATCTGCCGACCTGTTGTCGACCCCCGGCGGTGCACCGCTGTGCCCCGTGAGTGGATTATATCCCAGAGGTGCATCTGCCGACCTGTTGTCGACCCCCGGCGGTGCACCGCTGTGCCTCGTGAGTGGATTATATCCCAGAGGTGCATCTGCCGACCTACTGTCGACCCCCGGTGGTGCACTGCTGTGCCCCGTGAGTGGATTATATCCCAGAGGTGCATCTGCCGATCTGTTGTCGACCCCAGTGGTGCACCGCTGTGCCCCGTGAGTTAATTATGTCCTAAAGTTGTATCTGCCGATCTGTCGTCAACCTTTAGCGTTGTACCGCGATGCCCGTGGGTGGCTTGTGCCCTAGAGGCATGCTATCAGACGCCTACAACGCAGCAATTTCCTCTTCGGTCACATCCGTGGGATGAGACCGAAGAGTGACATCTCTCGTGCGGAGTGACATCTCCCGTGTTCGCACTTGTGTCGCGTTTGTGCTTTACTCGTATTTAGCGTTGTGCTATCATGTAAGGAGCGGGTGACGTCACGCCCGTAACCAGCGTGCACGTAAATGAGCTCGCAACCGTTCCAACGAGTCAGGGTAATCTGGGGCCGCAGTGCTGCGCGTTAACTCAAAACTCACGAGGTGATTATAGCAGGTCACTGCGACGGTGTGCCGCGTGGACTGAATAATTTGGACGGTGCAACTGACCCCTGCGCCCCCCACACGAGTCGCACGCCCCTGCGCTCCCCACACGAGTCGCACGCCCCTGCGCCCTCCTTATACGGACGGACCCGAGACGCAGTTGCTGCCTGGGGTGGTGGTGCGGACATGGCGACACCTGGCGGCCGGGGAAACCAACAGGTGCCCGGACTACCAACAGGTGGCCCCTGGATGTAAGGAGAGTGTCTGGTGCCTGGACTACCAACAGGTGGCCCCTGGATGTAAGGAGAGTGTCTGGTGCCCGGACAACCAGCAGGTGGCCCCTGGATGTAAGGAGAGTGTCTGGTGCCAGGACTACCAGCAGGTGGCCCCTGGATGTAAGGAGAGTGTCTGGTGCCAGGACTACCAACAGGTGGCCCCTGGATGTAAGGAGAGTGTCTGGTGCCAGGACTACCAACAGGTGGCCCCCGAATGTAAGGAGAGTGTCTGGTGCCCGGATTACCAGCAGGTGGCCCCTGAATGTAAGGAGAGTGTCTGATGCCCGGACAACCAGCAGGTGGCCCCAGATCATGGGTGAGCATGCCAGACTCCCAAACACGTGATTATCAAGCGTCTTTAGTCCTCTCAGCCATCAAGTAAATCTGTTTGGGCAACGTTGCCTCTCACGCCTGACATAGACACATGCTTAGCTTTTTAATGTCTTAAGAACTAGAGCAAACATCAAACAAGTAAAAAATGCAGGACTTCAGGTTCATGCAAGCTGCACCGTTTCGGCGTTTATTATAGGTAGATTAGGGTAGGCATGGTGTTTAATTTGACATGTCATCCGCATGGAGCTATTGATTGCTTTCGAGCGAACATATGTGGCATAGACATGTAATGCATGTGAAAATAGTATACAGTAGTTTTTATGCATGCTGAGTTTCAATGTTTTCCTTGCGGCCCAATCTTTGATCTCATTTTTTAGCCAAAATGCTTATAATAAACCATTGATGGAATGTGTGGGGGCGTGTGGCTCGAATTATATTTTTCAGATTATTTTCTTTTGATCGTCATAGCACAACAATCTCCCGGCCTAACATTATATTTTTCTGGCTGTTCAAAGGAGCACGCACATTTGTTGTAATGGTCGTACACATATACGTGCTTTCTCTGTAGTTAACGATCGTAGCTGCAGGAGAAGCGATTCGCTGAAAGTCAGCCCGCTAGCTGTGGACGCGATATCTGCGCCTCATAGCTGTGACAGCGCAGAAACCATGCTGCGCCGTCACAACTAGGTGACAGCGTAGCATGTCACATAATCCGGCGATGTGCTCTATTTATCAACTAAACGGTCTCGGTGGGGAAGACTCAGCGGTATGTTAGACAACAGTTCCGACAGGCACGACTCAGCGGTAAATTAGAATAGCGCGCCCAGATGCCGGCCGCGGAATTTTGACTCAGCGGAATGCGACCAAATGGTATTTGGTTCCAACCACTTTGGGTTCCCCAGATGTAAGAGAACTTGTATAGCTATCCAATACGGCGAAATGCTAAGTTAAATTTAAAAAGTAATGCACCCGACATGTGTAGATACAGGAGCGATGGTAGCGTGGTAGCTGAACATGTAGCTGTCCGACAGTGTAGACGCAGCAGCGGTGACAGCTCAACATGCAGCTGTCCGACAGTGTAGACGCAGCAGCGGTGGCAACTCAACATGTAGCTGTCCGACAGTGTAGACGCAGCAGCGGTGACAGCTCAACATGTAGCTGTCCGACAGTGTAGACGCAGCAGCGGTGGAAACTCAACATGTAGCTGTCCGACAGTGTAGACGCAGCAGCGGTGACAGCTCAACATGTAGCTGTCCGACAGTGTAGACGCAGCAGCGGTGGCAACTCAACATGTGGCTGTCCGACAGTGTAGACGCAGCAGCGGTGGCAACTCAACATGTAGCTGTCCGACAGTGTAGACACAGCAGCGGTGGCAACTCAACATGTAGCTGTCCGACAGTGTAGACACAGCAGCGGTGGCAACTCAACATGTAGCTGTCCGATAGTGTAGACACAGCAGCGGCGGCAACTCAACATGTAGCTGTCCGACAGTGTAGACACAGCAGCGGTGGCAACTCAACATGTAGCTGTCCGACAGTGTAGACGCAGCAGCGGTGGCAACTCAACATGTAGCTGTCCGACAGTGTAGACGCAGCAGCGGTGACAGCTCAACATGTAGCTGTCCGACAGTGTAGACGCAGCAGCGGTGACAACTCATCATGTAGCTGTCCGACAGTGTAGACGCAGCAGCGGTGGGAACTCAACATGTAGCTGTCCGACATTGTAGACGCAGCAGCGGTGGCAACTCAACATGTAGCTGTCCGACATTGTAGACGCAGCAGCGGTGGCAACTCAACATGTAGCTGTCCGACAGTGTAGACGCAGCAGCGGTGGCAACTCAACATGTAGCTGTCCGACAGTGTAGACGCAGCAGCGGTGGCAACTCAACATGTAGCTGTCCGACAGTGTAGACACAGCAGCGGTGGCAACTCAACATGTAGCTGTCCGACAGTGTATACGCAGCAGCGGTGGCAACTCAACATGTAGCTGTCCGACAGTGTAGACGCAGGAGCAGTGGGAGTGTGGCATCTCGACATGTGGCTGGCTGATAGCGTAGGCACTGGATCCGTGACAGCGTGGGAACTCGATCAGTGTGGTGATCATGCGGCAAAATAACCCAAGGCAGCACATGAGCGCTTCAGTGTTCAGCCACTATCCAGAAATCGCATGTATGAATCATCAGCCTTGCCCGATATGACCAGCGCAGCCCAAGTCGCCCTGCACTAAGCACTATTCATGGGATCTTCGTTCTCTGACAGATAGCTAATGTTCAGGAATCGTACACGGAAAATACCCAATGTGGTGCGCTTGAAGGGTGCAGTGGAAGTTCAGAATGCTAACCCGTCCTTCTTTGCTGTGTTTGGCCAGCCTCCTACCATCCGGCGATATCGGCTGTTGGCGGATATGTGGGTCGTTGTGGGCAGGTGTGGTGGTTTCCTTGTTCGTTGGTGGGTATGTATGAGAGGTTGGAAGCGTCTTGCAGGTGTAAGATGTGGCAAGGTAAGGAGAGGCGAGGTGCCAATGGAAGACTTCGGTGTTCATGCAGCTGGGAGATATTTGGGGAACACATGGTACAATATGTGGTACAGTAACTTTGCTCTCTGTGCTTTTTGTTGTTTGTACTATTGTTGCTTATATTTTTTGTTTTGTTTTTGCTTTCCTTGGCTATATTTTGTTTTGTCGGATTGTTTGTTTTTATTAACGTTGTATGCTGCAATTTTTGTGGCACAATCTTCTATATTTTCCGTCTGGCTCATTGTGCATCCTTTTCGTTTTTTCCATATTAACGAAGGCCAGAAGAGGACAGGAAATTGCGCATCATTTACGATCTGATAGCAATATCTGACATGCAGATCAGTGCATATATACATATATAGGTACTTGAACTTCCACGCACACAGAACTGCCTGCACACATCAATGACTGCCAGCCGGCACTGCCGCTGGCCGCTGCCAGGTCTGACGCGCCGGAGCCGGCGACGGACAACACTCACGTGGAGATGGGCACGTCGCTGACGTCGTAGTAGCGCTGAATGGCCTGCTGCCGGATGGTGCTGCTGTACTCCTCCTCGGTGAGCGTGAGGAAGCCGGGCGGCAGCGCCGACGACGGCTCGGCGGGCGCCGCGCTGGTCCGCTCCAGCATCGACGCGGCGGCACGGTTCGGACCCAGGTCAATGTTGGCCCGCTCCAGCATCGACACGGTGGCGCAGTTCGGGTGCAGGTCGCACATGGCGCCGCCGGCGGCTCGTGCGGCTGGCTGCACGGCTGGACGAGGCGGCTCGTGCGGCGTTCGGTCCGTCGCCGATCGGAGGCTGGCTGCCCAGCTGACCGTCACGAGCGACCGGCTGAGGTCGGGTCACGCGACTGCCGTCGAGTCTTCCTGTCGGACACTCTGAGCGGCTGCCGGCGGACCCAGGCGCGCCTCAGCACCGCGTCGCCAGCACGAGAACACTGGCGCGGCCGCCCGGCGCGCGCCAGCCGCGGCCCGCCGCTGCCGCACTGCTGACATCTGGCGGCCAAAACGGCGTCTCCGCGATCGTGGCACTAGTGTTGATAGGTGCCCCCGAGAGGGACCCCCTTCGCTGGCGGGTGTCTGGTCGTGCGGCGTGCACAGGTGTCGCATGTCAGGTGCGTCATGCACTTGTTGATGTCGGTTAGAAGTTGTAATTACCGACGAAGTCATGAAACGGGTTCATGTTCATGCTCCACTTCCTCCCTTCTGCGTAGCAACAGTGATTATATTCCGCTCGCACCGAACTTTCTGTTTAAGTGTGTCAAGTGTACGTTGCATGCATTGGTATGAATGATGCGACAATTATCCGCAGAATGCGATTAGTATTTCAGGGTATTTGTAAAGTATCATCTCGTCACAAGGTAAACTAGCCGTGAGTTTGACTGAACACAAATAAACCATCATCTCAAGGAAATGGCCGAGTAAAAGACGCCCGTTTATGTGCATGCGGACGATCAGTCGCAGGTGTTGAGGTTCCGCTTTGAGCATGCGATACAACCTCATTAGTCGCTGTACCGTAATGAGACTTTGACAGGATCAGCAAGTCCCAG